>CM065638.1:33724391-34324391 GCA_033220585.1 Dipteronia sinensis
CTAGATGCACATGGGGATGAGTTTGGTTGAGTAAAAATGGCTTCTTGGAGCTTCTCTCTCAAAGGAACACTTTCTTTCACTAAAAAGAGTTTTAAAGCTCTAAAAAAATGAGTTGGGAGATAAAGGAAAATATATATAGAAGCCCTAAATGAAACTACGTCGTTTTGGCAAAAAAGGCACAAAACAGACTAAGTGCACGGGTAAGAGACCTGTGCAACACCCATGCAAAAGGCTCACCAGAGAGCATCTTACCTCAATGCACGGGTAACTGCATGGGTAGACGACCCATACACAACCCATGCAGTCAAACAAACCCGAAGCAACCAACCTCAGTGCATGGGTAACTGCACGGGTAGGAGACCATTGCACAATCCGTGCAGTTTCTCAAACCCAAAGCACTATTCTCAGTGCACGGGTAACTGCATGGGTAAGACCCGTGCACAACCCATGTAGAATGAGAATCTGAGGGAATTAATGCACGGGTAACTACATGGGTAGGTAACTCGTGCACTACCTGTGCAAAAGAGCCATTCTACAAGGAATGTCACTCGTCGCGTCAAGAAAAAGCACACCAACGTGCAGGCACAGATGTTTCCAAACATACATCAGAAAATGAAATACAAAGACCATAACCACACCTAAGACTAACACAAAAGTGCATGTGTGAGACGTGTAATGAAGAACACACACAACAAATGATAGAAACACAAATGCAAGATATGTAAGGCATGCATGCTAATGTGTGTGTACGCTACTAATCTCTTCAAAGAGAGTTAAGCAAGAGATATACCTTTGAAGTGCTCTTGAGCTTGTGGGTGACATCGATGCTTGATCATGAATAATGAGACCTAACTACCCTTACACTCAAGACTCCATGTGGTTTATCAACGAAATAAGCCAATCAAAAAGTGAGGAACTTACAATTTCCTACGTCTCCAGCTTGAAGTTTGAACAAGGGATCATCAAAGATGTAGGATACAATGCAAGAGGACTCTTCCCTAAAGGTTGTATCCGAGATCGCATCACGGTCTAGGTCACGAAGGAAGTAAGGAGCTCTCAGTCAAACTGGAAGCTTATAGTCAGAATTAGTTAAGATAAGTATAAAGGAAATTCCAGCAGGTTTTCATTAATGATGAGGGAGCATATCTCCTACTAAGGCTACATTCATCAAGCAAGGAGCCCAAACCTTGGTTCCGGGCTATAAAATATATATATATATATATATATATATATGAAAGATTGACTAAACTGGTCATGAGTAAAACGGGGTGTCTAACCCCTCTTTCCGGGAAATCAAAGTAAGTCATGAATAGATCGCATCAAGCTCCGGCATTCCACCCAGCTACTCCCCCTCCATGATGATCCTCGCCCCCAGCTCTTCCTTCAGGTGGCTACCTATCTTGGTTGCCCTCACCTGCTGCCCCTTCCTCTAGAGGTTCTTCGACTGCCTGCTGCCCAGCTGGGTCCTCCTCTAAGACCACATTGACCACCGCCATAACCTCAAGAGGGATGGCCGCATCAAGAAGGGTAGCCATGGACTCCGTCCTGCTTCGTTCAACCCCCAACTCTACTCTAACGGGTTCTTCTGGGTGATCTCTTGCCCCCTCTTGGGTTTCTGGTTGACCCCACTTGAGGATTTTCCAAGACCTGGGACGGGGAAGATGGGAGGAGGGAGGGGAGGCTCTGCCTCGATAGTTTGCTTCCCGGTTCTGGCCAGACCAGAAGGAACTGCTTCATCACCCTCAGAGCGAGACATTTCTGTGACCTTGGTCAATATATCTTCTCTATCCCAACTGGCGATAGTCGATAGGTCGAAGGGAAGAGGGAGAGCTTCTACAACCTGTAAGGAGGCATAAAAATACCCGTCGCTGAAAGAGGCATCCGCCTCAGCTTGCAGCTTGGCCATCTGAGCATGTAGGTCCTAGTTCTCGATGTCCAAATTCTTGGCCTCAACTTTCCAGGAATCCCTCTGCCTAGCCCATCGTTCAGATTGGAGGATTTCTTGATCAAAGGATCGTTTCATCCTCTCGTTATCGCAGCGGAGCTCGGACAGCTCAGCCTTCATTCCCTTTTGACTGGAGGTCATCTCCTGTATTAGTGTCTGAGCTCGCGCGAGTAATCCCATGGCCTTTTCAGCTTCGGCCTCAGCCTTCACGGCCCTATCATGGAGAAAGGCTACCTTATAAGGACTTCGATTTTATGATTGGCTTATTTCATGACAAACCACACCACATTGGGGATGATTGTGTAATGGGTAGCTTAGGTCCGTGTTGGCAAGCTTCCAAGCATCTCCATGACTTCAAGAGCAAAAGGTATACTCATTTGACTTTGTCTCTTGAAGAGTTTAGGTGCACACACACACTTCATACATGTTTGTTTATCTTGCATTTGTGTTCTTTATTGTTTATATAAGTGTGCATCCATTTCAAAAACACTCACTAGCTTGCATTGTATCTCATTTGATAAACATGTTTGTCATGTTAATTGTGCTTCATTGTGTGCATCTCACTCACTTCACACTTGCACAACATTCATGTAAGATAGACATTTGTCTTGAGTGTTAAAAAGGAATTTTTTCCCTTTAGCACGGCCTAGACCGCTCGGTAGGCTCTGCTTGCACCGCGGCCCACGGAGCGGTATTCTTCAGTGCATCATGCGTGACGTGGAATGAGACCTGTACACTTGCACGCACAGCGGTCCCAACCGCGGTGTTGTCCAGACGGTGCACTGTTGTATGTACCGCGGTCTGGACACTTACCTGAGCCGCGGTCTAGCAAGCGGTTTTGACGGGATTCAGTTTTCCAAGTTCAAAACGATGTATTTTTAACTAGGGCTTTATATATATTCTTCCTCTTCTCTTCTTGGCCGACCAAGAGCTCAGAAAATCATTTTAGAGAGAGGTTAGAGCTCCTAGAGAGAGAAAGCTTCAAGAAAGCATCTTTGACTCTCCAAACCCAAAACCCATCTCCATCTTGCATCATTCAACATCATATGAGCATGTGTCTTCATTGTTTCATGACTAGGTAAGCAAGAACTTCTTTGAATATCATTTATTGTTCTACTTACTCTAGATTAGGTATTTATTGCATGATTAAATACCTAGACTCTACCTTATTGCATATTTATGAGTCTTTATAACACGATTGGGTTTGTTTGTGATAGCTAAATTGATTAGGTCATTTTTGCCTAAAATCTAGGTCATAAATATTCATGTGTGATTAATTGATAACTAGGTTGAGAAATTGTGTTTTAATCAACTAGTTAATGTTCATGAATATTTGATTGTGTTTGTTTGTGATAGCTTGCATTATTAGGTCATATATGCCTAAATAGCTAATTCATAAATATTCATGTATGCTTAATTGATGATTAGGTTGACTGTGTGCATCTAGTCAAGTTTATGAATGTTTATGTGAATTAAATTGACAATTAGGTTGTTAGAATTTCTCTACAACTAATTGAGACCTCATGTGTGTACATGTAGGCATTATTTGATAACTAGGATGTTGTATTGCATTATCTACATCTAGTTAAGCATTGTATGTTTGGTCTAACATATATTGTGTTGAGCATTCATTGATTGTTCACTTAGACCCTATACTCTTCTTGAGTCAAGTCTTGTGGCTTCGGGGTGAAGTTGCACAAGCATTGAAGTCTTGCAACCATAGGTTGGTTGGCAAACATTGGTTGCCAAGAGCCACTGTAAAAGGCCCATGGGGTAGATTAGAAGGTGCTCACGCCAAGAGTAGTGTATCGGGGGATATCACCAGGGATTCAACCAAGAGCGGCGAGTGGTAGTGTCCATAGCCTGAGGTTATCGAGAGTGAGTGTCTGAGTATCACTTGGGGATGTAACTTTCTTTTCATATAGTGGATTTTCTGTGGCTCAAGTGGCTAGCATGGCTAGTCCCGTGGTTTTTCCCGTTTGGAGGGTTTCCACGTAAAAATAAAGTGTTCTTTATATTTCCGCACTTTCACTTGATTTTGTATGTTTGATTTAATTGGGTTATATGTTTAATATTGACTAATCGAAAAAGTTGGTAATAATCGATTAACAACCCATTCACCCCCCCTCTAGGTTGTAGACACACGTTAAGAGCTGTATTTTTAATTGGTATCAGAGCGGGTTCCTAGACATACTTAGGTGATCTTAGCTCTTGATTGTGTGTCTTGCATTTGTGTGCATTTTGATCTTTGCATTCATTCATTCACTAAACACTATGTGTGATAGTGAAACACCTAGAGAGGAAATATTCGGAGAAAAGAATGTTTGCCTCTCCGTTGATGTTGAGGATGCTCCAACCCTTAGAGGTTCTATGAGCACTCGCTCCAACATCCTTGCTTCTACTTCACATAGTGACTCCGATGAGGAGATGGCCCTCACGGAAATGAAGTTTAGAAGACTTTTGAAGCTTGAGAAGAAAAGAATAACTCAAGAAGAAATGACTTTAAGAAGAAGATTTTGGTCAAAAGGAGTGACGACGACTTTTCCAATGGTGAAGAGCATGTGCTTAACTTCATGGCCTATGGTGCTTCCTATGTGGAAGTTTCGGATGAAGGCAACATGGCCTTGAATTTTGATTCTAATATAGAGGAAAGTGTTGGTGTGGCAACAAGTGACCAAGGCAAAGGCCTTGATGAGGGAATTGACTCAATAGAGGAGTGTCAAGTGATCATTCTCAAAGTTTTGAAGCAAAATGAAGAGTTGTCCAAGGAGAATGAGACTTTGAGAATGTGGAAGATTTCCTCAGAGGAAAAGATCCGTACCCTTGAAGAAAACAAGCAAAATTGTCAAAATCAACTTCAACGGTACAAAGAGATCACGGATGAGCAAATGGAAGACATCTCCATTCTTGTCTCAAAATTGAAGACCATGGAGAAGGAGACCTCCATTGATGACTCCTTGATGATGGACAAGATTAATGTGTCCAAGTATAAGAAGGAGATTGAAGATTGCCACCCAAGGATAAAGGCAATGAAAGATGAACTTGCCAATAAAGACATCACCTTGAAGATTTTCAAGGATAGAGAGATGAGGCGCCTTGAAGAATTAAACAAGGCCAAGATCAAGCAACCTCAAGCTCAAGGCAAGAGCAAAGCTTCATCCAAGCAATCTTCCACTCAAGGAAAGTCCACACAAGCCTTGGCAACTCAACCAAAGCCTAGGCAATCCAAGAAGAAAGGACGAGTCCTTGAGAAGCCAACAACCTCCCCCAACAAGTCAACTATCAAGAAAGGAGGTGACCATAAATGGCTTGCTCAACCAAGAAGGCATGATCAACCGCCTCAACCACCTCAAAAAGCTAGACCACAAACGTGCCACCAATCGGTTCAAGCTCCAAGGAGAAGCAAACCGAAGCACCATCAAAGACAACCTCATCAACATGGTGATGCCTCGATGAGATCTCAATGTAATGGTATAAACTCTTCTTTTATACCTACTTGTCATTTTTGTGGTGATGAGAAGGTTTTTACCGTCAGAAAACCGTCCGTCAAAACAATTTATAAAACCTATGAGATGCATTCACAAGTATAAATACAAGCAAAGCGGCAAGCACGGGTGTCGTCCACTGAGATAAGGGTAGCGGTGATAAGATTAGGATTAATATAACTAGCAAGCATAAAAGTAAAGTGATAGTGAATGAAGATGCAATATAAAATAAACTATGAAAGCAAATAAATGGATGACAATGGAGGGATGCATGAATGATGATGGAACTATGGAGTTGATGGACTCGTAAGTGAATATTGGGGCAATTGCAACAAACTCTCAAGTAAGTACGTTTTGACAAATGTAACCAACCTAGGGTGTATAGTGTTGGCATATATCTCTAGCAAGAGGTCAACCTAGGGTGTATAGTGAAGACCTCCTACTAGTGATTAATCCCTCTTAAGCAACAAACAGTGGCTAGTTACTCAATTGGGACTAGTTCCATGAATGCTCATCTATCTAGCTATGGCTCAACCTATTACTAATGTAGCCATCCTAGGATGTATAGTGATGGCTTCCAATTCCCTCACAAGTGGCCGACCTAGGATGTATAGTGAAGGCCACCCGTTTAGGATTGGATGAGGCTCGAGGTTATCAACCGAATTCTACTCGAAGGTTAGTTCTCGTAAAATCACTAAAGTAGCCAACCTAGGGTGTATAGTGGAGGCTTCTAATTCTCTCACAAGTGGCTAACCTAGGATGTATAGTGAAAGCCACTAATTCGAGATTAGATTAAGAGCGTGGTTATAGAGCCGGATTTCCTGAAATCCTTCCATTCAATGGAGCATTAGACAACCTAATTGCCTACTCAAGTAATCCAAATCAACATGCAAAGAGGGTGTATCCAAGCAAGTCGATAATGGCAATCAATACAAGTAATGGAATGAAATATAGAGATAGAATAAATATAACACATAGAGTTTATTTACAAAGCCCAAAATATCCATCAAACAAATAACATCAACCCCATAGTGTGGTATTTTAGCTACTCATGTTCTATTACAAACTAATAACTAAGAGAGAGAGAGTAGAGATAACCCTTGAAGATTGATCTCCTTCCTTGAAGCTTGAATCCAAGTCTCCTAGTTGCCTTTGATTGAGTAGAGATGGTTTGGATGAGAGGGAGATGTGTTACTAGCTTAGAATACAAGTGTTGGGAGGTATGGTGATATTTTGGTTCGCTCCCATCCTTTTCTATTTATAGAGGATGGGAAAATAGGTCACTTAAGCTTGAAACCAGAAGCTGTCGCGCTCGGAGTGCGGGTGGAGAGCGGTTGAATTACCTGCACTGTACCCGCACTGTAAGGGTTTTCTTCATCTTCAGGTCTCTGATCTGGGCAATAGTGCGGGTGGAGTGCGGCAATGGTGACCCGGGTTCGATCCCCGGAAACGGCGCCATTTGATGAGAAGGTTTTTGCCGTCAGAAAACCGTCCGTCAAAACAATTTATAAAACCTATGCGATGCATTCACAAGTATAAATACGAGCAAAGCGGCAAGCACGGGTGTTGTCCACTGAGATCGGGGTAGCGGTGATAAGATTAGGATTAATATAACTAGCAAGCATAAAAGTAAAGTGATAGTGAATGAAGATGCAATATAAAATAAACTATGAAAGCAAATAAATGGATGACAATTGAGGGATGAATGAATGATGATGGAACTACGGAGTTGATGGACTCGTAAGTGAATATTGGGGCAATTGCAACAAACTCTCAAGTAAGTACGTTTTGACAAATGTAACCAACCTAGGGTGTATAGTGTTGGCATATATCTCTAGCAAGAGGTCAACCTAGGGTGTATAGTGAAGACCTTCTACTAGTGATTAATCCCTCTTAAGCAACCAACAGTGGCTAGTTACTCAATTGGGACTTGTTCCATGAATGCTCATCTATCTAGCTATGGCTCAACCTATTACTAATGTAGCCATCCTAGGATGTATAGTGATGGCTTCCAATTCCCTCACAAGTGGCCAACCTAGGATGTATAGTGAAGGCCACCCGTTTGGGATTGGATGAGGCTTGAGGTTATCAACCGAATTCTACTCGAAGGTTAGTTCTCGTAAAATCACTAAAGTAGCCAACCTAGGGTGTATAGTGGAGGCTTCTAATTCTCTCACAAGTGGCTAACCTAGGATGTATAGTGAAAGCCACTAATTTGAGATTAGATTAAGAGCGTGGTTATAGAGCCGGATTTCCGGAAATCCTTCCATTCAATGGAGCATTAGACAACCTAATTGCCTACTCAAGTAATCCAAATCAACATGCAAAGAGGGTGTATCCAAGCAAGTCGATAATGGCAATCAATACAAGGGTCCAAGACTTACAATCTTCCGGTCAATTATCGATCTCAGAAATCTTTTCAGGGACCATGTTCGATTCTGCTGGATTCGCTTGGCCTAAGAGCACTGAAAATTCTACAACGAAGTCTGCCAAAGTCTACGCTTTAATCGTGGTCATGGGCTTATACTTTAAGTCGAGCTGAGTGAGCTCTAGGGCCCATAAGACTAGCTCCTAAATACGTCTGGTTTTTGTAAGAATTGGCGGAGAGGTTGGTCTGTCACCACTGCTATTGAATGAGCTTGAAAATAGGGACGAAGCTTCCTCGCCGAGGTTACCAGAGCATAAACGAGCTTCTCTAAGAAAATATAATTTCTTTCTGACTTGGTTAATACATGACTCACGTAGTATATGGGCTTTTGAATCTCGTCACCACACTCCTTGGCAAAAGCTCCACTTACTGCAGTTTCTGAGACTGCCAGGTAGAATTGCAGCTCCTCTCCGGGATCCGGCTTGACTAACAATGGTGGGCTTGTTAGGTATTTCTTCAAGGCTTGAAAAGCTTGCTCGCTCTCCGGGCTCCATTTCATGTTTCTCCCTTGCTTGATGGCTTTGAAGAACGGGAGGCACTTATCGGTGGAGCGAGAGATGAACCTGTTGAGTGCCGATACATGCCCACTCAAAATTTGCACCTGTTTGAGTGATGGGGGGGATTCCAGGTCCAAGATAGCTTTGATTTTTTCTAGGTTAGCCTCTATGCCTCTCTCATGAACCATGAAACCTAGAAACTTCCCCGCTGTTACCCTAAAAGCGCATTTGGGGGGGTTCAACCGCATCTGATTTTCTCTTAGGATAAGAAAAGTCTTGCGAAGGTCTTCCCGATGTCTTTCTGCGGTTGGTGATTTTGTGATCATGTCATCGATGTATTCCTCCATCGTCCTTCCAATCTCGGGCTTGAACAGGTTGTTAACCAGCCGCTGGTATGTAAGCCACGCATTCATCAAGCCAAACATCATTACCTTGCAGCAGTACAAACCCTGCCATGATCAGTTTGTCTACTTCTTCCTACACTGCAACGTTCCTCTCAGCGTTAAAGTGAGGCCTCTTCTATTTGATGGGCTTGACTGTCGGATCTTCCACCAATCGATGGGCGGCCAATGATACCGGGATCCCGGGCATCTCATTGTGGCTCCAAGCGAATATGTCTTTGAATTCTCTGAGAAGCCCAATCAAGCCTTCTTTCACTTCTGGTTCGAGGGTAGCCCCGACCTTGACGACCTTGGAGGGATCGTCATTTCTGATGGGTATCACCTCTAGTCTATCTACTGGTTGCCCGTTGGCCCATTCCTTGCTCTATTCTTCCTCATAAGGCATAATGGGTTCGCTCTTTGGATGCTCTGCGGGCTCCATATCATCTTGGATTATCCGGGATGTCTCCATATCTTCCTGGATTATCCCGGATGACTCCATGTCCTGGATTGTTACAACCTGTACGAACTGTTTTGCTAAAGCCGTAGGATTGGCAGACACTGCGTAGCACTTCCTAGCTGCTTGCTGGTCTCCACGTACATCCCCCACCTTGGTTCCTGCTGGGAACTTCAGTTCATTGTGGTATATAGACAAGACTCCCTTCAAGGAAGAGAGGAATGGTCTTCCTAAGATGGCGTTGTAGGCCGATAGGGTGTCAACCACAACAAAGTCCGTCATAACATTCTGTTGGAGAGGTATGGTTCATGCAGTTGACAATCTGTTTCGTGATCACCATGGGATCATCATGAGGCTGTACAGTGTTGAAGACATCTGCTTTAGTGAAAACGATATGTGATGTCTGGGAGGGCTCCACCGGGCTTTGGCTGACCTTGAAGATACCCTGACCTTCTTCTATACAGGGAATCTTTCTCGCATGGTTTTTCCTGGAATTATTTGAGGTACCGGCCAATGTGGGACCTCGGCTGATGGTGTGTATCACATGTATCTGTTGCATTAAGTCAGTTTGTTCCTCCTTTCTCTTCTCCGCATGCACGTAGATCTCGGTTTTTACCTCTCTTCTAGTCTGAATATTGTCTCTGACCTGCTGCAAGAACTCAATCAAACATCCTCCCCTTATCAGGGCTTCGATCTGGTTGCGCAAATTATAACACTCTGAAGTGTTGTGGCCCACGTCTTCATGAAAGCCCGTACCCTTATCATGGGTGTGGGCTTTCATGGGTGCGGGCTTTTAGGGTAACCCCTTATCCCGTATAGCAAGGTAGACTATTTCCCGGAAGGCATTCATGGGGGTGTAATAATCATACCCTTTCTCCCCTCGCATTACGGGAGCTACAGTCCTAAGAGGAAGCGAATCTCGAGGAGGGGTTTATTTTACTAGATACCTTTCTTGCCTGAGCTGAGCAGCGGGGAAATGGTATGTCGATCTATTGGGGGGTTTGTTCTGATTTTTCTGAGCTGGCTTAATTTAGGAGCTTCTTTTTTCTAACGCTTTGCCGTTCTCAATCATCGTGTTCCATCTTGACATTAAGCTGTTCGTCGATCTCGACTTGCTCAATAGCTCAATCGTAGGCCTCTTGGTAAGTCTCTGGAGGTCTCTTGGTGAAGGAACGGAAAAGCTTTTCCGCCCACAGGTTCCGCTTGAAATTGACAAGAGTCTCTTTCTCGGCGAAGACTCCCATTTTTATGACTTCTTTGTGAAAACACTCCACGTACGATCGAAGTGTTTCACCCCGCTCCTAAATCACATATTGGAGGTGTATGGGATCTTTTGGACGAGGCTTGACTCCTTGGAATTGCGAACAAAAATCTGTTGATAACTTTGTGAAAGAATCCACGCTACCAGCAGACAGCTTCATGAACCAAGTTTTCGCGTAGTCGATTAGGGACGTTAGGAACATTCTACACATAGCTGCTCTGGTGGTATTCTGGACATCCATCTGTTGGACGAAGCTCTCCAGGTGACTTAAAGGGTCTTCCGTTCCGGAGAACTTATCTGTTGGCATTTTAAATTTTGGTGGGAGCTCCGCTTCCCGGACCCTCCTGGTGAATGGAGCGTTCATCTCGCTTAATGGATCCTTCTTATCCTCCTTGTTCTTTCCCTTTCGTATCTGTTGGATCTCTTGTTGTAACTTGGCCAGCTGATCCCTCAGTCATTTGTTCCTGGGTTTCTTTGAATTGACCTCAGATTCTTCTATGTCGGATCCCTCCGATGAACTGGAGACCTTGACCCGATCCTCTTCATGAGCGGGATCTACTCGGGAGGTTTGTCGGCTTCCTTCCTCTTAGGCCTGGGTTTCTCTTCTTGAGACCGTCGGGCGAGGTGCCTCTCATTGCTCCATGGTTATTGCATCTGCTGCAAACTTAACTAGCTTGGGCTGATATTGTGAAGGTCTTCTCGAAACTGGGGGCATGGGTCCTAGCCTATCCTGGATCGAAGGTTGGGGACCAGTCCTGTCGCGAGCTGGCTCTGGAGTAGGAGGTCCCAGGCGGTCGAAGGCAGGCTGTCTGGTCCCCGGCCTACTCGGCTCTCCTTGATCATTTGGGTTTGTTGGTTGGATTGTAATGCCTTCAGAGAGCAGGCAGAGGCCAACGGTTTCCAAGAAGGCTGCCGCTTGATGGTCGAGCGCGGACTGGCTTATCATAAGGTGGCCAGAAGCCCGCGCATTAGTTGTCTGGACCGGAGCTTGACTGCGATGTCCAGACTTCTTCCCCTTCCTTTGGGCCTTTCGTGTTGGCATAGCCAAAGGTTGTTCCGAAGCTCCGCGCTGTCCTAGGGAGGAGCGGAGCCTCATGGTTCCTGTAAAACAAATGAAAATGCAAATGGTTGATTTGATTTACTGGGTGTGGATGGTTCCCACAGACGGCGCCAGAAAGTGTTAACGGAAAATTTACTCGGGTTGAGAAATCTCAATTAACACCCTCGAAACCACTACCACGGAGGTGGCGGTCAAGTTAGAATGCATTCTAGTCAGTGCTTGTTCAAATGATAAAAAGTTCTAATATCAGTTACATCAAAAGAGAATGAAAATGCTTTCTTTATTTTTATTAATGGTGTATCGTATACAAATATCTCTCAATTGCTCTCAATTACTCTCAATTTCTCTATGGTGTAGTAGGGTTGTTGCCATATGCTTGTCGAAAAGTAGTCTCTCTTCCTCTTTCTTTCTATTTATACATAGTTTTTTTAGGTTAAATCAACTGATTCTCCCATTGATTTTCTCAGTCTCTCCCCTCCTTATCGGGCGGGATTTCTCATTTAAATGTCATTGACTGTGTTAATAGCCAAATTGCGAATATCTTGGTGGAGATCAGTTTGTTTCCTCTTTGGACTCTATTACCTATTCTACACCTTCATAACGTTTCCAGATATGATCCAATGTATCTTCGTATCTTCACAGCATGATCCCTCATAGAGGTCGTTGAATACGGTATGTATGGCGAGGTAGATCAGATAACGAGGTAGATCAGTGTCTTGGCTCTGGTATTCAGGTGCTTTATCTAGCCAGAAGCTCAGTCTGACCTCCCGTGATTTCTTGGAGCATGATGCGGCCTCCTGCGGACACCCCTCTATGACAGCGGGGTTTAGGCGAGCTTCTGGAGAGGTTACGAGGTAATATCGACCCCAGGGGAGCTCCCTAATTTCAGGTTTGGTGATGCGGGCTCGGTCTGATCGCGTCAGGATCTACTCCGGGTGTTTTTGAAGCTCGTCTTTATTTCTGTGGGGTGGTATCGTAGCTCGGCTTTGGGAAGCGTGATCTCCTAGTGGATGACCTCGGGCCTGGAGTCAGACTAGGAGGGTGAAAAATTTCCCTTTGGTCCCTAGCCAAATTTGGCTATTAACATAATGCACCAAATATCTCACTTCAGCAAACTTTGCAATCAAATCAATTTGCAATCAACACACTTTTCAATGAAAACACAATCCACAAATATAAACCCTAAAATCAAATAAAATCAAAAGAAAACCAACAATCAGAAGAATCCCACATATGCACAAATTAACCTTTTTATTTCATCCACGCCGGTGATTTGAATCCAAGCCGGTTGTCTCTCGTCTCTCTCCCTTGGTCACTCTCGTTCGTCTCTCAGTCAGGATCGTCTCTCTGGTCGGGGTCGGATCTTGCTCGACTCTGCGTCGGGGTCGGTTCGGGGTCGAGATCGGAGTCAGGGGTCAAGGTCGGGGTTAGGGTCGGGGTCGGGGTCGTCAATGTCTGGTCTCTCCGTCAGGGTCGGGGTTGTAGATGGCTTGGTCTGGATGTGTGGTCTCTCTCTTTTTGTTTCCTATCTATTTGAAAGACTGAAACAAATTTGATATTTGTTTTACTTTTGGCTTTTTATTTTCCTTTTCCTTTTTTTCTTTTGTTTTTTAATTCATTTTGACTGAAGTATACCTTTGTCCTAATAGTGTATTTTTTGATAGAAACAATAAAAATACTAATTTTGGTTAAAATTAATAAAACCCATAATGATTTGGTTACTTTTAAATTTCACCTATATATATATATATATATATATATATATATATATATGTATGTGTGTGTGTGACATTAAAACAACTGTGTGGATGACATTATGGTTATTGAAACTGATTTTGGACAGCGTCGGCGTGTTTTAGGAAACGTGACATGGGGAGATTGGTGGCAGGAGTGAGCGAGGCACTGTGGATGATAAAAAAGCGTGTGGAAGAAAATACAGAGTGCGATTCATAGGAGGGGCGAACAAAGCGCCGCATCCTTGCCATAATGGGGAGAGTGTTGTGGTTACAGTTGTGGATTTCTGTCAACCACCCTGCAATGGAATTCTTAATCTTTCTCAAGATGCTTTCGATGTCATTGTTGATCGTGATGCTGGCAAAGTTAGGGTTGAATATACCCTGTAAGTTCATTAACTAATAATTCCTTCATTGCTTAATTAACATACCCATCTAATTTGATTGTATTTGCACCAAATTAATTCTAAAATAAGTTGTATAATATGTTGCGCATCTTCTTCATTATTTATTTATGTGTACCTGTTGTTAATTATTTGCAGGGTTGAAGCTTTAATAGGTAATTAGAGTGATTCCGAGTGCAGCAGAATAATTATGGTGGCACTTTAAATAAGCAGCACATCATATATCTGTTTGTGTTTTAACTAGTACGTAAGTACTAATTATGCGAATGTAATGTTGGTTATGTAAGAAATATCACAACTCACACTCAATTACTCAAAAGCTCAACGCCAAAGTCTTTAATTGTTATGGAGCCATTAATTTTTGTAGTGTCCTTGTTGGATCACGACTGTAAATTTACATTCTACAATGTTTTTCCCGGACAATAAATAAGCACATAAAGTTCTCTTTGAAAATGTCCTAGGAACGAGCACCATCAAAATCAAACTAAAAAAACTGGGTTGTTATAGCCTTATAGGAGGCATTAAGTTTTGGAGTGCAGCTGTAGGGTGCAAGTTCTCTGCGTCAATGTCCCAGCAATGAGCCACACCAAAAAAAAAACACTTAGGCCCGGTTTCACATTGCTTCCCCAGCCACTTTTGAGGCCAAAAGTGATTCCGGACCAATGACAAGGTGTTTGGTAAAATTGTGGGGAAGTGCTTTTGGCCAATTTTAGCTTCCCCCAACTGAGTTTTTGAGAAGCTACAATTTGTAGCTTTTGGAAATCAACTTCCTGAGGAAGCAATTTCCAAAACGCGCAACAGTAACAAGTTTAATGAATTTTTATAAAACTTCCTATTTTATCCTTTTCTTTTCATGAAATTTACCCAAATAAACCCATGTCTTCTTCTTCAATCAACTCCTATATCTCTTCACACTGCTCATCTCCAACATTCCAGACGGTCGCCGTCCATCACTGTCGTTAACTATATCGAGAACCGAGACTTGTCCGACCTACCATCATCGTCGTGGTGGTTCATGGAGGTGGTGATGGTGGTTGTAGTATTTTGCTTCGACCCGGTTGTTGACCCGTCTGTGTCATGGACCTGTTTGAAGACTTGTTCTAATGTGTCTATGTCATCACGACGGCGTCGCTGAAGTTTAGGAACCGGACAACGACGGCGGCGGCAAGATCGCTGAACATTTTCCTGGACTGTGGTCGGAGAAGACGGCGTCGGTGGTGTAGATTGTTGATGAAAATTGTTGACTTTGTTTTTCTGGAAAATTGAAGAACTGAACTTCTGTTTTATTTTTGGTGATAGTTATTGGATTGGAGTTTTAATAGTTTGGTGATATTTGTGAGTTTTTGTTTGGGGTATAGATGGATTTAGGTTCTCAATTTTAGATCTTGTGTTGTACAAAAAAAAATATACAGATCAAGTTTTGTTCCAAAAAAATTTACAGATCTGGTGTTGTTCAAAAATAAAATTCTAGATCATGTTTTGTTCAAACATTTTTTTCCGGATTTTGTTCAATTTAAAAATATCTTGGTTTTTTAATTAATTAATAGTTTTAATTTTGTTTTATTTCTTAATTATTTTAATTCAACTATTAATATACCATTAATAAACCAAGATTTGGATGGAGGAGATTTAAAACATTTTATTTTTGTATTATATAAATTGAATGGTTCAAGAAACATAACTGTGTCCTTTTAGTAATTTTGTACGGTCACAATACTTTTTACTTATAGTTTACCAAACACATTGAAAGTGCTTTTGGTTCTCACAGCACTTTTAAAAATCAGTTTACCAAACACTCAGCTGATTCTCCCAACAGCAAATCTAAAAGCAATTCCCCCCACAGCAGATCCAAAAGCAATTCCCCTCACGGCACAACAATGCCAAACTGAGCCTTATTAATTCAAGCCAATTCTCCATCATCCATCATCTTTTCATCAAACTTCATTCAAAAAATTCCATCCACAACAACACAACAAAATTCCATCAAACACTACACAAACACAACAATTTCCAACAATTATTAAAAAAAAATCGTACTTGGAAATGAGATGGAGCTCCATTGCTGATGGATTCGTCTCTAACCAGAAATGATAGAGACGGAGTCACATAGCCATCTCGCTCCATCTCATCAGAAATGGAGGGATCTGCTTCATTATTGGATTTTGAACACGAAAAAAAAGATAAAAGTGAAGATTGTGTAAGAAGATGCAGAGATTTAATAGTGGCATGTGACAATCCATACAATCCTTATGTGGTGCGGCAAATCTGTGGAATAGACAAGATCAGGGACGTTTACGGTTGAATATTAGGCTACCAATTCATGTTTTCTGCTCCAAAATAGCAAATGAAAGAGAGAACTTCTTTCCATTTTTTTATCTGTTGTGTTGTCAGAAGAAGATAATCTTCTGATGACACAACAACTCCAATGAGATATTTTTTGTGTGCATGCATTTTTAAGTTCAAATTAAGCTTAAAAACTAAAAATGAAAATAATCAAGTTTGTGTTCTTCATTGATCTAATTTTAGATTAAAGCAACAAGTGTGAGCCACCGTCTTACAGCTAGAATTTGGATCATCTGTGGATCTGATCTTTTTCCTAATATCATCTAATCTCATGACACATAAGCATTGCAATGAATGTGTGGTTAAGATTTGTTTTTTTGAACAGCTTAAAAATATTATTGAGGCCATGAACACAAAACACAGCACACCCCCAAACAGAGGAAAAACCTAGATCCGACAACAACAACAACATACAAGACACCAAGACCAGAAACAAACAAAAGCACCAACAGAAATCCACACGAGACAGCAGGACAACCCACACAAAAGCACAAGACCAGACAACAGGACCACCCACACAAACCAACGAGCTAGAAATCCTCACAAGCAAAAATCTCGGCCTTCATTAACCAGAGCAGCCCCCAATCACAAAGCAAAATAGGAAAACCAATCACATGCATTAAAAAGGTCGAGAAAAAGATCAAATCAGTAGAGGATCCAAATCCCTTACAGCTACACCTGTCAAAATGAGTTTTTTAGTTTTTATTTAGTTTTTTAAAATTAATTTACTTTTCTTTTTGTTTTTTAAAACTTATTTAATTATTTTTTAATGGTGGATATTGCCTAGACATTCTACATTGAAATTATTTTATTTGGTCAAAAAGACCGAATTGTCCCTAACTATTAAGAGGTAACTGATCTCATCCAATGATAATGGATGTTTGTGCAATATTTTTTAAATGTTTGAGGAAGTTTGTGCGTGCAAAACTGCAATGTCTATGTAATTTTATCAAAACATCGGGGAATGTTTATGCATTTCTCTTAATAAATTAGAGAGTTTGATTGGTTGGACTTTTGAAAAACCTCTATTGATAAAAGATCTACTTGTGCTAGAAAGTAGATCTATTAGGAATAGAGTTTTTGTTTTAAAAAAAAAAAATTATAGTTGTTTGGTTGGTAGACTTTAAAAAAAATGTCTATTTGGAGAAGTACCTCCCCATGAGCTTTGCCTAGTAGAGGTTTAAACTCTACTAACATCTACTCAATTTAAAATATACAATCTCAAAAATCCAACCAAACAATTCAAAAAAAAACTCAAATTGATGTTTGTAGACCTTTTGAGACCGTAGAAAACTCAACCAAACAAGTATTCTCCGCCACATAACTATCACTTACACCCTTAAGATTGTGAGTTTAAATTCTCCCATAAATCCCAAATTAATTGTAATCGGAAAAAAAATTCCTATATAGAAGTTAAATCCTGTATTGAGAGTAAAATCATGGCTTATCAGCTTCCGAACATCTTCTATCGAAAAAAAAAACATAATAACTCAGGCCAGGTTTTTAAAGTAGTAATATTTTAACTATTATAACATTACACTATCAAGATTTATTACTTTATTTCTTCTTTTCATTCAAATTCAATTATTCCTAACAAAAATAAAACAACAAAAAATCAACCAATGTGAAGATCTAAAAATGTTAAAGTCACCCATTACTCATATATATGCTGCCACCTAGAAAAAATGAACATCATTAACCAATTAAAAGAGGACACCTAGACATATGTTTTGGTTACAGAAAAGTTAACCAGTAAAGAGAGGAAAATCATACCACACTAAGCGAGAAGGAAATAGGATTTATAGCACTTTTTTGAGTTGGTATTGCACGAAGGGCACCAATTTAATAACTTATATTTAAAATGCACCAAAGTAAGTAATTTTCAAAAATGCCTTTATTTTACACATTTTTTAATTATTTTGTTGACTTTAACTTTTCTCTTAATTTTCTCTTACTTTTCTCTGTATAGTTATTCTCAATTCAAACAAAACCAACTTTATAACATTATCGATACATCTTCATTGGATTAGTTTAGTAGCAATACACTTACGCACTCAGTTGTCGAGCTCCGAGACTTTTCATAAACATTCTGAGACTTTCGTATGTTGTCCTGAGACTTTTGAATACTGTCAGAGACTTTTGTATGTTGTCAGAGACTTTTACCCGAGACTTTTACCCAAGACTTTTGTCCGAGACTTTTGAATGCTTTTCTGAGACTTTTGTACGCTGTCCTAGACTTTTGAATGTTGTCCGAGACTTTTGTATGCTGTCCGAGATTTTTGCCCGAGACTTTTGAATGCTTTTTTGAGACTTTTGTATGCTGTCCGAGAATTTTCATAAACCTTCCAAGACTTTTGTATATTGTCCGAGACTTTTGAATATTGTCTGAGACTTTTGTATGTTGTCCGAGATTTTGTGTTTGAATTGTGTTCCGAGACTTTGTGATTGCTTTTCGAGACTTCTGGGTTGTTGTTCTGTGCTCATCTGTTTATGTTCTGTTCATATTCACCAGCAGTAAATATCCAATTAGAAACCCTTTGTTTTCAGAAAAAGTTACATACTTCATTTTTTTTCAGAGAAATCAAAAGTTGCTATTGTGTTTGGTCGCGGTCGGTGTATGTGTGCCCACCGTCGTCGCTGGTGTACATGTGTTCGTCGATTGGTCGGTGTACGTGTGTTCATCGATTCGTCAGTTCCACCTCCATTGATGGAGAATTTTGAAAGAAAAAAAAAACCAAAATAGTGAAGAAGGTTACTGTGGGGGCATTTTTGTTCGTTCACCATAATATGTGCATTTGAAACATAAGTTATTAAAACAAAGACAGTGTTGAAAAACACACCTCAAAGAGTGCCATTTAATTTTTAGACTCCACTAAGTGATCTAATTAAAAAATAAAACGAAAAGACACGACTTTCTATCCAAACCCAACTGCCAAGACTTTGTTTTATGCTGTTTTTGGTGTGCTGACGGAGTTGCGATCTAAATTTCTATGTATTTAGGTTCTGTTATAAATTAATTAAGAAAAGATGAAGAACAATTGAATAAAAATGAAGAACTCAGATGAAGAGAAAGACACGAGAGAGAGAGGGAGAGATTTGCTAATTGTATTAATATCAAGTAATTCTGAGAGAGCATCAGCTCAACAACGAACTTACAAATGGAGAGACACCATATATATAGCTTTTTCATATGATCACTTGGCCACCCACTTGTTTATTTATATCATGATTGCATCACACCTAATTAATTGCACCACTTGATTATATTGATGACTTACATAATTTAGTAGCTAAGTAAACTGAAGAAATGGGAAACCCACGTGTGATGAAGTCAAGAAAGAGGTGAGAGGCGGTGATGCAAGTGGAGTAAATCCACTTGATATTCACAACACTCCCCCTTTACCCAGTGGGATAAAACTCGATCAAAGGGAAAAAGAGTATAGTATACATATGTTCAGATTTATTGTTTTCTTCAAAATATTTCTCACATTTATACTTTGCTAGGGAAAATCCGGTGGGATAAAAACCTGAGCAAAGATAATCATTGATATGTCGGATCAAAATAATATTTTGATAATCTTCTGGATCAAGGTAACATATATACGATAATTAGCAAGATCAAAGTAATATTTACAATGATCTACTTGATCAAGACAACATATAAACGATGATCTACTGGATCAATATAATATTTAATTTGGGTGTGCTTATAGAATTGCCTCATTAAAACCTTATCAGGAAAACCCAATGGGATGAAAACCAGATTGAAAGGAAAAAGAGCACAATGCACATATACCCCAAATAATTACTATACTTCATTTGATATTCTCCCTCTAATGGGACGCTCCCCTTGATAAAAGTTCTTTTGAAGCAATATTCTAGATTGCTGAACTGAAACACATTGATGTTTATTTCATAAAATGCAATAACATCATAAATGATTGGAGGGAGTATCAGCAAAGATTTGCTTTATGGGTTAATATTCATATGGAATCTTTTCAACATATTCTGATTGATGGACAAGTATTCCATTTGATCTATGTTCGATCTTTAGGTCGAGACAATATTTTCTTTCTCATTTCTTTATGAAAACACATTAGTATATAATATGATTATTATATCCTTATCTTTATCAGATATTAACTGAGACGGTTATACCACATCCGTTCATATTGTTTTTAATCCATATAAGGATTTTTATATGTTTATCAAATACTGATTACGAGATCTCGATTTATATGCTTCTAGCATTTTGAATCCTTCAGGATTTATAAATATCTACATTGAGTGAATCATATAGATAAATGATTACCACGTCCAGAAGATGTATTTCAAGCCTTTTAAAGGCAGCCAAATTTATCAACAACGTCATCGCGTTCATCGGTAGTAAATATCAAGTTTCTGTAAGAAACCTCACACTACGAGTCGTGCTTCATATCTCATGATCTCGTTTTTCTCATTACGTTTCCGCATAAAGATTCATTAGTATCCAACTAGTTTGACATCTCCCGGTGTTTGGAGTACTATTGATCTAAACACTTTATATTTGGCTTATAAAGTCAATTCTTCTTGAATTGCTTCTTTCATCTAAGCCAATCATGCATTTTATCAACAATCATTGATATTATGAATATCATAATTATCATTTATAATTTCAGTAGCGCTACTATGTATAAAAATACATCATCAATGATTGTTTCATTATGATTTCACATTTATCTCATATGACTTATAGAAATTTTCTCAATTTCTATACTTTTGTATCTCTGTTGAGATTACTTTCATTTCAGTGGATTTAGTCATTTCATAAACTCTGTATGATTTATAGAATTTTCTCAATTTCTATATTCTTGTATCTCTGTTGAGATTTCTTCCATTTCAAAGGATTGGTCATTTCATAAACTCTGTAAGATTTATAAAATTTCTCTCAATTTCTATATTCTTGTATCTCTATTGAGATTTCTTCCATTTCAATGGATTTTGTCATTTCATAGACTTGTGTCTCTTTAGATATATCAGACTCTTATATAGTTGATTTAGAGAACGTGGATTTATTTATAACTCTAGTTTTGTTAACTTTTGGGGTCCCGATAACAATACATTTCAAAAAGGTTCATAAACTTATGATATGTATCTGATTGTTTATTTGTTACATTTTTCTCTGATCGTTCTTCAAGAATAATCACCCAGCTAGGGTTTATGAGATGACAACTTATAAAATCTTGTTACTTTTAATATACCAAGTAATATATTAATAATCATCTGATGATCAATTATCTTTCGTATTTGAGAGATACGAAGATTGAAATGAGACACACATATATATAGAGAATCGAACTGATATCTCAATTTTGTATCAGTAACTTTTCATTTGCTTTTCTCTTCTAGAGAAACTTTCCCATTTGGAAATTAATCAATATGATAATATTCAGATTGTACGTAAAAATATAAACTATCAGAAGTTTAAATGATATAATAGCAGATTAATCAAAATCAATATTAATCTCATAATAATATAAAAGCCTAAACTTAGATCATGCAAGAGATTCAATAAGGAGATATAAAACACAATCAAATGTCTTTAAAAATGAGTAAGTCCCTATATAGGATTTAGTAACTATATTGAAATAATGAAATTCTGGCAATTACCTGGAGATATTTGATAAGTGATCCCCCTGATCCATTTTGGATATGAGTATATCTGAAAAACTAATGATCAGTGCAAGTAATATGGAGACATTTGATAATAAACAAACATGCGATCATCTCGTAGATGCATCAATTAGAACCATATAATAATGAAATGGATTCATTTGGTGGTGGATGAATATGTCCACATATATCCCCTTGAATTCTTTGTAATAATGATGCGGATTCAAAACCAACTTTTACAATAAGATGGTTTTACTGTTAGTTTCCCCTGTAAACATGCAGTACATAAGTTCTCATTGGATAAAGAATCTTATGGTTCTTTAATGGGTATCCATGAGAATTTTCAATGATTATACGCATCATTGTAGATCAAGGGTGACCGATACGGTCACGCTAACATACAAACTTTTTTGGATTTGGGAACTTTTGATTCATAACTGCATAAATATCTACACTCTTTATAATAGTGTAATATAATCCAAATGATAAATCACGCATCTTTTCTATAATGAGTTTCTGGCCTGAATCATGAGAAGTAATACATACATATTAAACATTCTCATTAGTCATAGTTTCAATATGATATTCATTCCTCCGTATATCTTTAAAACTAAGAAGATTCCTTTATATTTTGTTTGAATGACATAAAGTATCATCGATACACAATATAATACCATCTGATAATAAGATTGTGGTTTTTCTAGAGCCTTTGACCAGATCCGCTAGATCTGATCTGGTATTAACTTTATATGCTTTTGAACTGCTCATATTCTTTTATGTTCTGCTTGAATAATATCAAGTATCACTGATACATGATTTAGTTTTGTTTTATAACAATATCATGGCTCTTCCAGAGCTTTCTATCAGATCAGTTGGACCTGATACAGTATTAATATTTGCTCAGACCAAAATAAAATTCATAAATTATATCTGACTCTGTAGAACTGTATGAGTCATTGCACTCTAGGCAAGACATATATTTCCCTTCTGGGAATTTTATGGACATTATGTGTAATGTCATTTTATATCTCATCTGAAATGATAATAATCTTTTCAATAGGTTTATTCTATAAACATTTTCTCTTGTCATTCACAAACATCCACTCCTAGGGTATGTTTTGATATCTAATGAATATAAATATATCCAAATTTATTCTCTTGATATGCTCCATCAAGAGCAAGTATAAATGGATAAAATATCCTTTACAATCTCATCATACATGATATTAGGATCTTAAATCCTTTTATGATACTCAAAACATCCTACTGGATGTGTAGATATATATTTTTTTCTCAACTGAATGATACGTTAGGATCTTTAAATCTCTTTTATGATAATCACAGCATCCTGCTGGATGTGTATGAAATGGATAAAATATTATTTACAATTTCATTATTCGTTAGGATCTTAAATCTCTTTTATGATACTCACTACACCCTGTTGGATGTGTAGATCATTCTCTTAAATAAATGACACGTAAACATATCACTTGATATATGTGAGATAACTTTAGATTCTGAACGGGTTTGAAAACCCAGGTTTTAAATAATGTAATATGGCATTCATGTATATAACTCTAGATCGAGAACTCCAGGTTCTCATCGGTTTTCAAAACCGTGCCAACTTAAATATCATAATTCCAAGAATTTTAAGTTCTAATTTAGTCGGTCTGGCCGATCTCATATATTGTGTATAATTAAATAATACGAATATTTAAAAAATTTATCTAGAGACACAGCATAAGCCAGTCCTGAGACACAGCATAAGCAAGTTCCGAGACACAGCATAAGCAAGTTTCGAGACACAGCATAAATCAGTCTCATATATTGCATTAAAATAAATGCTTTCAGGGTCATGAGATCACCTTACAGGGTCATGAGATCACCTGATATGTGCATAAAAAAAATGATTTCATGGTCATAAGATCACTTTATAGGGTTATGAGATCACCTGATATGTGCATAAAAATAAATCCAGAACTATAATATATATAAGTTCCGTTGACGGCATAAGCCATCTTGTTATACCGAGCTATATATATATATATATATATATATATATATATATATATTCAGAATGTAGAGATGTAAGTAAATTATCCATTATGGGATACCTTTTACTTATATGCAATCGTGCTGGAGATCAGAATCTTCCATCTCGTTTGAAAACAAAATTAATAAAGCTTGAAAAAGTCAAAACAGTACTTACAAGCGGAATTAGCTGAAATTGATGGCACGGTTGCGTCAAGAACAGTCGAAATAGCTGAAAATGGGTTCGACTTAGTAAAAAACGGGCGAAAATTGCATGCTAACGTGGCGTTTACCAATGCTGATGTGGTGCTGATCACTGCTGACATGGTGATCGCTACAGTATCGTCTTCAACCTTGGAAAAACTGTAGAAAAAAACTGGAAATTTTTTTCAGGTTTGACAAACCTTTGACCGGTGCTAGAGAGTTCGTTATAGCTCCGTTTGAGAGGCAGTGGCATCAGAATCGTATTTCCAAGAGGAACACAACGGTATCCTCCGAAAAGTGATTCGAGCACTTTGAATTTTCTAGGTTTTTTGAAAACCGAAGATCAATACCAATTTGCTTATGATTTTCTTTGTCTAGTCTACAATTACTAATCATGCTGATAACGTATTATAAATTAATTTAGAAAAGATGAAGAACAACTGAATAAAAATGAAGAACTCAGATGAAGATCAAGACACGAGAGAGAGAGATTTGCTAATTGTATTAATATCAAGTAATTTTGAGAGAGCATAAGCTCAACAACGAACTTACAAATGGAGAGACACCATATATATAGCTTTTTCATCTGATCATTTGGTCACCCACTTGTTTATTTATATCAAGATTGCATCACACCAAATTAATTGCACCACTCGATTATATTTATGACTTACATAACTCAGTAGCTAAGTTTACTCAGTAGCTAAGTAAACTGAAGAAATGGGAAACCCACGTGTGATTAAGTCAAGAAAGAGGCGAGAGGCGGTGATGCAAGCAGAGTAAATCCACTTTATATTCACAACAGGTTCACGTTTTTCAACATAGCATCGCTGAATTTTCTATGGTGTTCTGGAAATTGGTTTTATTAAACAAATATTATATTCAGCAAATTAAATAATACACAGTGATATTGCTCTTTGTGAAATATTTGTCACAGTTGGACGTTCCAATTACCCCCCCCCCCAAAAAAAAAGGTAGTCGGTAGTCTAGCTATTAAGGGATATTGCTTACCTCGAAAAGAAAACGATGACAAGTGATGTCTTTAGTCTCTAAGTTGGAAAATTAGGACTAAATTAAATGACTTTTATTGTTTAAATATTTTTAGCTAAAAGTACTTTTTGTATGTTGCTGCTTCTTTGCTTCTTCAATAAGGATTTGATAGCTCTACTTGTTTGAAACGCAAGATGAAGAAATTGACACACAGACAGTTGAGAAGTTGATTGGTTCACATTTTCTGATTTACATGAAGAAATATGGATTTTTGTTTCAGTATGCGCGCCTCGTGAAGTTAATGAACCAGGCTTACTGAAGACTAGTCTCTCAAAGAAATTCCATGAGCTACTCCAAGACTTATGAAAGCCCAATAGGTCAAGTCAATTATTAGAATATATATATATATATATATATATATATATATATATATATTTATATGCATTATCTACTATCAGTTTGTTCTGATAAAAAATATATCAGAACGAAGAATGTGAATCACAAATTATGGAGAAGTTTTGACAAGTGCATACACTTTGAGTCAAAGTATGTAAATCTAATGATCCACATTCTTTGTTGTGATATATAATATATTTTATATCAGGATGAACTGATAATAGAAAATTGTGTATATATATATATATATATATATAGTAATTATCAAGTGAGGGATCATTTACCTTAATTTCGGTAAAGACCTTGATGAAATCACATCAATTTTTAATAAAATTTGAGAATTTTTCAACTACTAAAACTATTTTTTTTTCCTATATTTCTCCAATTTTTCCAATGCCGTCATATTTAACAAAAGTGGGATAAATAGGTATAGTGCTCGAAAGATTCTCAAATTTTATTCATAGACAGATTTCATTAAATTTATCATTCACAACAAATTTCAAATCAAAATTCATAAAAATCGATATGATTTCATCAAGGTTCTTACCAAAATTAAAGTAATAGATTCCTCACATGATAATTACTCATTTATATATATATATATATATATATATATATATATATACAATAGTTCTCTAGTTAGGACCTAGGATAATCATTAGATCCATAAGAAAAACTTCATTACAAGACCTGACTAGAGAATGACCCAATATTTAGGACTCTTAGGTTGCTTTTTTTTTTTTCCAAAGAATAAACAATGCTGAAATTTACAAAATATTGTAAAGTAATCGAAAACTAAAAACTTAATGATTTATTTGTTTTTTCTTAATAGATAAGATTTGTAAGGATAATTGATGTAGTGGAAATTCAACGCGACAATTTCAAATCTGTTTATTCACTCACGAATACCGAAAGTGAAACATTTTATTAATCTGTTGATCGGCGTACGGATACCAAGATAATAGACTTCAAAATTCGTGGACTCATGCAAAGGAACTGAAATTTGGATAAAAAGAGACACTCTCTCAAAATTTTTATTAATCATCAAAAACCAAAATCTGTGTTAGGGTAAATGGCCTTTAAATAGGAAAATTAAAAACCTAAAAGAAACCTAAAAGAATTAGGAAAGCAATAAACTAGAATCTTAAAACATCACAAACCTATCTAATAAGGAAATTAGTTTTCATTTAATAAAATCAAATCATAAAATAATTAACTACCTAATTAAAGGAAACATAATAATATTTATTAATTACAAGAATATTTTTAAAATAAAAATCGTCAAGAAAATATTGAATGTTATTTCATGCATCATTCTCTCCAGGGTGGAGAAAATTGGTCCTCGAATTTTGGCAGCTTTAATTTCATGAACATGTAGTGCCAATACACAAGATTGTCGACAACGAACCGTTTATTTCCTGATTTTTGTCATGACGTCCATCCAATCACCCCAATAGATGAAATCAAATTCACGAATCATCAAATTCTACAACTAAAGATAAACTAAGGTATTTTTATAGTGAGAAACATGTGACTCGTAAAAACAATCCAGAAAATATGAACTGCTCTCATATTGTACTTTCTCAAACACATCTTCAACAAATATCGGCGGTTTATCAAAATCAACAAAAATTGCTTCTGATACTTATGTATCATCGAAAAACACATAATGATAGGAGGCTAATTGTGTTTGGGGGTTCATGGGATTTTTTTTTTGTGTAGGAAAATATGAAAGGTGAATATCTAATGGGGAAGTAGTTGGGTGTGGTCCTTGGATGTTGAGCTAAGCATAGAGGTAGACTTGGTGGCTCTGATACCAACTGATGCAGCGGAAATTCGAAGCGACAAAAGTCAATAAACATGGGGACAACAATTTTGAATTCGTTAATTAGCGCAAGAATACTGGAAGCAAAACCTCATATTAATCTATTGATCCAGTCACGAATACCAAGTTAATAGGCTTCAAAATTTGCTGACTCTCGCAAAGGTACCGAAATTTGGATGAAAAGAGATACTCTCTCTGATCAGAAAGAGAAATGAGAGAGAGAGTGAAATCTACAGAGAGATGGTTTGACTCCCTTGGCTGTGAAGGGATTCAAGAGATTTTAAGTGGCAAGTTGTTGAAAAAGGATTTCTTGAAAGGACTGGTGTCAATCTTTGTCCTAGCATTGATTCGGTGGGATTGTGGAGATTTTCCAAACCTTTAGAGAAGTTTAGAGATGTTTTTCTTTCCTCCAAAAAGAGCTTCTGTGGGAGTTGTTTTGGCTTATTGGCTTCGAGATGGTGGATGAAGCAACCATTATAGCTAAGAAGGTAAATGGGATGGTTGCTTTTGACCGGCAGTTGAGAGCTAAGGTTGCGTCATACGACTGGAAAATGAGAACGCATTTGATGCCTATGCCTCTAAATGGGGATGAAGCTGATTTTTCACTAAAGGTGGGTGTTAGTGATGCTTTGGACATTTCCTTCAAAGACGGAAAGAAGGGTGTTCGTAGTTTTGCATAGGTTGTCTCAAGCTCTAGGCAATCTATGCTAATGAAGAATTGGATGATGGGATCTGAACAAAATCGAGGTGGTTTTAGAAGGTAAACAGTTTTCTCAAGCAGACGGGTTGGTGGTGGTGAAGTGAGTGGATTCTTAAAAAGATTAGCTGGTGGTGATATGCAGAGAAAAGGGGAAATCATGACCATGGAATAGATTGAGAACGATCAGGAATGGCTCAAGAAAAGTGTTGTGGGAATTCTACATCAGTTCTCTGATGTCTCTAGTGTCAATGTTCATTTATCTTGCAAAGGTATTAAGTATTCTTATGCATATATATTGGTGACAAATGTATCCTATGGAGTTTTGATATAGAAGATGAGAAGGAAGATTGCATTAAGAGACATTTTTTTTGGGATTATTGCTTTTCTTCTGTAGTTAATTGGTCCGATTCGTTAATCCCGCAATCAATATTAGTTTGGATCTATATTTCAGGAATTCCTTTAAAATTCTAGAATCATAAGTTTTTTTTATGAGTTTGGGTTGGATGATCGGTGAACTTCTTTTGGTGGATGAGGAGACAAGGTCTAGAAACCATTTCGATTTTGGTAGAATTCTAGTCTTAATTCCGATTCATCATCCTTATCCCAATGATATCAAAGTTATAATTGGAGATGGAGAGTAAAGATGGAGGATGATGGAAGAGGGTTGATTCCTCTTGGTTGGAAAAAATTATGGGTTTGTAAAAAAAGTGCGAGAGAGATCAAGGGGTTCATAGGGTTTATTTGGATAAGGCGGGTTTTGTTTTTAGAAAAGATAATGGCTTTAAAGAAGATAAGACCTTGTCTTGTTTCAATTCAAGTCAAGAAAAGGTGGAGAATCAAGATAGCTTCAAAAAAGGAAATAGCGGGGAGAAGAGACATGCTTTGAGATTGATGAGAGCTTAATGGAGCTATGGTATGAAGATAAGGCTGGGGAAGTCTGTGGTAAGAATGTCAAAGATAAATGAAAGGGGTTGGGGAACCGTGAATTAAATGTAGCCTTATTTAATTCTAAAAAAAAGGGTTTGGTGACAACCCTCTTTTGTCTGTTGTCTCTGCCAGGAGGAGTATTGGTTGTAGCAAGCTGGAGCTTGTTCCAAGAAAGGGTTTTGGGTGTAGTGTTGTTAATTCTAGGGAAGGCAATATTGGGATGGTATGGGATCAAAGTGATGATGTTAATTTATTGCAGCTTAGGTTAGAGGATGATATGGTAGGTGGTGGTAAGATTGCTAAAGACAAAGGAAAGGGGTTGGGAAATCAAAATTTTAAAGGGAAGCTTGACAATAACAAAGGCATAGAGAGCAGCCTTGGAGATGATGGTTTGGTCAGTACTTCCTTGGTGACGTGGATGACAGAAGGAGAAGTTTTCAAAAAAGGCTTAGGGTATTGTGTATTTGTTTTGGAGTGTCTTTCGAAAAAGAGCATGGGATTTAGTGATAATAGAGGTAGTTACAGACCTTTGTGTGTTCAAGAAGGATCCAAGGACAAAGTCTGATGGGCCTGGGCTGTTTGTAGTGGGAGGTGATTTATACAGTTCTTCCATTGATGTTTATGTTGATCTTGGGAGTCACGAGTCTTTGATTGAAGAAGGGGTTTTTGAAAATCAAGCTACATTAGTGGGAAGGAAGGTGGAGCTAAGAAGGTTGGGTCATTGTAGTTTCTAAGACCTTTGATACTAAAAGGAGGGGAAGGAAAAGTTATTTCCCTTTAAGAAGTCATTGTATGAAGACTGGGAATGTGGTTCAAGGTCTAGATTATTATGGTTTTGAAAATGTGATAGATGATCTCTTTGTGAAGAGGGATAATGATGAAGAGACTAGTTTCAAAGAGAGTAAGTGAAGCTTTTCTTGTTTGTTTTCGTTGTGTGGGGGTTGGGGATGCCTTTTTTCTGTTTGTAGGGTTTGTTTTGCTGCCCTCTTTCTCTTTCGGTGTGATGCAAAGAGTGTCTAGGGTTTTTCGTTGTTCAGCTGTTGTCATGTTCCACCACATTCTTCCTTTGAGTTGTGGCTATATTTTGTTGGCAGTGGGTTTTCACAGTGTATGTTTCGTTATGGTCCGCTGCATTCTTTTCTGTATAGATGGCAATATGTTTTCCAGTGTTTTTTACGGTTTGGCTCCCGTCTAGGTTGACCACGTTCTTTGGTCAGCTTAAGACCGCGAAGTGTCATGTTGTTTTCTTTGGGTTGTTTCGCTTGTTGGGTGTCTTTTGCCCCTATTTTTGTTGGTTATCAATAAAATTTGTTGTTAAGAAAAATACTCTATCTAAAAATTTTATAAATCATCAAAAACCAAAATCTGTGTTAGGGTACATGACCTTTAAATAGGAAAACTAAAACCCTAAAAGAAACCTAAAAAATTAGGAAAGCAATAAACTAGAATCCTAAAACATCACAAATGGAAACTAAAATTATTAGAATTCTAAAACATCACAAACCTATTTAATAAGGAAATTAGATTTAATTTAATAAAATCAAATCATAAAATAATTAACTATCTAATTAAAGGGAACATAATAATATTTATTACTTACAAGAATATTTTTGAAATAAAAAATCTTCAATAAAATATTCAATGTTATCTCTTGCATCAATAGTTTAGGAAGTATAAAACTCAAATATGTAATACCATACTTTTTATGTTAAGTGGAGAAGAAACAGATTTACATTTATAATTCACCGATTATAGGAGCTATTTAAAGAGTGGTGCTATTGGCATACCCTCTACTGATCTATTCATGCTCCACTTTTTTAATTATATAATATTCTTTTTTTCCTTTATTAAAATTACTTAAAGAGACATACAATTTAGGAAAGAAATCTTCTACAAAATAAATCTATTAAAATCTAACATTCATTTTCCAAAAAAAAAACCCAGTAATAGGTTTCTTCAAAAAAAAAATTAACTCTTAAACCCTAAAATCTGTTTCTTACATACGTATAAAATATTATGGAAGAGTTTGAGAACGATATCAAGAATATAGAAGAATTGTCTAAGAACGATATCAAACATCTTGAAGAATTGTCTAAGAATGACATAAAGTAAGAATTGTCTGACAATGATAGTAAGCATCTGTAAACAATTCATTCTCTAAAAATAAGTTTGAAGTTTATTTTTTCTTTAGAATGATATCAAACTGTAGTTGTGTTGAAGTACCCTGTTATTTTTTATTTTTTCTTTTCCATCATTAAATAAGAGAAAAAAAAACTAAAAAAATAAATAAATAAGAAGAAAAATAAATAAATCAATCAATGGAGGTGAGAGAGATATAAACAGATACAGAGATCAAAGATAGAGAGATTATATATGGTATGTATTAAGTTTGAAAAATAAGTAAAATTGGTAGTTTTGGAAATAAACAAAAAATTTAACAAAAAAAATTAATTTAATTTAATTTAATCAAAATTTTAAAAAATGAGGTATGAATAGATCAGTAGGGGGTGTGTTAATAGCACCACTCCTATTTAAATGATTTTTATCATTTACAAAATCAAATATAACAACCTAATTACGAGACACATTAAATGCCATTATTAGTTAATGGAAAAATCACTCCTTAGTCTGCAGACTCATATGCGTTAAAGTAGAGAACTATTGTTCATGAGCAATGACTTGATTGAAACGAAAGGTGAAGAAATTGACACGCAGTTGAGAAGTTAATTTGTTCACATTTCACGCGGAGAAAAATGAGATACTTTTAAATCTAATTGGAAAAAAAAAGGTTCTTGCAAAGACTTGATCAGATGACTTTATTCAACTATAAAGTCTTTCATTAAAAGTACGGAACTGTACGTGCAGTACCAATAACTTGTTTGATGGGTTGGGTAATTACTTGTGTGAATTCAGAAGAGAAATTATATTGAACGATCCATGAAAAATCTACACGTAATTCATAGCTAAAGTAAAAAGAACAAAGTTTATAAAAAAGGGCTACTCATATTTGTTGTCTTGGACGACATCAAGAAAAGCAAGAAGAATATATATATACGCTACAAGTAGGGCATCAAAAAGGTTCTAGTAAAATTACAATATTGCCATTACTTAATTAATAACTACAAACAATATATAATAACATAATAACTCTAACATCCTCTATCAAACTCACGATGCGGCTGCAAGAAGCATCGAGAGTTTGCCAATTAAAAACCGAAAACGCGAAATGGGATGCGAATTTGTAAACAATGCAGCAATCTGCATGGAAGAATAAACAAAAGGTAGAGTAATTGTGCCATGCTTGAGTTGGTGACGAGTGAGATGACAATCAATTTCGATGTGCTTGGTCCGCTCATGAATGACTGAGTTGTGAACAATCTGAATAGCAATTTTGTTGTCACAATACATAGGGGTGGGATCAGAAAGATAAACACTCATATCCGCCAATCACCAATGTAACCAATGTAACCAAACTATCTTTGTGGTAGTAGATGGCATAGCACAATACTTAGCTTCTGTAGAGGATCAAGAAACAACAGTCTGCTTCTTGCTCTTCCAAGAAATAAGAGATTCACCAAATATATACAGAAACCAGTGATAGACTTGCTATCAATGGGATCATTGGCACAATAAGCATATGAGTACGCACAAAGCTCCAAAAACGATGTCGATGGTAGTAAAAGACTTTGAAAGATGATGCCCTGAAGATACATTAAAATACGAAGAACAGGAGCCCAATGCACATAAGTAGGTAAAGCAGCAAACTGACTTACAATATGCACATCATATGTGATGTCTGGACGAGTGATAGTGAGTGATGGTGCCAAAATTATGCTACAATTTGGCCCTCATTCCTTGTCCTTTGTCTTGTTTTCGAGCTCATTTTCGTGTCTTATAGGCTCTTTTGTTGTGTTTGCAGGCAATAGGTGTAATTATGGTCATGGAGAAGGAAAGCAGGGATTTCGGGTGCGAAACCAGCCGAAGGAAGCAAGAAAAGAAGAGTGCAGTTCGCTGGTCATGGCGCGAGTCCCTACCCGCACAATACCCGTGCAGTCCAGGCCCCAGAACTTCATGGTCCATACTGAAATTCCTACAAGGTTATGAACTAAACAACCTATGGGGGGGGGGGGGGGGGATAGGTTGACTCTCTATTTTTAAAAACTTTTCCGGGACTTTAGTCAAAACCTTGGTGAGCATACAAATTAACCTTTAACATGATTGTTATGAGAAAACAATTAACACATGTATGCTCAATTCACAAATATGAAAGTATGTGATATACTTAACACATATAGAAGACAAGAAACAATGTATCCAATATACAAGTATATTCAATACAAAGCAAATTCCACAAGTTGTACTTTGAATATTACAATGTAAATTCACTAAGTAGAATCTTACAACTTGATATAGAATTTCACAAGATACAATAAACACTGAAAAAATACAAGAGACAAATATAGAATCAACAAAGTGTTTTCTGCTCAAACTAGTCAAGAATCTTGTTTACAACTATATTCAATATAGATACAACAAGATACAATCAATCACATATACAAATATAAAAGAGTTTGAGTTAGAGACATTTGACACATTGTTTTTACGTGGTAAAACCTCCTAAGAGGAAACTGTTAGGATTATGCTCAATAGCAAGAGTGTAATATTGTAATTGACAATCTTTTCATATAAATAAAGTGATTTCTGATTCTGCAAAATCTTATAGCATTTATAATTATAATTGTCAAGGTAAATAATCATAAGGTCAAAAGACTATGAGATATGAAGAATTGTTTGTACATCCGGATATGTATGAGGTAGACACAATTCTTTAGTTAGTCTTGAATAACGTTCACAACTTAAGTTAAAGGTTGGGCACCTCTATCTTGATAAAGTTGTAGAATTCTTTTACTAGCATTTGAGTGGGATCAAATGAGTTATGATGAGTCTAAAATCATCGAAAGGTTTTCGAGTAAAAGAATCTAGTGCACTGGGTGCATTGAACTAGTTCACAATGAAATACTTTATCTAGAACCGTCACTAGATATAAGTCTTTTCATTATCAGGACAATCGGAGAGTCTATCTAAATCCTGAGATAAATGATGGACTTATGGTTGCAAGTCTTATCATTTGAACTATCAATGAGTAAGATTATATAGCATAGTCTATCCTCGATAGTTTGGTTGTATTCATTTGTTAATCGATAGAGGACTTCATTTACAGATATGGACATCGTGACTCCATTTATTAAATGAGAGTATAATATCATCATATGGATGTTTTGAGGTATTGGATATTAAATCTCAACGTTGAGTTTTCAATAATGATTATTGAAGACATGGCTTCTGGACAAGTCAAAATATCCAAGTTCAAAATGTGGTCATATGAGGAAATATGGTAACTTGGAGAGCTATAGGCGGTCTATGAGCTCTTGGCGATTACTGATATTATTCACGAGGATACACCATCTCCTATAAGATTGTCTAGGGTATGAATGAGAAACATCTCATTATTCTATCTTTATGTAAGAGTTCAATTTTAGCTCTTTAGTGGAATGAGTTAAAATTAATAGATCGGACCTAAGTGAATCATTTGTTGATTGTGATTAGGTTATGTCTATTGAAGCTTAAATTTAGATAGCCCGTCAAGATCCACAATCCACACATACTTGCATGGATCACTTGATATATTCTACCGGACCAATTTATGGGTCCATCTAGAATTGCATTTAATATATTAAGAATATAATATGTCTATTATTTATTTAATGGGCTGCACTATTATATTAATATATTAAAAGGAAACATGTAGGCTTGTTTCTTTTAGTAAGAATAAGTCTGGTTCACATGTGGGCTTTTATTTAAAGTCTAATGGATTAAATAAAATAAGAAAAATAATGTTGGGCCCCATATATACATGGTGTGGGCGGCAAGGCTAAATAAAATACCCCAAGATATTATTTTATTTTATTGTTTTGATTAAATGGGAATTAATTAATTATTTAATTAATTAATAGTTTAAATCAAAATCTTTTCTTGATCAGTAAATTAAATACTATGTGTTGGATTAGGGTTGGAATTCTTTTAAGTGATAGGAGTCCTAATGTGGTAAGGATTAAGTCCACATACACTCCTTATTATACAAAGAATTCCGCCACCATTAGTCCTACAAGGGTTAGGATTCTTGAATTGATAGGAATTAGGGAAAAGGACAATTCCTTTCCAAGTAAGGAAATTAACCAACCCTAGATTTCCTATTCAATAAATTCGGCCAACCCTACTTGGTGAAGGAGAAAATTCAGCCAACCTATAAATATAAGGTTATGAATTTTCGGCCACCAAGAAGCAAAATAGAGAGAGATTTTTGTTTGTTTTGAAAATAAAAAATCCTACTCCATACACATAGATTTTCGGCCAAGAGAGAAAAAGAAAATAAGTTCTCATTCGATAGTGCACCTACAAGCCTTTAACTTCAAAAGGTTTTGTGCACACTTTCGATTTAGGGTTACGCGAGTTTCAATCATATTGATTGGGAATTCAAAAGTGACCGGAACTATTTTTTTAGGCTCTTGGTGTTTTACTATTGAAGATCAAGATCAGAAATTCCATACATCCATTCTAAGGTAAGCAATTCAAAGAAAAATGGAGACCACGCTCCTAGGTGATTCACGTACGTGCTAGGATTGAAGATCTTGCGGATTACCATCGACGTAAGTCAATCGGATCATGCGACAAGAGGTATTTAACTCTAACCATATATTTGAGTTTAATTAATTAAAGGGTTAAGGTTCAAATCTTTAGAAAAATTTTAAACTATACGAAAATTATTTTTTCGCCTTCCGCTGCGGTTTTAAGCAATATTTCCCTACAATTGGTATCAGAACCCTGGTTGTACCCTTTAATTAATTAACGTATATATACGTGAATCTATTTCTTTTTATTGTGATTATGCATATTTTAGAAAGAGATGGCACTCTAGGTATTCGCATATATAATTACATGTGGAATGTATGGATTTATATATGTTGTTATAAAGTGAATTGTTATTGCTCGATTTTGGTCCTAGAATTTCAATGTATTTTTTGTTTCGGAATTGTAACAAGAAGGGTGGTCTATTATCGCCATAATTCCTTCTTGGTAGTTGCTAAGTTCTTATTAATTTTATTGTAAAAATACTGCAGTTTTTTATTGTACTAAAAAATAAGTGCAGTTTTTTATTTGTAAAAAAAAAAAAAAATACTGCAGTAGTTTAAATAAAAAAAAATATTTCTGCAGTATTTTATTGTATAAAATAAGTTGTAATATATTCAAGATTCGAAGACTCGAAGATTTGAAGAAATTGGAGCATCCGGAACCGAGCTTGGCACCCGCGCGCACCGAGACAACAAGCGCGCACGTAACCAAGCGTGCAGCTGCGCTTGTTGCGGTGCAACAGCGCGCGCGACCCATGCATGGGCTGGCCATGCGGCAGCTCATGCCCTTGCATGGGCTAGGCGTGTGCATGAGCTGCTTGGTGATCTTCGGGCGCGCGAGTTATGTGCATGAGATGGTCGCTTGAAGTCTTGTTCGCCAAGAAAGGAGTTTTTTGTATTCCGTACAATTGTAATTTATATGCTTTTCTAGGACGGACCAAAATTGTGGCTATTTATTTTTATGTATAAATATTACAATATTTGTTATTGTATGATAACATGTCATATAGAATAGGAGTGCCACTCATATATCTCTTTTGGTATGAACATGCATTGAATGATTTAGGTATCTAATTGACATCTAGATAACTTGGTAAAATCATTCTTTGGAATTTAATCACACGCCTTAAATAATTGAGTGGGAGAAGGTGTGTTAGAGCACCTATGGCCTCCAAGGTTAGTTGAGCTTTATTATTTATTGGCAATCCCCCCGAGGGGCATCCATAAATGGAATTTAGCAAAATACTTCCTTACAAGGATAGACTAGACAATTGACTCAAACGAGATCTACTCCCAGAGGAGGGATTTTCGTGAGAGAAAATTGAGGGTCGATATCTTGGTAACACACTCAATGTAATTTTATTAATATCCTCCCGAGAGTTCTTGTTAATAAAATTGCAAGGCTAAAATTGAAAATGTTGGTTGTTATGTTAACAATTAGGTGGGACCTAGTCCAACTAGTAAATGGTGCGAACTTCGAAGGAGGCGTAACATTTATGGGTGTTGGATCACCGTTGAATTTTTCACGATTGAGTTATTTAATTAATTCAAGATAAAAATTCGAAAGTGCTTTATCATGATTATTTACTTATATATGCTTTTTGTTTTATTCAGAAATCATGACCCCATCACTTATGAACATCCTGAAAGATAACACTTTAACTGGAGATAATTATGTCACATGGAAAAGGAAAATTTGGTTGTTGCTGCAAAGTGAAAAACATAAGTTTGTTCTAACTACTCCTAAACCACCTGCTCCTAATAATGAATCAAGTATTTTGCAAAGAGATGAGTATGAGTAGTGGAAGACCTCAGATGATATGGCCAAATGTTACATTATGGCTACTATCTCCGATGTGTTGCAACAGCAGCATGAAGGAATGGGGTCTGCTGCTGATATTATGATGTCTTTGGAAGAGATGTTTGCTATGAGGTCTAGGACGACTAAGAGAGAGGCAGTGACTGCTTTTATGAATCTTAGGATGAAACCTGGACAGGCTGTGAAAGATCACATGATGAAAGTCATAGCACATCTAAATATTGCAGAATTAAATGGCGCTGAGATAGATGGTGAGACCAAAATTGATATGGTTGTCAACTCACTATTAGATTCCTTTGATCAGTTCAAGTTGGACTACACCTTGAACAAAAAGGAATACACCTTGAACAAAAAGGAATACACCTTGCAGGGCTTGATGCAAGATGTTCAAAGCGTTGAAAAGATCCTTGTGAAAAGCAAAGGTCAAGAGATTCATATGGTTGGTAAAGTTGCTACTGTTAAGACCCGTCAGAAGGTCAAGAAACAACAGAAGAAAAAGCAACTTGGGCCTAACAAGAAGGAGACCAAGAAAGTAACCAAGATCAAAGGGAAATGCTTCCTTTGTGGTGAAAAGGGACATTGGAAAAGAAATTGCCCAAAGTCCCAGAACAAGAAGGAAGAAGGTAATATTAATTATCTTGAAACATGTTTTCAGGCAGATTCTACAGATTCTTGGATCATAGACTCTGGAGCCACTAATCATGTTTGTTATTCCTTACAGGGGTTCTAAGAAAGGAGAAGGCTGAATAAGAACGAAATCAATTTGCACTTGGGCAACAGATCGTTAGTGTCTGCAAGTGCAGTGGGAGATATTAGAGTTATTATAGATTCTAGTAGGCATTTAGATTTAATAGACGTTTATTATGTACCTCAATTGCAGAGGAATTTAATTTCAGTTTCTTGTTTAAATAAATTTGGATATTCAGTTACTTTTAATAAAGCTTTTATTATTAGTAAGAATGACAAAATTGTTTGCAAAGGTACATTGGAAAACGGTCTATTCTTTTTGCATAGAAATATCTCTTACTCGTTAGACACAGAAATAACGGAACCTAATCATAAAAGAGTAAAATTATCAAAAGATGAAACCTACCTTTGGCATTTACGCCTAGGTCACATTAATCTTAATAGGATTAAAAGATTGGTATGTGATGGACCTTTAAGTGGCTTAAAGGTTGATGATCTACCAACTTGTGAATCTTGTTTGGAAGGTAAAATGACCAAAAGGCCATTCAATACCAAAGGTGCAAGAGCCACTAAATGTTTAGGACTAATACACACTGATGTATGTGGTCCTATGAGCATTCAAGCTAAAGGTGGATATGAGTACTTCATCACCTTCACAGATGATTACTCAAGATTCGGTTATGTGTATCTCATGAGACATAAGTCGGATGCTTTGGACATGTTCAAAGCATGCAAAGCTAAAGTAGAAAATCAGCTTGAGAAACGCATAAAAATCTTGAGATCTGATCGTGGTGGAGAATATCTATCTGGTGAGTTTCAGCAATATCTTATTGATAATGGGATAGTTTCTCAGTTTTTTGCACTAGGTACACCTCAACAAAATGGGGTAGTAGAAAGGAGAAATAGAACTCTTTTGAACATGGTTAGGTCTATGTTGAGTTATTCAACACTTCTTATTTCTTTTTGGGGATATGCTCTACAAACTGCAATATATATTCTAAACGTGGTACCATCGAAGTGAGTTCCTGGAACACCATATGAGTTGTGGACTGGACGAAAGCCTAGTTTACAACACATAAGGATATTTGGTTGTCCTGCACATGTGTTAAAAGGAAAGACAGAAAAGATGGAGTCCCGTTCGGAAACATGCATATTTGTGGGGTATCCAAAAGGAACTAAAGGATATTATTTCTATAGTCCTTCAGATCTAAAAGTGTTTGTTTCAACAAATGTTACATATCTGGAAAAGGACTATATGAATGATTTTGTTCCCAAAAGTAGAGTTGTCCTGAATGATATGTCAGGAGATACAATTCCACAAGAGGTTTCACAACCTAACCCAATTGTAATTTCCACTCCAACATAAAATCAACAACCTACCATTCCTCGTCGTAGTGGGAGGGTTAGAAGCCAACCTGAAAGATACATCGGTCTAGGAGAATCTGTTGAGAATCTCCCTGACGACGATGATCCCTACACGTACAAGGAAGCAATGGAGGATGTTGATTGTCACCATTGGAAAAAGGCAATGCAATATGAGATTGAATCCATGTTCGATAACAAAGTCTGGTCCCTTGTAGACTTGCCTAAAGGGATAAAACCCATTGGGTGCAAGTGGGTATACAAGAGGAAAAGAGGTATGGATGGAAAGGTGGAAACTTTTAAAACTAGATTGGTAGCTAAAGGTTACACACAGAAAGAAGGTATCGATTACGAGTAAACCTTCTCTCCTCTGGCCATGCTTAAATCCATTAGGATACTCTTATCCATTGCAGCATCTTTAGATTTAGAGATTTGGCAAATGGACGTCAAGACAGCTTTCCTTAATGGAAGTCTTGACGAAAGCATCTAGATGATGCAACCAGAAGGATTCATTGAAAATGGCCAAATGGAAAAGGTATGCAAGTTGCAGAAATCAATTTATGGATTAAAGCAAGCATCCAGATCCTGTAACATAAGGTTCGACCAAGCTGTAAAAGGTTTTGGATTTTTACAGAACCTTGAAGAACCTTGTGTATACAAAAGGATCAAAGGTGACAAGTTGGTTTTCCTTATTCTTTACGTAGATGATATATTACTCATTGGAAACGATGTGGGAGTATTGACATCAGTAAAAGAATGGTTAGCAAAACAATTTGATATGAAGGACTTAGGAGAAGCAAGTTTTATTCTAGGTATCCAAGTAATAAGGGATAGAAAGAATAAAACGATTGCACTATCCCAAGCTTCATACATAGACAAAATATTGTCTAGGTTTTCCATGCAAGATTCCAAGAAAGGTATGTTACCTTTTAGGCATGGAATCAAACTTTCTAAAGAACAAGTTCCTAAGAATGAGCATGAAGAGCAATTCATGAGTAGAATTCCATATGCCTCGGCAGTTGGAAGTCTCATGTATGCAATGCTCTGTACTAGACCGGATATTTGTTTTGCTGTTGGCATAGTTAGCAGGTTTCAATCGAAACCTGGTCCTGATCACTGGACGGCAGTCAAGCATATTTTCAAGTATCTTAGAAGAAGGAAAGATAATATGCTTGTATACTCTGGAGGGGATTTAATCCCCGTTGGGTATACAGATTCTGATTTCCAATCGGATTCTGACTCTAGAAAATCCACATCAGGATCTGTGTTTACTCTTGGAGGAGGAGCAGTCATTTGGAGGAGTATCAATCAATCTTGTATTGATGACTCCACCATAGAAGCAGAGTATGTAGCTGCATGCGAAGCTGCCAAGGAGGCTGTTTGGCTTCGCCAATTCTTGATTGACTTAGAAGTAGTTCCTAGCGCGAATAAGCAGATCACTATCTACTATGACAACAGTGGAGCAGTGGCTAATTCGAAAGAACCAAGAAGTCATAAGAGAGGAAAACACATTGAAAGAAAGTATCATCTTTTAAGGGAGATTGTTCATAGGGGAGACGTGACAATTACCAAAATCGCGTCGGCAGAAAATCTAGCAAATCCCTTCACAAAGGCTCTACCTCAGAAGAGTTTTGATGGGCACCTAGAGAACATGGGAATGAGAGATATGACACATTTGCTATAGCGCAAGTGGGAGATTGTTAGGATTATGCTCAATAGCAAGAGTGTAATATTGTAATTGAAAATCTTTTCATATAAATAAAGTGATTTCTGATTCTGCAAAATCTTATAGCATTTATAATTATAATTGTCAAGGTAAATAATCATAAGGTCAAAAGACTATGAGATATGAAGAATTGTTTGTACATCCGGATATGTATGAGGTAGACACAATTCTTTAGTTAGTTTTGAATAACGTTCACAACTTAAGTTAAAGGTTGGGCACCTCTATCTTGATAAAGTTGTAGAATTCTTTTACTAGCATTTGAGTGGGATCAAATGAGTTATGATGAGTCTAAAATCATCGAAAGGTTTTCAAGTAAAAGAATCTAGTGCACTGGGTGCATTGAACTGGATCACAATGAAATACTTTATCTAGAACCGTCACTAGATATAAGTCTTTTCATTATCAGGACAATCGGAGAGTCTATCTAAATCCTGAGATAAATGATGGACTTATGGTTGCAAGTGTTATCATTTGAGCTATCAATGAGTACGATTATATAGCATAGTCTATCCTCGATAGTTTGGTGGTATTCATTTGTTAATCGATAGAGGACTTCATTTACAGATATGGACATCGTGGCTCCATTTATTAAATGAGAGTATAATATCATCATATGGATGTTTTGAGGTATTGGATATTAAATCTCAATGTTGAGTTTTCAATAATGATTATTGAAGACATGGCTTCTGGACAAGTCAAAATATCCAAGTTCAAAATGTGGTCATATGAGGAAATATGGTAACTTGGAGAGCTATAGGCGGTCTATGAGCTCTTGGCGATTACTGATATTATTCACGAGGATACACCATCTCCTATAAGATTGTCTAGGGTATGAATGAGAAACATCTCCTTATTCTATCTTTATTTAAAAGTTCAATTTAGCCCTTTAGTGGAATGAGTTAAAATTAATAGATCGGACCTAAGTGAATCATTTGTTGATTGTGATTAGGTTATGTCTATTGAAGCTTAAATTTAGATAGCCCGCCAAGATCCACAATCCACACATACTTGCATGGATCACTTGATATATTCTACCGGACCAATTTATAGGTCCATCTAGAATTGCATTTAATATATTAAGAATATAATATGTCTATTATTTATTTAATGGGCTGCACTATTATATTAATATATTAAAAGGAGACATGTAGGCTTATTTCTTTTAGTAAGAATAAGTCTGGTTCACATGTGGGCTTTTATTTAAAGTCTAATTGATTAAATAAAATAAGAAAAATAATATTGGGCCCATATATACATGGTGTGGCCGGCAAGGCTAAATAAAATAGCCCAAGATATTATTTTATTTTATTGTTTTGATTGAATGGGAATTAATTAATTATTTAATTAATTAATAGTTTAAATCAAAATCTTTTCCTGATCAGTAAATTAAATACTATGTGTTGGATTAGGGTTGGAATTCTTTTAAGTGATAGGAGTCATAATGTGGTAAGGATTAAGTCCACATACACTCCTTACTATACAAAGAATTCGGCCACCACTAGTCCTACAAGGGTTAGGATTCTTGAATTGATAGGAATTAGGGAAAAGGACAATTCCTTTTCAAGTAAGGAAATTAACCAACCCTAGATTTCCTATTCAATAAATTCGGCCAACCCTACTTGGTGAAGGAGAAAATTCGGCCAACCTATAAATATAAGGTTATGAATTTTCGGCCACCAAGAAGCAAAATAGAGAGAGATTTTTGTTTGTTTTGAAAATAAAAAATCCTACTCTATACACATAGATTTTCGGCCAAGAGAGAAAAAGAAAATAAGTTCTCATTCGATAGTGCACTTACAAGCCTTTAACATCAAAAGGTTTTGTGCACACTTTCGATTTAGGTTTAGGCGAGTTTCAATCATTTTGATTGTGAATTCAAAAGTGATCGGAACTATTTTTTTAGGCTCTTGGTGTTTTACTATTGAAGATCAAGATCAGAAATTCCATACATCCATTCTAAGGTAAGCAATTCAAAGAAAAAGGGAGACCACGCTCCTAGGTGATTCACGTACGTGCTAGGATTGAAGATCTTGCGGATTACCATCGACGTAAGTCAATCGGATCACGCGACAAGAGGTATTTAACTCTAACCATATATTTGAGTTTAATTAATTAAAGGGTTAAGGTTTAAATCTATAGAAAAATTTTAAACTATACGAAAATTATTTTTTCGCCTTCCGCTGCGGTTTTAAGCAATTTTTCCCTACAGAAACATCCATGGGTTAATACCACAACCATCGGCAAACACCTTTTACTAGTAAGATTAGAAGATACAATCTCTCAAGTGACCACTTCACCTAGAAATCTACCCTTTAACCCTACCTTTTAACCCTACAAAATGAAAGAAATGCCACCTTGCACAAATTGACGAATCACTCACCAAAATGTGACTTCTATGCTCCAATCAAATAATCACTCTAAGAAATGAGGCTTCCAATGCACAATCCAAAGAATCACTGTAAGGAATGTGACTTCCAATGCACAACTTGAAGAATCACTCTCTAAATATGACTTCCAATGCACAACTTGAAGATTCACTATCCAAATGTGACTTCCAACGCTTAATCTAAAGAATCACTCTAAGGAATGAGACTTTCAACCTTTTCACAAGGCATGTGATCTAAGTGAATGCAAATGATGCAAACACACACAACATAGTATATATAATCAATATATCCTATGGAAACTAGAAATGAATCAATATGCACAAGTCACATGTATTCTAGCCTACAATCCTAAAAATAATGCAATCACACTAATGATGCATGTACATATGAAATGTGTGGATTAGACACAAAACATGAAGAACTAGATTTTTATCAACAAAAGCACAAATCAATTTTATCTAGATCTTATAACATGAACAATCAATCTAGAGTAACACACACCAAAACCTAGATTTTGTTCAAACACAATAAACAAGCTAGAATCAATTAATACATTCAATATAAATCTCTAGCAAGTATAAAGGCTATAAATCATCGAAATAAGATCAATCAACACACAAATAGCCCTAGATAATAAGCTAGCACAATACAACATCTCAAACAAGTGAAAACATAGATTTAGAAAAATCTAACTCAACATGTTAATCAATTAAAGCTCAAACTAGCTCTATTAGAATTCAATACTCTAATCAACATTAGCACATAAAAAATACATACATTCTAGAAGAAAACCCAAGGTTATTGAAGACTTGAAGATCAAGAAAAAAATAGAAATCAATACCTTGAAGAAAAACTGTGCTGTCACGTTTTTGTGAGTGTAGCTACCAGACTCCTTGATCAAATAACACCAAACCTTTGTGGAAATGATAGAAGACTGGTAGACAAAGATTTTCAAACTTGAATCACTCAAAAAAAAGTTCGTATGAGTTAGTTATGGTGTTTGGAAGATGAGAAAGTTTGAGAGAAAATTCTGCACAATGTTTTTTAATTTTTTTTTCTTGGAATGAAATGAGAGGGAAGTAGGAATTTAAAGGAGGAAATTAAAGAACAAAAAAAGCAACCAATCAAGAGTGGCCACATCAGCCATCCCATGGAGGGGCGTGGGCTCCATGGGGGCAGATGGCTGCTCTTCCAGTGGAGGCCACGCGCCTCCACGGGGAGAAGAGCTTGGCCCTATTGTTTGGTTTCTCTCCTCCCCTCGCACACTGAAATATTCTTCGATCATTCTCTCGCCTCCAAACTCTGAATTCAAATCCGTTTTCAGATTATGAACCAGGACTCCCTTTTGAACAAAATACATCAAGAAAATTTTCACAAAAAAAATATGGAATTCAACTTGAAAAACAAGGATGAAAACATGTAGGATAAAATCACGGAAAATTACTTAACCTCCTAATTTGAACTCGAAACTTAATACATGAGTAATCGAAACAACCGAAACTTAATGAGGAATTATATAATCTCAAAAATCAAGTTCAATAACATAGAAATACAAACAAATAAACACAAGAACACACACGTATGCTATTTTCTGGATATAGTCGTAGAACATGCAATTTATGAAAATGATCAAATTTAAATCTAATGCATGTGTATACATGTATAAGTGTGTGTATTTGACAGAACGTTTTTCTTAGTGTCGTTTTAAAAAGATCAATCCGTCAACAATATTTGATAAAACCTCACAAGCCTAAATTAGTTTGAAAACATAAATATAGTGGCAAGTGGGGTGTCGTCCACAGGGAGCGGAATTAGCTAAATTAGTTATTGCTAAAGTAATGGTATGTACATATATAATATCGAAACATGAGTTGGTGAAAATGTAGGTGGTGAATTACACTAAAAATAACACTAAATTAATTATGCAAACTAAATGAAGGGGGAAATGGAATGAGGGATATATATAGATGATGGAAACTAATGAGTTAATGGATACGAAAGTAAATACTGGGCAATGCAACAAACTTGTCAATAGCACGACTATTCAAGGTAACCGACCTAGGATGTATAGAGTCGGTTATTTATCCCTAGAAGGTGGCCAACCTAGGATGTATAGTGCGGACCATCTATTAGGGATTAATCTGTCATAAGCTATAAACCTAGGATGTATAGAGTTGGTTGTTTATCGGATTCTAGAAATGAAGCTCGTCTACCTAACAATGACTCAACCGATTATAAATAGTCACCCTAGGATGTATAGTGATGACTTCTAACTCTCTCATGGGTTCCGACCTAGGATGTATAGTGCCGGAAACTCGATCGAGGTTAGATTAAAACCGCGGTTTAAGAGTCAGAATTCATGACTTTCCGTCCATTCTTTAGAGTATTAAAAAACTAAATAGGATGTATATCTAGATGCAATACTCATACATAATACAAAGACATCTTGCAAAGAGGATGTATCTACACAAGAAATCAATGATAAACATTCACAACAAGAATAGATCAATGAAAGATAGACATGAATATCAATATAATATCAAGTTTATGTACAAGCCCAATATTCAACTAACTACTCCATTAACCCCTTAGAGGGGATTTAGCTACTCATTACAACTAGGAAACTAAGAGAAAAGAAAGAGAAAGAACCCTTGGAGAACATCTCCTTCCTTGAAGTGGCTCCAATCTCCTAACTTCCTTGAAGTTGAGTAGAGAATGTAAGGATGAGAGAGAGAGAGAGAGAGATTCTAGGTCTAAAAGTGTTTAATTTTTGCAAAACGAAGTCAAAAGGCTCCCTAAAACGTTTTTATACTTTTCTATTTATACAAGATACAAAAATAAGTCACTTAAGCTTTGAAAATCAAACTGGCGCGCTCGGAGTGCGGGTGAATTACCCGCACTGTACCCGCACTGTATGGGTTGCCTTCATCTTCAGATCTCGGATAAGGGCAATAGTGCGGGTGGAGTGCGGTTAAATTACCCGCACTTGACCCGCACTTGGAATCGCACTGTGATCGCACTTGAATCGCACTTCCCTGTCAGGTGCAAAATCTATCTTCTGTCTTGAGCAACAGTGCGGGTAGAGTGCGGTTGGATGACCCGTACAGTGCCCGCACTCTAATGTCAGGTACAACTCTGCTCTTCTGTTCTTGGTGACAGTGCGGGTGGAGTGCGGTTTGATGACCCGCACAGTACCCGCACTCTAACGTCAGGTGCATCTTCAACTTCTCTGGTTTGGCATTAGTGCGGGTAGAGTGCGGCTTGGATGACCGGCACGGTACCCGCACATTATCGTCAGGTGCAACATCAGCTTCTCTGGTTTGGCATTAGTGTGGGTAGAGTGCGGTTGGATGACCCGCACAGTACCCGCACTTTATCGTCAGGTGCAACATCAGCTTCTCTGGTTTGGCATTAGTGCGGGTAGAGTGCGGTTGGATGACCCGCACAGTACCCGCACTTTATCGTCAGGTGCAACATCAGCTTCTCTGGTTTGGCATTAGTGCGGGTTAAGTGCGGTTGGATGACCCGCACTGTACCCGCACTTTATCTCTTCACTTGCATCCTGTCCCGGCTATGAATATGAGTGCGGCTGGAGTGCGGTCAGAGTGCGGTTGCGACCCGCACTTGACCCGCACTGGACCCGCACTGTAGAGCTGTTTGTACACCTTTGCCGTTACTTTCGCCCCTTTTCTGCTAGAATCACTGCAATATGCTTCCAAACCTGTCTTTGCATCATTTCCTACAAATACGCACAAAACAACCCATCAAAGATACAAAAACGCACGAAAACAGAGCATTAGGTAAGGATCTGAGGGCCTAAATATACTACATATTTGGCCCGATCAAACACCCCCAAACCAAACCTTTGCTCGTCCTCGAGCAAATCTAATCGAAACAGTAAGACGCCAACTGATTGTAATTTCTAGATACCTAAACAAATCCTCAACAATGCCGCAAGTCCAATGAGTGATATGATACAAATAGGTGTGATACAGAGGAGAAAAACATATGCATAAGATCAAGAGCAATTTGGAGATACCCAAGGGAGGCTCATACAAACACAAATCCCACACCTAAAGGCATTCATGAATTAGGGACAACCTACTCCCATACCTTGAGCATAATTCGCTTCAATTCTAAAACTCACATGGATTCTCTCTTTTCTTTCCTCAAGAGTCCTAAGTTCCACACAAACAAGTATGCAAAGAAGATTCTGCATAAGATTTAAGCAATGAACTATCCTAGGAACGAGTCGCCATGCCATGGATGTGAAAGATCGTGCTTCAACCGACATTCCCAAACTAGACTTATATGGATCAAATAGGGTTTTTCAACCAGTTATAGTGTGGCTGTGGGGTTGAATGAGGTTACACAAAAATATGACATTTAGAGTTCAAACTCACCAATCATGCTAGAATATATCCCTACTACCACACCATGTTCTTTTATTGCTTAAATGCAACCTTCTAGGAAACCATTTAACCCACATTTGTGCCTTCAACGTTACATTCCGTTTGAGCATTTTTAGCATAATACAATCCCCATTATGGCACTTCAAGTACAATCTTTCTTTTAATTTTTCTTTTAATAATTTCCCAATCACAATGTTGTACTCTATTTGAGTTGTTACAATTTTCCTTTCTTAGGCATTTAGGGCACATAACTAAGGTTCTTACCCCTTTCCTTGCATATTGTTCAACAATTATTTCATTTTACCCGCTGTAGGACCATTTTAACTCTTTTCATCACTACCATTTCTCATCCTAACATGATTAGTACAAGGGTAGGCATGTGTTTAGGCTATTGGGTATATGGTTTGAATGTGGTACCAAATGAAAGAGTAAGTGTTTGGCCTCAACTTGGCTTTGGAGCACACAATATGGTATGTGGTGTTTAGGCTATAGAGGTAATTCGATACGCATACATTCCCTAATATCACTTCCACAACCATCTAAAAAGGGAATGAAAGCATCCATCACGCAATTCACAAAATGATATGCAAGTCCTATGGCACATGACATAAATGACGAGAGGCGTGTTTAAGAATAATCAATAATGCACTTAGAAAATGCACTTTCATGCTTGTGTTTGTGATCTCACAGGTATCTCCACTATTAGAACAAGACATGGGAACAATGACCCAATACTTAACACCAACGGGTGGGACGAACCCATGATGGTGCAAGCGAAACCTCAAGTGGCACCAAACTATATCACAAGGTCAAAGCACATATAAGGAACTCGTCAAAAGTACACTCTAGGAGCATCATACCCATACTGGATACAGTTTGAAAAATGGACAAGCGACAAAATTGAAAAATTGGACACTAAACTGTACAAGGCGAAGGCGTAATGCACCCCCAAACCAAAACTCAACAATGTCCCCATTGTTGAAAATAATAAGCATAATTTCAATAAATGGCAGGAATGAGGGTTCAACACCCTTAAACCGACACTAGACATACATTCGACCATGCTCATTTATAATAACAAAACTAAATTGCATTCATTGAAAGCTTAAGTAGAAAACCGAAGGAAGAAAACTCCCTTTAGAAGGAAGATCGTTCGATGTCCATGCGGGTTGCTGTGTGCTTCCTAAAAGATGCATAACCTAGCTTAAAACCACACAACAACTCTACCAAATGAATATCAAATGCGAAAAGAAAAGAAAAATAAGTCTAAGCCGTTTAAAAGGAAAATACAAATACAAGCGATAATAGTAAGTAATCCTTGAATAATAACAAGAAACAAAAAAAAGAATGGATGGTCAATCTTCGTCGGAAAACTCCCTCTCCGGTTCACTGGCGATCCCTTTTCCCTTGGGGTCAATCTCTGATCTGATCCGCTCTTCATGCTCCCTCCTGGATCCCTCCATTGCAGCTTGGAGCTCTCCCCCATATGGGTCGATGTCTGGGCCCCCTAAAGGAGGTGAGAAAGCAGCTGGCCTCTTCTTCTTCTGCGGATAACTTGGAAGACTGAGTGCCTCCCTCATGTCAGTGAGGTTACCCCAAAGGTCAGTAAAATACTCATTGGCTTCCGCCCTGCTCTCACTAATCTGCCTTCTGTTTTCGACGACCTCGGTCTTGAGGTTCTCCAATCCTGTAAGCAAGGTCTGCCAAGGGACCTCTCCAAACGTCTCCTGCGTGGGTGGGGAAGCAGCGGGCCTATAATCACCATATTCGAGATTAACCGGCTCCAACTCTGGTTGTTCCGGGATGTCTTCAGCCTGTCTGCTCGTGCTACCCCCTCGGGCAAGTTTCCTCCTCCATGTTCGGACCCTGACAACAGAGGGGTCCCGCTCTCTGACTTGGTCATTCCATGTGAAACGCCCAACTGGCCCCAAACCACATTCGAAAGGGTCAGATCAAAAATCCACCCCTGCAGTCCTGCAAAATGCGGTGATGAGGCTAGGGAAGATGAGTGGCTGCTTGTCCACTCTGACACCTCCCAACTCAAGTATCTCCCTCTTGACTAGAAAGCCTATGTCGACCAACTGATTCTGCAGTATACAGTACAGGATCATTGCTGCATTGAAGTTCATTGAAGTCCTGTGCTTCCTGGGGATCAGCGAATGGGAGATGAACACATGCCAGAAACCCAACTCACTCTTTAAGTTGGTGTGCTTCATGCGGTGATCAGGCGCCACCCAAAAATCCATTGGACGGATCACTAATTGATTTTCAAAATCCACATTTTGTGTCACAAAAAATTCATTCCAAGTCACCCCCTGCTTAAGACGTCCAACTGCTTCGGGATCAACTGGAAGCTCAGTTCTATAGTACCTGTTAATGTCCGCTATAGTCATCCGGACTTCTACCCCGCGGACTAGAACCGACGAAGTGCGCTGAAAAGTTTCAGATACCATTCCAGCAAAGAATTCCTCGACCACACGTCGACAATACATCTGTGGGGGCTAACAAAGGTTTCCCATCCCCTTGTTTCAACCATAAGAGGAATTGAGGTGCCCTCCAGTTCTTCAACTGCTATCCCCCTTTCCACCACGATGTCTCGCTCCCTGAAATATTCTAAACGGTCCTCAAAATCTGGGTGTCTGATGCATGGTGGTGGAACTTGGGGTCCCCTCCTCGGTCTTTGTTCGGAACCCTGAGTACTTTGCCTAGTTGATTTCCTGGTTCTTCCTGACATCTGCACAATAAACAACAGTTTTTAAGGCAATATCAGGATCAAAGAACCATGAGGTTATGATGAAGGAATTTGAAAAGACACATCTTCTGCCAGGAGGATAAAGTGCGGGTGAAGTGTCGGTGAATGACCCGCACTATACCCGCACTCTAACTCGTTCCCAGATACCAGCACATGCAGAATTGCCATCATGTATACATTTCATAATCCCAGCACATCATCGACCGAATTAACACCAATATGACTCTAACTCATGTATAATATTCCATTCAACCCATATAAACCCAAATTCATAATTTGAATATTCAATTGCAATAGAAAATCATTGTAACAATGAACACATCACATGCATAAAGATAACACCCATCATTCCATCCTTTTAGACATTCAAAAGGTAGTTAGACATTAGCAAAAGCAAAAACAAAAGTTCAAAACCTTGAATCATGAAGTTCATGCCTAAGAGGAAACAGAATTTTGATAAAAAGGATTAAGGTTTTGGATTAGAGAGATATGTAATGAAATTGGAGAAAGAATTCATACCTTGGTTGCTGAAAAATCGAAAACGTGGCACACAAGGAATACCTTTCAGTTGAGACGAGGGAAAAATTTGAACTTTGCTGTTTTGTTTTGCTTTTGTGGCAAAGTGGAGCCCTAGAGAACGACAGGCAGTATATATACTGCGCGACCAAAGTGCGGGTGGAGTGCGGGTGACTGACCCGCACTATACCCACACTTTATTACCTGATGCCTTCGAAGTGCTGGACGAGTGCGAGTGACTGACCCACACTATAACCGCACTGTTCCCCTTGACTGACTCATGGACTCTGCCTTGCAACTGTATCTGAACCAAAACTAAAACCTTTACACATTGTCAAGCATTATGTACCTAAAGTTTACAAAGACAAAAACTAACCATCCGAAAAATAAAAATAAAAATACTAAAATTAATTCAAAAGTGAGTGCAATGCACTCAAAGTGGGACCTGGTCAACCAAATGAGGTTTGACCGGAATGGGGAGCACATTCAACTTGGCCACCCAAATCGGTGCCAAATGCCTATGCACTGCATCTCTCCCCACTTTCCTCATTTGTCCAACTAGGTCCTTTCGAACCCATATTTGTTTAACCCTTGGTGGGTTCATCTTAGATCCAACTCTACTTGCTTTGAACCTTTGGAAACTAAAGCAATAAGCCTTAGTGTGCCCTCTTTTGGCACAAAAGTAATAAGTAACAGGACGGTTAGGGAAACTCCTTGTTCGATTGTTGGCGTGGGCTCCTTTTTGTTGTCCTTATCCGAGGGATTTGACATTGTTTTCTATCACAACTAGTTGCTCAATCAAATCACACTCCTTGACCTTGGCCTGCTTCAACTCATCTTCTTTTGTGCTCAACCGTTCTTACAATTCTCTTACCGCTTTTGCGGACTCCTCCACACCTAGTTGAAGTTTCCTTGTCCTTCTCCTATTGTCTTCCTCAAATTCTTTTGAGAGTTTTGCCAACTCCTCTAGGTTCTTGGAGACTAACTCCTCTTTGATGGCAAGCTCCACTACTTGCTCCTGTAAACCATTGTTCACTGTTTTAAGATCATGCAATTTCTTCTTCAACTGTCCATTTTCGGTCTTAAGCAAATAAACCTCCAGTTTGAGCTTTGTGTTGTCTTGCTCAAGCTCACCTAATTGTTCGAAGATTTCAGTACTGGATTCCTCCTCTTCAAATTCGGACTCTTGCCTTTCCTTAATGCAGTCTTGGTTTCCCAATTCCATCTCCTTAACTCCCTCAAAAGCTTGCACAAGGGTGAGCACCCGGCTCCTTTTCTTTCTGGAATTTGGTGGTTCCAAGACCAAACAATCTCTGACTCGGCTTGTTCCAGGGGGTGTTACCTTGAAGCTAACACTTTTGCCTCCACAGCTGAAGGAAATGTCCCTAGAACAAATATCAACTACCATACCCGCTGTGGCCATGAATGACCTCCCCAAAAGTAGTTTCCAGTCCCTACCACTGGATTCTCCTCGTATGCAATTCAACATGACAAATTCTACCGGCACCATCAAACCGTGCACATTCGCATAAACTTCTTCCACAATACCAACTGGGGTGATGGAAGAATTGTCCGCCATAATGAGGGTCTGGGAGGTAGGCTTGATCGACTGAATCTTCAGCTGTTTGTATACCTCTAATGGCATCATATTGATGGTAGCCCCCATATCAAGCACTGCTCCCATCTTTGATGAACTCTCAATTTGTACCTCTATGACGAAACTTCCGGGGTCATCAAGTTTAATGGGTAAGTTTATGCCACTTCCCCTATCTTTATTAACTGTGACCTCTACCACGCTTCCCTCAGTTTCATCAACTCCCAACTGGACAACCTCTAACACGTTAACATGTTCATCGGAGCTTGATGCCTTCTCCTTGTTCTTGACCAATGCATCAAAAATATGTGCCAACTGAGTTTCCATCTTCTTCAGTGACGCTCCATGACTATTTGCTCTCTGATCATTGGACTGTATGTAAGCTGACATTCGTTGCTCGGAGGCATGCAAGGTGTTCTTGAGAGCATCTGATCCGATACCAACCGTTTTGATCACTGTGCTCACTATCTCCTCTAGAGATTTATCCTTTGGTTGGCTAGCGGAAGCTTGGGAATTAAAGTTTGGTGGTGGGTTACTACTTGAACTTCCCCATTAATTGTTATTGTTTGCCCTTCCTTGATTGTATCTATTGTACCCACAGTTTTGGTACCCTTGATTATTGTTTCCACCTTGGAAATTATTGTTGCCACCTTGGTAAGTGTTGTTGCCACCTTGGTAAGTTGTTGCTCCTAGGTGGTTGTTGTTGGACCACGACAAGTTTGGGTGGTTTCTTAACCCTGGATTATATTTGTTTGAATATGGGTCATTCCTTGGCCTTGGGAATTCCCCAAGGGCTTGGGCTTGCTCTTCTTGCCCGAAATGCCCTTCTCCTCCTTCTATCTCCCTCATGACTTGACTCACTCCTTGGGAGGACCCTAGTTTTCCGGTTATAAGCTCCTTGATCGATTGGAGTTCCTTGTTCATTCTGGACATCTGAATCTGAACTTGGGTATCCTGACCCACTTCTATTCTTCCACCCCTTCTCACATGTGATGTCCTCTGCTGCGAGTTCTGGGCAATCTTCTCAAAGATGTCATACGCCTCAACTGCCTTCTTGTCTGCTATTGTACCTCCGCACGCATTGTCCACTAGCATTTGTGTTATTGGTGAAAGTCCACTATAGAAGGAATTAACCTCAACTCATGGTGGTATGTATGCGGTGGCATTTGTGCTAACAACAAGTTGAACCTCTCCCATGCCTCATGGAATGGTTCACCGTCCTCCTCAACAAATGATACTATCTTCAACCTTAGGTCCTTTGCTTTCTGTGACGGAAAATACTTGTTGAAAAAGACCTTGCACACTTGACTCCATGTCACCAGCGGTCCTGGCCTCAAGTTCATGTACCACGTCATGGCGGCATCTTTCAGACAATACTGGAAACACCTGAGATGAAGCTGCTCTCTTGTCAATACTGCTTGGCGAGCCATTACCGGGAAGGTTTCTAGGGTGGCCCCATACTGCTTCATAAATTGGAGGCAATCCTGGGTAACCCGCCCACTAAACGATTGTAGGAGTCTAATGTGTATAGTCTTCAACTCATACTGCCCTGTTACAACATCTAGTACTATGGCAGTGGGCACATTACCAACAAAAGGGAGAGTGTACTCGCCCATGGTGAGTCCTAGCTGTTCATTCCCATGTACACTTGCCTCATGCTCTCGAGCCTGCTACTCATTCTGATTCTGATCGTTCCTGTCTTCCCTATTCTGCCTAGGGTAATCTATAGGAACACCGGGGTCCATGTTTCCCTCTAACTGACCGGTCCTTCTACCCAACTGATTGATGTTATCGATAATTGGCAACACTGTTCCTCTTAACGATCTTCTTCCGTGCATATACCTAAAATCCTGAAATTTCACAACAAATAATGCACAACGTAAACGAGAAACAAACAGGGTAGATCAGAAATGTTACTAGACTAACTATTGTCTATGCAAAACTAATCAAACTAAACATGCCGCTCCCCGGCAGCGGCGCCATTTGACAGAACGTTTTTCTTAGTGTCGTTTTAAAAAGATCAATCCGTCAACAATATTTGATAAAACCTCACAAGCCTAAATTAGTTTGAAAACATAAATATAGTGGCAAGTGGGGTGTCGTCCACAGGGAGCGGAGTTAGCTAAATTAGTTACTGCTAAAGTAATGGTATGTATATATATATAATATCGAAACATGAGTTGGTGAAAATGTAGGTGGTGAATTACACTAAAAATAACACTAAATTAATTATGCAAACTAAATGAAGGGGGAAATGGAATGAGGGATATATATAGATGATGGAAACTAATGAGTTAATGGATACGAAAGTAAATACTGGGCAATGCAACAAACTTGTCAATAGCACGGCTATTCAAGGTAACCGATCTAGGATGTATAGAGTCGGTTATTTATCCCTAGAAGGTGGCCAACCTAGGATGTATTGTGCGGACCACCTATTAGGGATTAATCCGTCATAAGCTACCAACCTAGGATGTATAGAGTTGGTTGTTTATCGGATTCTAGAAATGAAGCTCGTCTACCTAACAATGACTCAACCGATTACAAATAGTCACCCTAGGATGTATAGTGATGACTTCTAACTCTCTCACGGGTTCCGACCTAGGATGTATAATGCCAGAAACTCGATCGAGGTTAGATTAAAACCGCGGTTTAAGAGTCAGAATTCATGACTTTCCGTCCATTCTTTAAAGTATTAAACAACTAAATAGGATGTATATCTAGATGCAATACTCATACATAATACAAAGACATCTTGCAAAGAGGATGTATCTACACAAGAAATCAATGATAAACATTCGCAACAAGAATAGATCAATGAAAGATAGACATGAATATCAATATAATATCAAGTTTATGTACAAGCCTAATAATCAACTAACTACTCCATCAACCCCTTAAAGGGGATTTAGCTACTCATTACAACTAGGAAACTAAGAGAAAAGAAAGAGAAAGAACCCTTGGAGAACATCTCCTTCCTTGAAGTGGCTCCAATCTCCTAACTTCCTTGAAATTGAGTAGAGAATGTAAGGATGAGAGAGAGAGAGAGAGAGAGATTCTAGGTCTAAAAGTGTTTAACCTTTGTAAAACGGAGTCAAAGGCTCCTTAAAACGTTTCTATACTTTTCTATTTATACAAGATACAAAAATAGGTCACTTAAGCTTTGAAAATCAAACTGGCGCGCTCGGAGTGCGGGTGGAGTGCGGGTGAATTACCCGCACTGTACCCACACTGTATGGGTTGCCTTCATATTCAGATCTCGGATCAGGGCAATAGTGCGGGTGGAGTGCGGTTAAATTTCCCGCACTTAACCCGCACTTGGAATCGCACTGTGTTCGCACTTGAATCGCACTTCCCTGTCAGGTGCAAAATCTACCTTCTGTCTTGAGCAACAGTGCGGGTAGAGTGCGGTTGGATGACCCGCACAGTGCCCGCACTCTAATGTCAGGTACAACTCTGCTCTTCTGTTCTTGGTGACAGTGCGGGTGGAGTGCGGTTTGATGACCCGCACAGTACCCGCACTCTAACGTCAGGTGCATCTTCAACTTCTCTGGTTTGGCATTAGTGCGGGTAGAGTGCGGTTGGATGACCCGCACAGTACCCGTACTTTATTGTCAGGTGCAACATCAGCTTCTATGGTTTGGCATTAGTGCGGGTAGAGTGCGGTTGGATGACCCGCACAGTACCCGCATTTTATCGTCAGGTGCAACATCAGCTTCTCTGGTTTGGTATTAGTGTGGGTAGAGTGCGGTTGGATGACCCGTACAATACCCGCACTGTATCGTCAGGTGCAACATCAGCTTCTCTGGTTTGGCATTAGTGCTGGTTAAGTGCGGTTGGATGATCCGCACTATACCCGCACTTTATCTCTTCACTTGCATCATGTCTGGGCTATTAATATGAGTGCGGCTGGAGTGCGGTCAGAGTGCGGTTGCGACCCGCACTTGACCCACACTGGACCCGCACTGGACCCGCACTGTAGAGCTGTTTGTACTCTTTTGCCTTTACTTTCGCCCCTTTTCTACTGGAATCACTGCAATATGCTTCCAAACCTGTTTTTGCATCATTTCCTACAAATACGTACAAAACAACCCAGGTGAAGGGAGTTAGTGCTTTTGCGGCTTGTTCTAATAGTGGAGATTTCCCTTGTGAGTTTACAAACACAAGCCAAAGAAAAAGTGTCAATATGAGGGAAAATGTTTTTCAATATTTAAACACTTTTCAAACACCATGCATAGTCTCAATACACCAAAATCATCATATGTCATAGAACATGCATCATATAAGTGGACTGCTTGACAGAAACTTTTATTCCCTTGGTAGATAGAATCTTTGAGGTGATATTAGGCAATGTGTGTTTTAGCCACTTAAAATGCCAAATACTTCTCATCCCATAATAAGTATGCTCCCAAACCAATTTTGAAGCCAAACACATTTAGATTTGTTTATTCTACCACAACATTATCCATAACCCAAGCAACCAAAACACTAAGCCAACCCTCATTTGATTGATCTCGTTAAGGCTTAGGAATGAATGTAAAATGTGCTCTTATTGTCAAATGGTGTGTACCTAGGCTATTAGTGATGGGTTGTCAAATTGTGCAAAAGTCAAAGGCAAGAGAACAAAGAAAAAGAAAAGAAAGAAACAATCAAAACAAAAGAAAAGGAAAAAGAAGAAACAAAAGAAAGAAAAAAAGCAAGAACAAAAAGAAAAGAAATATACTTCAATTGCCTTGTTTAAATTGTAAACACTACTCAAAGGGGTAAAAAAAGTAGTTCGAGATTGCAGTTGAAATTTATGAAAGTCTGGACGCCTTATTATAATTTGAAGTGGTGTTGCATATAGAATAAAATGTTTAAGTGTAAAATGTATCGCCTTAACTTGGTTGATTAGTGTTTTTTTTTTCCTAAATTCCCGTTCTTGTTAATCACCAATCATCTTGGCTCCGTTACAACCAAATGGAAAAGACCTAGTTGATCTTAGGGGAAGTCTAACTTGGGAATATTAGTCAATGCATGCTCTTTCAATGATCATGGCACTTGATTCTTTCATGAGACTCATTCACAAAAAGAGCATTTCTTATATTATAAATGTATGCAACTACTTTGATTCCATTTACATAAACTCGTTTGCATGCATATTGCATGAGTGTGAACCTAGGTTTGGAGAGGATAAATAAGAGAGATCTCATGTGAGAACCTAGTATTAATGCGAATTATGCTCGAGGCGTGAGAGTGAGTAGTTTCCAAGGCGAGGGCGCTTTAAGTGTGGGATTCATATTGTGCGAGTTTCCCTTGGCGTGCCTTGGATGTTATTTTAGAGTATTTTACATGTGCCTATTCCTCACTCCCACTCTCTTTTTCCTATCTCTCTACTAGTTGGCTTTGCAGAAAATGTTATGTCTAGGAAATTTTTAGATTATTTTTGTAATGTCTTGTGTTTTGTTTAATTTTGTCTTTGATTTTGCTTGAGGACGAGCAAAGGTTTGGTTTGGGGATATTTGAAAGTGCCAAAATTATACTATATTTTGGCTCTCATTCCTTGTCCTTTGTCTTGTTTTCGAGCACATTTTCGTGTCTTATGGGCTCTTTTATTGTGTTTGCAGGCAATAGGTGTAATTCTGGTCACAGATAAAGAAAGCAAAGATTTCGGGTACGAAACCAGCTGAAGGAAGCAGGAAAAGAGGAGTGCAGTTCGCTGGTCAGTGTGCGGGTCTCTACCCTCACACTACCCGCGCAGCCCAGGCTCTAGAACTTCGTTGGTCCATACCAGTGATCAACCCGCGAACTAAAGACAAGAAATCCTCAAGAAAATACCAAGATGCCCAGGTCGCGGGTACTGTACGGGTTCCTACCTGCGCAGTTACCAACAAACCAAAGATTGGAGCTTTGAAGATTTTCAGTGTGCGTCAATGTGGGAGTGCCCTACCCGAGCACAACCCGCACACTGTGTGCCCAGATTTGCACATGTCAGCATTTTCAGACCTAATTTTGGAATCCTATAAATTCATCCACTTTTGATTTCGAAAACTCTATTTCTCATTTCTTTCTCTCTCTCCACTTTCCCTTCCAACACACAACTAACACTAACCCTAGATCTAGGAATCATTCCTCACTAAAACCCAAACCATTTACATCATCTTCATCATTTATCCACTCCAGAAGGACACTAGGAGGTTGGAATTCAAGCTTCAAGAAGAAAGGAGGGTCTCTATATGGGTCTTCTCTATCTTTCTTCTCCTAGTTATTTGTTTGTATTGATCATGGGTAGCTAAATCCCCTTGTAGGAGTTGATGTATTAATTTATGGATTGTGGGCCTTCCACCTTATTTTAGATTTGATTTATGTAGTCTCTTTCATTATGCATTAATTGTGTTTGATTTTACTCTTGACCTAAGTAGGCTCTCCAACTCTTGATTCTTGTGGTTGATTGAACTTATTTGAGTAATTGATCTTTAATTGATATTCTTTGTGAATTGGGTAGGCACTCCAACTCTCATTTCACTTAAAGGTTGAATTTGTTCTTAAAAGCATTTGACTCTCTTCTTGGATTGCGTAGGCACTCCAACTTCCAATACATGCTAGATGTTGAATAGTTATGTCTTTGTGGGTTAAGTAGGCACTCCAACTGTTGGCCCATATTTGATGTCAATTTATGTTTTTAACCATCAACACTAAGGTGATTTCTAAACAAGCTCACTTGAATGGGATGGATGTATTGTGAGCACTCCAATCCAACACATCCTGGCTAAAGAGTGGAAGGGGTGGATTGAGAGCACTTCAATCCAAGGCATCCTAACTACCTTAAATCTATTTAGGCTTAAATGGTTTAGTGATGAGTCTCAAATCACACCTAAAGATTGATTAGCCCTAATTAATCGAATCGGTTCTTAAAGAATGGATTGCCTACTATTTATGTTTTGATTGCATTGACTCCTACTCATCTCACTATCTTGTCTCTCTGTATTATTACTAATTGTTAGTTTAACTTTAGATTATTTAACATAATTGTATTTTGCATTTTAGTTGTTAACTTTCAAACCCAACCGATGTAACTTTACTTTTATGCATTTTCGTATTATTAATCCAAATCTAGTCATCGCTACCTCTGATCCCTGTGGACGATACCCCTAGCTTATCGCTATAATTGTTTAGATGAATTTCAAGCACATAGCTAAGGTCTTTTATAACTATTTTTGACGGACATTTTCTAATGACAAAAACGTCCTCGTCAGTAAGGTATACCAAACTACCAACAATAGTGCGATATATAGTAGGATCTGACAAAATTGTACAATAAGAAGGAGAATATGAAGCATTAAGTGCTAGTGGAGTATCAACCGTACTAGAATTAGTAAGGCGAGCACGTTCAAGGATGTCAACTGTGTACTTTTACTAAATGAGAAGATAACCTTTTAGAGAAAAGGCTACTTAAATACCTAGGAATTAGCGTAGAGAACCCAGATCCTTCCTTTCAAATTGGCGAGGTAATTCTGACTTTAACACTACAATTCCATTAACATCATCACCAGTAATAATTGTAAGGACCTCTATTTTATGATTGGTTTATTTCATGACAACTACATTGGTAGCTTAGGTCTCTTATTGTGATTCTTCATCAACAAACTTCCGAGATCCCAAAGAGCTTCAAGAAAGGTAGTTCACTTGTTCTTGACTTCTTGAAGAGATTAGTTGCACACGCGCGCGCACACACACACACACACACACACACACACTTGATAGCACTATTTTATATCTATTTTACATCTCCATTTCCTATTGTTTTATGCTTGTTTCTCTAGTAAAACCGGGGTTTTTAATGTTGTGAATAAGTGTTTCAGGTAAATAGGGAAGTTCAGGGGCATTGTGGTAATTTTGGAGATATAGGGGCTAAAATGTAGTATTTTGGCAAAGATTGAAGATTCTGTGAATACTGGAGAGTACAAGGATACATATTGTAGTTGTCCAGCCAAACACACGCTTAGCTGCCACGTCATTAATGAAACTGTGCGTTTTGGTTAAGTATGCTTGCGTCTGCATGACTTCATCATCTTCAACCTCCAGCCTGCCTAACCCATCAGCGACCCGACCCACGCGTGACCTATCTTCGACCCGGTTCAGACCTGACTTCAACCCGACAAGGATACACATTCGACCATTGAAAACCAAGCTTCAACCTTCGTTCTGCTGGCTCCAGCTCACAGATCTCCTCTAAAGATGTCTGCTACTTTGAACTGCGAGTTCCAACTCGCAGATTTTAATTCTGGCTGGCAGAATTTCCCATTTTCAGCAAGGGAAAATTTGTCATTTCATGCCCACTTCAATCCCTAATTTCTCATTTTATAAATACACCACTTTTCTTCTCTTAAGCATAGAGAGATCCAACTTAGATAATTCTTTCTTAGATCTAAAAGCTTTTTAGAATAAATCTCCTACACATCCAACACAAATCCTCACTTTTCCACCATTTTCACCACACAACACTAGTTACATGTTGATCTCGAGCTTTGGAAAGCAAGGAGAAGTTGAGCTTGAGCAATCATGAAGACTTCACCAAGAAATTTGGGTTGTCTCTTTTATTTATCCTATTTCCTTTAGTTTGATTTTATATGTGTAATTAAACTTGTTGGAATTTTGGTGAGTTTATAATATATTCATAATTTAGTTCATGTTATTTATCGTTTTATACTTTAATTAGTTTAGCTTGTTTAAATTTAGTAAAATTTGTTTATCTTGCTTTGATTTAGTTAAATTGATTGTTTACTTGTAGGTAGTTTAGTGTTAATCATTGCATGAATTAGTTGATAACTTTAATTGTTGCTTTCTAGTGATAGTTGTAGTTAATTGGATTGTGGTTGATTTAGTTGTAATAGCTTTAGTGTATTTTAATTGTTGTTTTATATTGCCTTGCTCTTGATTTAGTTTAATTAAATTTTCGAATCCTTTATTTAGTATAGTTTGATTTAGTTTTCGAAGCTTTCTGACCACAACCGCGATTTAACTTTTCTTGCATGTAATTAGTGTAAATATATTGTATATATTATCTAAGACCTAGAACCAACTTAAGGTACCATACCTCCTCGTGGGAGCAATTCCCTTACTTGTGTCTGCTACACTCATCAACGATTCGTACACTTGCGAAGGGTGATTTTATACTCGCACACTTCATTTACATATATTCATTTCGTAGTACCGTTCGAACCATTTCAATACGTTGAGGACAGAGTCCGTAAAAAATGTGTCAACACTCTATCATGCATTTAAATTTGCTCTTGCATTGTGCTCATTCTTCTTTGTGTTGTGCATTCATTTCACAAACACACATGCACTTCATTTCTAGCTTTAAGTGTGGTGTAATTTGTTTCCGTTTGTGTGATCGAAAAGGTCCACGTGTGCACATTTGTGTACTTCTTATACACGATGATCAACTGGTTGAGAAGGCATTTTCTTCGCTTGTTTCTCCACGAAAGATGGATTCAGAGATCGGTGTTCGGCTTTTGAAAGCTTCCATTTTGAACCACGGTTTTCCTCTAATGGATTCAGCGGTTGGTATTTGGTGGTTGGGAACCGCCGATTGACTCACTTCAATGATGAAGTGAGGAGAGTCAAGAAAAGCGAAGACATAATGAAAAAGGATCTTGAGAAAGCTAAGGAGTTACTTGCCAAGATGACCTCCTGCACCGAAAAGGTTGGCAAAATGTTAAGGCATGGAAAGAATCCAAATGACAAGAGGGGTCTTGGACATGTTGATGACAAGGAAACCCTCTTGTCGGACAAAATGTTGTTTGTCAAGGGAAATGACATCAAGGAAGCTTCACCTCTATAACATTCTAGAAGGAAGATTGAACTTGGAGAGTCATCCAAGAGTGGTCAAGTGAAGATGCCAACAAAGAGTGGAGCTCAGCCTCAACAACCAACATCTCCACACCCAAGCTTTCCTCAACCTAAGGTTTAACCAACCAAGAAGGCAAGCCAACTCGGTTCAACCAAGGAAACTTCCCAACCAGGTTCAACAACAAAGAAGGAGAGAACCAGTTCAACACCAATTGCGACATCAAATGTATGACAAGTCTCCCATGACCTCACAAATATATGGTATGACTCCTTAATTTTTACCTACTTGTCATTTTTATGGTGTTTATGGGCATATTAGGCCAAATTGTTGTAGGTACATTAAGAAATGTAGGGCTGAGAGTATGATGGAAAGAAATAGACTTAGAAGAGCCAATATGCATGTGCCTAGGAAATCTAGAGTCAATGATCGATGGAAATCAAGTAACATGTTGACTATGACCACTAGGAATGAAAATGTGTCACCTATGTTGATTAGAAAAGATGAATCCACATGCTATTGTGCTAACATGTCACCCATATATACAACTAGATCTAATGGACTTGAGAGGTCTATAGGGCATCATGCCTTACATTGACTTGGTTGGATTGACCCTAGGAGGGGAGCTCAAGCAAAGAGAGCGAACTTGCATTCTTGTAATGTGCAAAAATTTGATCAACTTTATGCTTCTTCAATAATTTCTTGAGAAACTTGGTTGCACATACATTCTTATATAGTGTTTCATTCAATAAGTGTGCAACTTTGCTTTGTTTGTAATCCGTGTCACTTTTATGTTCAACAATGCATTTTTGGACTAGGAGATTTAATTGGAAAGTACACTTGAATAACCTATAATTTATCTCCATTACATGTGAACCTTATTATGACATGCTTGAATTGATATGCATGATATCTTTTGATTGCTCAACTTTGAATGCAAATGACAAGACTACAACCAATAAGGATCTAGTATACATTCAATCAATAAGGATGTCACATCGAATGATGTCTATTCTCTCTTCTTAAAGGTGTAAACCAGGCTACTATCATACGAATGTCTCATCCGGAAAAATCTAATAGGATTTCACATATCCATGTCTTGGTTTGCCTTTAAGGATTGATATAGTTGCTAATTTTTGACAAATTTTCTAGAAACTATATCTTGCTTGCTTATGAAAAAATGGTACAAATTGATTTGAATTCTTTGGAAACCCTTTTGATGTTTGCTTTGCCATATACCATTACTTGAACTTTGATGTTTTATGTCTTGCATACAAAGCAACAATTTCACATATTTTCCCTTAAAATAAATCTCATTGAATCTCTCTCAATTATTTAATTTGCATAAAGTTCTTGTATATGACTATGCAAATATATTATGTGCTAATAACTCTATTTGCTATAGAAATCCAGTTAGGGATACTCTTTTGCCTATCTCATGACAAAAATGGGGAGTAGTATTTATGAACGATAGGGGAGTTTTTGGGAGAATTACGTTTTGAGGGGGAGTAACCCATTTAACGGGAGCATTGCATGTAGGATTTGTTTATTCTACTATTAATTGAAGACTTGAAGATCTAGATTTTAGGTATCTCTATGTAATGTAGAAAAACTTTTGTTGACCAATAACTTTGTTTTCTTTTTTTGTGAGGATTATTTTGTGAGTGGTGATTTTGTCATGAAATAGCCAAATGGAGAGATTGTAAGGACATCTATTTTATTATTGGCTTATTTCATAACAAACTACATTGAGATTATTTGTAATGGGTAGCTTAGGTCTCTTATCGTGATTCTTCATCAACAAGCTTCAGAGATCCCAAAGAGCTTCAAGAAAGGTAGTTCTCTTGTTCTCGACTTCTTGAAAAGATTAGTTGCACACACACACACACACACAAATACACACACACACACTTTTTCAAGCATTTAAATTTGATATTGCATTGTGCTTATTCTTCTTTATGTTGTGCATTCATTTCACAAACACACTTGCACTTCATTTCTACCTTTAAGTGTGATGTAATTCATTTCCATTTGTATGATCAAAAACGTGAAAATATAAGCTCAAGCGTGTGTTTAATAACATAGAAAAGGGGGGGGGGGGGGGGGGGGGTGAATAGGTTTTAATCAAGTTAATTACTAATTTTTCTTGATTAATCAATATTAAAAATTCACCCCATAAACAAACAAATAAAAATCAAGTATAAAGTGCAGAAATATAAAGAACACTTGATTTTTACGTGGAAACCCTTCAACAAGGGAAAAACCACGGGCTATCCTTCTAGCCACACACAATCACAGAAATCCACTGTATGAATAAAAATTTACAACCTCAAGTGATACTCGGACTCTCACTTTTGACAACCTCAGGCTATGGACACTACCACTCGCCACTCTTGGTTCAATCCCTAGTGATATCCCCTGATCCACTAGTCTTGGTGTGAGCACCTCCTACTCTACCCCACGAGCCTTTTATAGTGGCACTTGACTAATGCTTGCCAACCCACCCTTGGTTGTAAGACTTTACTTGCTTGTGCAACTTCATCTAGAAGCCACAAGACTTTGACTCATGAACAGTATATGGTCTAAGTGTGTATATGACACTATGCTCAAAATGCAATAATGTGCAAGACCAAACACAAAAGGCTTAACTAGATGTTATAATGCAATTAAACAATCTAGTTATCAAAAAATGCCTACATGCCTATATATAACGACTCAATTGGATGTACAGATAAAATCTAACAACCTAATTATCAAAGAAAGTCCAACCAACACAAGTTGTCACAACATATAATCAAGGGCAATAAAGGTGCAATCAAGAAATGTAATCAATGAGGCATAATATCAAGGTCTAGATGCAAAGCATAAAGACTTAGCTAGAAGGGAAATACGGTCCTAAATTCTAGCTATCAACAAACAAACCCAATGATGCAATAAAGACTCATAAATATATGCAATAAGTAGAGTCTATGTATTTAATCAAGAAATAAATACCTAATCTAGAGTAAGAAGAACAATAAATGATATTCAAAGAAGTTCTAACTTACCTAGTCATGAAACCAAGAAGACCCATGCTCAAATGATGATGAATGATGCAATATGGAGATGGTTTTTTGGTTTGGAGAGTTAATGAAGCTTTCTCTCTCAAGACTCTCTCTTTCTCTCTCTAAGGTTTCTGTAAATGTAGGAGATTTGGGGAAGAAGAAGTGAAAGAGAGGATTTTATAGTAGGGAAAATGAGCTGATGGAAAAAGACAAAATTGCCCCTAAAAACACATCGTTCGTGGGACATTTTAATCTTGTCCTCCCGCGACCACACTTCCAGTGGTTTTTGCGGGACAGTTTTCATCTCTCCACCCGCGACCTCTCCCGCGAAACCTAGACACAGCTTTGTAGCTTGAACTTCAAGCGGCTCAAAACATGACCAAACGATATCGAAATTTATCAAATAATATACCGTTGGAAAGGAATGTATGTCTAATTTCTATTAAAATTTACAAAACAAGGTTTTGATGAATATAGAAAAAGTTATGGGCATTTGAGTGACCAAAGGTCAAAAACGGACAGCAACAGAGTTGTCCTGTTTTGGTGGTCACTTTGGAGATTTCAAAACCAATCCAAACTGTCATGAAAAATTACGAATAATATACCGTTGGAAAGGTATTTGTGTCTAGTTTGTCCAAAAATTTTAAAAACTCATTTTGAAGGTTTGTAAAAAATGTTATGGTCACAAGACCGTACAAAGGTCAGTTTTGAAAAACATTTAAATATTAAAATCCACTCTTTTGAAACTAGACACTTTACTCCAAACAACCAAACTAAAACAAGAGAAGAATGGGACCTTCTCAAATGGTCACTCAATGTGATAGGAAAAGCACACCATCATGCAAGCGCGGACAACACAAGCACACATATAATGCCACACTTAAATCTAGAAATGAAGTGCGAGTGTGGTTGTGAAAAGGACAATAAATAACACAAATGCAAGATGAACAAAGCATGCATAAAGTGTGTGTGTGCACCTAAACTCTTCAAGAGACAAATTCAAGTGAATATAACTTTTGCTCTTGAAGTTATGGAGATGCTTGGAAGCTTGCCAATGAAGACCTAAGCTACCCATTACACAATCATCCTCAATGTGGTGTGGTTTGTCATGAAATAAGCCAATCATAAAATAGAGGTCCTTACATACAAAACGTCTGTGCATGCACGATTGTGTACTTTTTCTACACGATGATCAACTGCTTGAGAAGTCATTTTCTTCTCTTTTTTCTCCATGAAAGATGGATTCAGCGGTTGGTGTTTGACCGTTAGGTGCCATCGTTTTCCTCTAGTGGATTTGGCGGTTGGGAACCGCTGATTGTCTCCAGAGGATTTGGCGGTTCATGTGTTCGGCGGCCATCAATCGCTGATTTGCCCGTTTTCTAGACATTTTGGGTGTTTCATACCAGCTCATTTTCTTGGCCTATAAATACAACCTTATGTTGTCTTGTCCATGAACAACTCCGAAATACAAACCTTAGAGTGTCTCTTAAAGTTCCATTGAGAGAGAAGTTCCAAGATTAGATTTTTTAACTCTCCAAATCCCAAACCCTCATGCATTCAAGCACCATCAAGCTTTAATTAGGTATGGGTCTTTACAGACTTGGTAAGTTAATTTCTTCATTGGCATCATCTAGTGTCTTATCTACCAAGATATCTCATTGACTGCATTTATTAATTGCAAAGTTATTGTTTTTATTATATCTTATGACAACATGTGTTTATGATTTTTTTGATGACTAGGGTTTAGATTTGCATTTCTTTATCTAGTTAGGTCTTTATAAACATTCATATAGACATATTGATAACTAAGATTGTTTGATTACCATCATAAATCTCTAGATAAGCATTTAGTGTTTCCTAGCATTATTTGCATATTAGAATATTATTATATATTCACTTAGGTTGTTTTTCTCTTCTTGAGTCAAGTCTTATGACTAAGAGTGTTAGTTCACAAGCAATTGGTCTAGAATCACTACAAAAGGCCTACGGGTGGTAGTGGTGTTTTATGTTCCAAAAATGGTGTGACTAGAGGTTAACATAGATTGCATCATTACATATAGTGGATTTGAGGACCAGAGTGGCTAGGTGTCTAGCCTGTGAATTTTTGCCCAGTTGGAGGGTTTTCTCACGTAAATCAATCAACGTGTTTTTATTGTTTTCTGCACTTTAATTTTGTTGATTATTTTATGTATTGTATTTTATTGTGTTAGGTTATTTTTTTCATCTTGACTAATCCGAAAAATTTGTAATTGATTGAATTAACAACTCATTTACCCCCACCCCCATCTAGGTTGTATTAGACACACCCTGTGTATTTTCAATAATTATGTCATCAACATATAAAGAAAGTAAGATACGACCTGCACTGGTACACTTTAAATAGAGAGCAGAATCATGATTGCTAGAGCAAAAACCAAGAGATGTAATCACAGTAGGGAACTTCTCAAACCAAGCCCGATGTGCCTGTTTAAGACTAAATAGAGCTTTCATGAGCCTACAAAATTCTCTAGGATTGTGAGTAACACCTGAAAGGGAGTCATGTAAACTTCTTCTTGAAGATCTCCATTCAAGAAAGAATTTTTAACATTCATCTGAGATATATGCCATTGATGAATAGAGGCAACTGCAATAAGGGTACGAATAGTAATCATTTTCGTAATAAGAGCAAATGTCTCCTCATAATCCATACCATACTTGCAACCAATCTAGCTTTGTACCGCTCAACTGACCCATCAGACTTAGTTTTGATTTTACAAAGCCATCAAGAACCAATTGTACTTTTACTAGGAGGTAGAGTTACCAAATCCCAAGTATATATCTTATGCAAAGTAGAGAGTTCCTCAGCCATAACTTGCTGCCAATGAGGATCAATAATTGCTTCCTTATAAGATTAAGGCTCAGAGAGACAGTGAATAGAGGCTACAAAGGAAGAAAATGAATCAGAATAACAAGAGTAAGAGAAATCTGGTAGGTGATTGGACTTACGAGTACGTCTATGATATCGAGGACGAGGAAGCAGAGGAGGTGAGTTCTTAGAAGTTTTTCTCTTTTAGAAATCACTTTCTCTCACTAAGGATGGATTCTGAACTCACAAAAATGAGCAAGAGTGAAGACAACATATACATAAATATATGAACCCTAAGTGAAACTACAACATTTTGGAAAAATTAAGGCACAAACAGGGATTGTGCGGGTGCATTGCGCGGGTAGGGACCCGCACAACACCCGTGCACTGGGACCAAATGAACTGGAGTGTCTCAGTTTGCGGGTTCTGTGCGGGTGGGGGGGACCTGCACACTGGGATCATGCATAACTGGGGGAGCCTCGGTTCACAGGTCCTGCACGGGTGGGGACCCGCTATCGCACTAGGTCCATGAAGAAACACCCAAGAAGACTACACAGGTGATTGCATGGGTAGAGACCCGCGCACCACCCGCGTACTGAGAATACCTCAAATGGTCACTTATCGCGCTAAGACAAGCACACCATCGTGCATACGCTGACGTTTTCGATCAGACATCAGGAAACGAATTACATAACACACAACCACGCTTAGATCTAACAATAAATAGCACATGTGAGATATGTAAAGAATGCACACATATAGGAATTGAAACATAAATGCAAGATGAGTAAAGCATGCATGAATAAGTGTGTATGTGTGTGCAACTAATTCTCTTCAAATAGTTAAGCACAAGTGGTATACCTATGAAGTGCTCTTGAGCTTAAGGTCTTGTAAAGACCTTTAAAGCTTGATCACGATCAATGAAGCGCCTAATCTACCCTTACAATTTAAAACCCCAATGTGGTTTGCCAACGAAATAAGCCAATCAAAAATGAGGAACTCTCAATCTCCCCCTTGGCTATTTCGTGACAAAACCACCACTCACAATTCATCCTCACAAAACAACAAAAGACTAGAGGTCAACAAAAAGTAATTCTACATTACAAATAGATACCGTAATACTAGATCTTCAATTCTTCGATCTCTTGTAGAATAAAAACCCTACAAAACAAGATAAATACACTTTCCAAGACAAATGTATGTGAGGTGATCAAGAGAAATAAAAAGATACAAGCATTTACAATCAAAAGAAAGTAACATGCAATGAAGTGCAATGCAAATGCTCCCTCTAAATAGTTTACTCCCCTTCAGACCATAACTCTCCCCTAATATCCTAAATAGGTTACTCCCCCTCAAAGCATAATTCTCCCCTAATATGCAACACCCTAATATGCAACTCTCATAAATACCAACACACTACTCCCCCTTTTTGTCATGAGATAGGCAAAGGGGTATCCCCAACCGGGCACTTTAGCAAAGAGAGATATTAGCACACATGACATTTGCATAATCATATACAAGAACTTTATGCAACTTAATTAATTGAGAGAGAGTGAAAGAGATGTATGTTAAGAAGAATGTGTAAAATAGTTGCTTTGGATGCAGGACATATAACATCAGAGTTCAAGCAATGGTATTTGGCAAAGAAAATATCAAAAGAGTTTCTAAAAGAATTCAAACAAGTATTTTTATTTTTAGAAATCATTAAAGATATTCTTCTTCTTCTTCTTCTTCTAGATTGGAGGTCTAACCACCATTAGAGGTCTGGTCGATGAGATCTCACTTGAAGAGGTCACTTCTTCTTCTTCTTCTTCTTCTTCTCTTCTTTTTAGCTTGGAGGTTTAGTCCGTGAGAAATCGCTTGGTGGCCTCGCCGACCTCCACTAATGGAGGTCTACCAATACAATAAAATTAAAAAGTTTTTATTTTATTTTAGAAATCATTAAGGATATTCTTCTCGCTAGGAGGTGGGCGTCGGCGAGATCTCGCTTGGAGGTTTTTCCGACCTCCATTAATGGAGGTCTGCCAATAAAATAAAATTAAAAAGTTTTTTTTTTAAGTTTGTTTATTTTAGAAATCATTAAGGAAGTATTTTAGAAATCATTAAGGATATTCTTCTTCTTCTTCTTCTTTACAAAAAAAAAGTATTTCACTAATTATATGGTTAGTTTCAATTTGGAAATTTTGGTAAAAACTATCAAAACACTAATACTAGGTAAAAACTAAAAACTCCACTAATTATATGGTTAGTTTCAATTTTAACCCTTATTATTTCCTTCTTTGTTTGCTTGTAGGATTTGAAGGTTTTGTATATACACGGATAAAAAGAGGTCCTATAAGTAAAAACAAAGATGAGGCTTAAATAAAGCAGAAAAATCCTCAGAAGTTATATTTGTTACTGATAATTCTAAAAAATTAGGGTTTCAGAGCGACATTGTTTACGTCCTGTAGTGGCACTGTTCATGGTACTATAGCGAATGTTCATAAAGGGGAGGGACTGCTCACGGCACTGTAGCGGACTGTTCATGGGGGCCGTGAGGACATTGTTCATGGGGGTGACGTGGCGGCACTGTTCTTTGAAGGGTTGTTTTGTTGTTTTTCTCTTGGTCAGGTGTTTGCATTTAAGGCGGAACTTCTTGTATTTTCGATGGCCATTAATATGGCTTGGCAGAATGGGTGGCATCGGATCTGGCTTTGAGAGTGATTCTTCTTATGTGGTTCATCTGCTCGCCTCTCGCTCCGAGCAGGTTCCTTGGCGGATTCGGCAGGCTTGGCAACACTGTATTTATCAGATATCAAAATGAAGTTTCAGGTTTCTCATATCTTTAGGGAGGGAAATTAGGTTGCTGACGCTCTTTCTAAGCATGCTTTGGGGTTGGCGGTTGATTCGTGGTGGATAAACACCCGTCTTTCTGCTCTTTGTTGGTTGGCAATGATTGCATGGGTCGGGAATCTTTTCATTTTTCTTGATGTTTTCTGTTTCTGTTTTTTTATGGCCTGCGTGCCAATGTTTTTGTTTGGATTGTTTCCCTTGGTTTTAATGCTTTTCTGGTTTTTGTTACTTTTCATTTTTTATTTTTATAATATGGATGGATACTACCTAGGGGTTTTTCAGTATATGATCGCTTGTGATGTTTTTTCCTTCTAGGTCAGTCCAATTTTATCAAAAAAAGTTACTGATAATTCTATGTTGGTTATATTACTACAAATAAAATATACTTCGAGCAATATCATCCTAGAGTTATCTTCATTGTTCTTCAATCCATCAAAATATAATATTTATATCATACCCATTATATCTATCTAAAGTTTTCGGCCTCTAATGTTGTTATAAAAACATTTTAATATTGCAATCAAAATATTTAATCTCATGTTAACAGGAAATATGAAGAAAATAAATTAATAAATTGTTAGCCCTAAGGCTTTAATGCTTGATTTTGATGATAACAAACGATTGATGAAGTATTAATTATGCTTTAGTTTATGTTAATAGTAAAGTTTCAAGCATAGTTGAAATATATCAAAAGGCACCATGAAATGATTTATAATATGAGGAATTCATCTACATGCATGTAGAGGTAATGCATTAAGTTTTTGGAAATCGAATAGAAGATTTTATTGAAGCTTGAAGTAAAGAAGTACTCTAATTTTAGGTTTATTATTTTAATATCATGTAAACCGGTCTATATTTACGTGTGATTTGAATGACTATGCTTAAGTGATTTAGTTTTGACCATAGGATTCTTTAATCATGTTTACCCTATCATCATAATCGTTCTTGGACCTCATTTAGATTAGTTGAGACTTAACTTTTTTATATTTAAGCATGAAAAACCAACCTTATAAATTTAAAATATAGTTATAGTAGTTTGATTCATTCGAAATAAACTGATACAATATGTTCCGAGAAATGTAATGAAATTCATTTAACAATATTGTTACTTTGTAAATTTAAAATTGGATTACTCGTAAATCTCATTAACTATAACAATAACCCTAAAATTTCAAAACAAAATAAAATATTAAAAGCAATAATATTCACCCGAACATATCTAATTCGAACACTAATTGTTGATGTTGTTAAAGAGATTGAACAAAATTTGGAGAATGCGGAGAAAGAATTGTTAGTACAAAATGAAGAAAAAAAAACATTTATTTTTTCTACTTTGAATAGGAAATAAAATTAATTTCTTTTGTTTATTATTATAATTTTTTAATGGGGGCTAAGAAGAATATTAAACATCTAGAGTAACAAGATCCTTGTAACTTTCTGAAAGGTTTTGTTGCATGTTTTAACAGATAATTTGATTATTACTGGTTCTATAAAAGTACCTAGTGGAGGTCCTGTTTTTATTGAATGCAAGATTTTATAATTTTCTGAGAAAAACTCCTTCGTGGTCATCTGTAAGTCATGTTGATAGGCAGTAGTAGACTTTAGGAGAATTTGAAAATTCATCTTGAAGAGGTATAAACCATGGGATCTTGAAAGGCCTATTCTGGTCTATGTTTAAACCTTCTGTTCTACTGTACCCCCTCCTTTCTCTATGGTATCAAAGCAATTTACTTTTTTTTTTAATTTAATATTTTGCTTATATTAGTAGTTACAAAAAGGTAGACTTCTAATTGCATCATCTGATAGTCTCTTTACTGTATTTCCTTATATGAGTGATCGTTTTGATATTTTAGATCAAGCTTTATTAGAATTAGCTATAAAATATTCTGATACTCTATAATCTTTAAAGAAACATCATATAGCATATCTTTCTAATTGTAAGGACCTCTATTTATGATTGACTTATTTCATGACAAACCACATTGGTATTGTTATGTAAAGGGTAGCTTAGGTCTTCATTGTGACTCATCTTCAACAAGCTTCCAAGATCCCAAAGTGCTTCAAGAGAGATAGTTTACTTGACTTGATTCTTTTGAAGAGATTTTAGTTGCACACACTCACTAGCTTGCATTAGACATCATATCTTGCATTGTATCTAAATTGATAACATGTCTTGCATGTTAATTGTGCTTCATTTTGTATGCATTTCAATCACTTCACACTTGCATAACATTCATGTTAGATAGGTATTGTTTTGAGTGTTAAAAAGAGAATTTTTCTCTTTGCGCGGCCTAGACCGGTTGGCAAGCTATGCTTGCACCGTGGCACACGTAGCGGTATTCTCCAGTGTGTCATGCGCAATGTGGACCGCAGCCTGTGCACTTGCACGCACAACGGTCTCAACCGCGGTGTTGTCCAGACGGTGCACTGCTGTGTGTACCGCGGTCTACCTAGCGATAATCACGGGATTTTGATTCTCAAGCCTGAAACGACACAGTTTTGTCTAGGGCTTCTATATATATGTTCTCTTCTCTCCTATTTCATTTTTGAGAGCCTCAAGAACACATTGTTAGTGAGAGAAATTAACTTCTAGAGAGAGAGAGCTCCAAGACTTGATTTTTACTCAACCAAACACAAACCTCGTGTGCATCTAGCATCTTTCAAGCATCATCTACTCATAGGTCTTCATGCTTTCACATCCTTGTAAGTTGAACATGTCCTTGACCTTATTGTTTGCATATTTGTTCATCTTTGCTTAGGATTAGCAATTACTTTGTTGATTAATTGAATGGTTCTTTGATTAAGCATGTTTTGAGTATGTTTGTGTTTTTGTCTAATGGTTGAGATTGCCCATTTATTGATAGCTTAATTGATTAGGTCATTTGTGCCTAAAAGCTAGGTCATAAATATTCATATGTGATTTATTGATAACTAGGTTGAGAAATTGTGTTTTAAATCAACTAGTTAATGCTCATGAATATTTGATTGGGTTTGTATTGTGATAGCTTGCATTAAGGACATATTTGCCCTATAGCCAATTAGGACTCATTGATTGCATTTGTTAATTGCATTTAGTGTCCTTGTAATATTTGATGACAACTTTTGTTGATTGGCTTGTGTTTGATGACTAGAGTTTAGACTTGCATTTCTATATCTAGTTAGGTCTTTATGAGCATTCATATAGACAATGATATCTAGGATTTGTGTTTATTGCCATCATATAATCTCTAGATAAGCATTTAGTGTTGCCTAGCATTAATTGCATTTTGAATATTCATATATTCACATAGGATGTTTATCTCTTCTTGAGAGTTGAGTCTTGTGACTAGAAGGTGTAGTGCATAAGCAAGTGAAGTCTTGCAACCAAGGTGTGGTTGGCAAGCAAACTGATCAAGGATTCACTATAAAGGCTCGTTGGGTAGTAGTGGTGGGTTAGTAACCGAAAATGGTGTGACTAGAGGTCAACCTAGGTTGTAAACATAATTACAATAGTAGTTTTGAGGATCGGTGTGGCTATAAGGATAGCCCGTGGTTTTTACCTTGTTGAAGGGTTTCCATGTAAAAATCAAATGTCTTTTTATTTCCGCATTTTATACTTGATTTTGTATGCTTATATTGGGTTAATTGTTATTAATATTGACTAATCAAGAAAAAGTTGGTGATTAACTTGATTAAAACCTATTCACCCCCTCTAGGTTATTAGACACACGCTTTAGAGTGTATTTTCACTAATGTTAATGAAGAATTAGAAAATATTACAACTTATATGATAATATCTATATTAAACCTAGAAACAATTTCTAAACGTTGATAAAAATTTATTAAAGCTAGAAAATATAAAGCAGAACTGCGAAAATTACAACAAAGAAATTGAAAGACTAATAGAAGAAAGAGAGTTAAAAAGAAGTCAAGCATCATCTTCATCCTTAGATCGACCATAATAAATGAATGTAGAAGTCCTAAATCTCCAATCTAAAAAGTATATAAGACAGCGTTTAGAATTCTGCAGAAATCGTATAAATCAAGTTAGTAATAGGTTGAAAGAAGCAGAAACAGAAGAAGAAAAATATAATTTAAGGGCTAGATTAAGTGGTATTAAATTAGTGGAAAGAAATTCTAGAAGCATTATGTAGTAAAGGAAAGCTATAATAATTAATGAACCATTTATATTTATATGACTGCTTTCTTAATATATGCCTTCACTATACTATACAAGACTTTAGAGAAAGTTTATTTCAGTTAGACTTATTAGATACTGAAACAATATTTTGTATTCTAGTAATGAGAAGAAGATACTCAGAAAGAGAATTTTTAATTACTGAAAAGCTAAATCTAGCACAACAAAGATTGATAGAAGTAATAGATATTCAAAGTGGAAATCATATAAGAATTTTACCTTATATATGAATTTTAAAAGATTAGAATATCTAGATCTAGAAATTTCAGGCTTTAAGAAAAAAAGCTAAACTTACAAAACAATTTTCGAGTTAGTTGTAATATAGAACATTTAGAAAATCAGTATATACATATACCTCATACAAGCAATAGTCAACAAAACTTTATAGTAGACCTATTAATAAATTTAGGACAAAGCTTAGAAGAAAATATAGATAAAACTAATAAGAATATTATGGACTTAGTCAATTTCTTTGAAAATAACAAAGTCAGTACATTGAGGAAAAATCTAGATTATATAAAAGATTTGTTGAATGAATTTAATAACCAAGTAAAAAGGTTTTCTAGTAGAAAAGAAATAGCAGAATTAACTAATGTATTAGATCTTAAAACCACTAAACCAGTAGAATTAGAGATTAAAACATTAGTTAAAATTTTAAATATGGAAGTAATAGAGTACAAAGGTAGGTTGAGAGTTTCAGAGCGGCACTATTCACGTCCTGTAGCGGCATTGTTCAAGTGATGTGTGCACTATTCCCGGTACTATAGAGACTATTCACGGAGGGGAGGGACTGTTCACGCACTGTAGCGGACTGTTCACGGGGGCTGTACGGACACTGTTCATGGGGTGATGTGGCGGTAGTGTGCATGATACTGTAGCGGCACTGTTCATAAGTCTAGATTGGAGGTTTGTAAGTTTTCTCTCATTGGTCAGGTTGTGCTTACTAGTGGTTAGAAACCTTGGAAGTTGGTTGATCTTAAAGCCAAGCTGCAGTCTGCTTGGAAGCTGAATTCTGTTTGGAGGCTAACTTCTTTAGGTAAGGGATACTTTCAGATTATGTTGAATTCAGATGTTGACAAGAATATGGTTTGGAGTTTGGGGTCTCTTAATCTCAAACCAGGTGTTTTACGGCTTCAGCCTTGGATTCCGGATTTTAACCCAGCATTACAAAAGTCTTCAAATGCTCTGGTTTGGATCCATTTTTATGATCTGTCATGGGAATACTGGCATCCGAAGATTATTTATGATTTAGCTAGAGGGATCGTAGTGCCCCTACGGCTAGACAAGGCTACTATGGAAGGTGATTTTGGACATTTTACGCATGTTCTATTGGATATTGATGTGTCTATTGTGCCTTCGTCTTCTTTGCTTCTTGAGAGGGATGATTCTCATAGTTCTTTCATTTTAGTGGAATATGAGAATCTCCCGGCTTTCTGTTCTACTTGTTCCTCCATTGGTCATTTTCTTAATGCTTATCGTTGGAACAAGTCTAGTAAAGGGGATTCCGGTTAGTTCTAGTAAGCCCGATTCAGATAGAGATGCTCCGGCCACGATTTTTGCTGATGAGGGGTTTCAAGTTCCCCGAAACCATGCTCCTAAAATGGTTTTTCGTCCTATTTCTAGTCCTCAGGCGAAAGTTCTGGTTTCTTATGTCTTTGCCGTTATTCAGCAGGATTTAGGGTCTCTGGATTCATATGTGGTTCATTCTTCGGCAGGTTCAGATACGGTTTTGAGTATGATTTCTTCTACTAGTCTAGTTGCTTCGCCAGGTTTCACTTCTTTGATTGTTCCTACTACTTTGGTGGTGACTGCTCAGGTTTGTCTACCCCAGCAAGAGGGGTGGGGCGATGATTCTCTAACTGATGTTTTGGTAGCTTCTCCAGATCCAGTTGTTTCAGCTATTTTCTCTGATTCTGTTTCTATGACAGTTTCACGTGAGCAGCAGTCTGGAGTGTTAATGCAATCTCGGTAGTTTCTAGGTCCTCAGCAGTAGTCCCAGTTTCTAATATCTTGGTGGTTCATGACTCTCCTGTGGATATTGGGTTTGATTTGAGTGTGGATTTGTCGGCAGGTCAGGCTTCTTCCTTTTTGGGATCGGGGACATTATTGGAGTCCTCTACTACTTCGCGACTGGTTTTTGATGTTCACTCCACTATTCCGAACCAGATTGTTCCTGTCATAGATTCGTTAGTTCAGACGGTTCCTACTGTTATGGGATCTTTCTCTCTTCAGCGTACACTGTTTCCGTATGCTGCTCACGGGGTTAGGAATGTCTGTTCTGGATCTTCTTAAATTTCCTCTTCAGTTGCAGGTTCTACCCAGAGTTCCAGACTTCCGGCCTCTAACTCTCAAGCTAAGCTCCATCTCATTGCTGGTTCTTTATGGGCTTCTCAAACTGAGGCGGAAGGATTAGATGCTAGTAATATTTCTCAGAGGACGACGATGATTACGCGTAGGCTGACGAAGCTAAAGTCCAAGATGCGGACTTCTTTTGGCGTTTCCGATGATTAGTGTCATTTACTAGAATTGTCATGGTATTGGGAATGGGTCTTCGAGGTGTGTTCTCAGAGATTTGTGTCTTTTACACCGAACTTCTTTGGTTTGTGTTGCTGAGCCTATGGTAGTTTTTACTTCCATCTCTTCTGGTTTCCAGTCTTCTCTCGGTCTTCATTTAGTGGGTTTGAATGATAGGGGTGGTCTTTTACCGACGATTTGGGTATTTGCTTGTGACTATTTTCCTGATGCTCAGATAGTCCATTTTCATGAGTAGCAACTTACGGTTTCGCTCACAGTTAATTCTCGGTTGCATTTTTACACTTTCATTTATGCGAGCACATCGACGGTTGTCCAAAGATCGATTTGGTAGTCTTTTCAGAACTTGGTCACTTTGGTTTCTTCCTCTTAGTTTGTTGTGGGTGATTTCAACGCTGTTTTGGGAGCTCATGAGTCGGATATTGAGAACGTTAGTCCTAGACCTTTCGGGTTCTAGAGCATGTAGTTGGATCACCCGAATATTATGGCTTTATCTCATCGTATTTGGAGTTCCTCTTTTGTGGGTAAGCCTCCTCAGGTGGTTATCAACAAGTTGAAGAGGTTAAATAATGCTCTCAAGACTTGGAATTGAGAGGTTTTCGAGGAACTGGGAAATCGACAGAACTTCAGCCTATTCAGAGATGTCCAATCTGGGATTTTTATAAGAGCTTTTCTTGGCCGAGTCTCGTGTTCATCATGAGCTTGACGTGTTGTCACGCAGATAAGAGTGCTTTTATTGTGATCGGTCAAGGGTGAAGTGGATGAAAGATGGTGACCGTAATTCCTCCTTCTTTCATGCCTCAGTCAGACGTAGGCAGTACATGAACGCTTTGTCTTCTCTCTCGATTAATGGGGTGCTTACTGTTGACGGTTTTATTATCAGGGATCATATAATCGAGTTTTATTCGAATCTCTTTTCTTCGGATTCTTCTCGGGTTGAGACAGAGTTCTCAGTGGTTGAGGATGTGATTCCTTCTTTGGTGACGGATGTGGAAAATGCTTTTCTGATTAGCATTCCTTCGACGGACGATATCTATGATCTAGTTTTTGCTATGGATGTAACCTCTGCCCCTAGGCCGGACGGTATTTCTAGAGGGTTCTATCAGCGTTGCTAGGAGGTGGTGGGTAGTGACGTGGTTCTTGCAGTTCATGACTTTTTCCGTACATGGGTTATTTTTTCGGGCTTGAACTCCAGATTCATTGTTCTTCTTCCGAAGCTCAAGAATTCAATTTGATAAACCAATTTCGTCTGATTGTGCTTAGTAACTTCCTATTCAAAATCTCTTCTAAAATTTTGGCGGATCGATTAGCTCAGATTGCAGCTAGGATTGTCTCTCCTCATCAGTTTAGGTTCATCCGGGACCGTCACATTGAGGACTGTATCGCTTTAGCTTCTGACTGTGTGAATGTGATACATAATAAGTGTTACGGAGGCAATTAGGCCATGCAGATATATATCCGTAAAGCTTTCGATACTCTGGATTGGTATTTTCTTCCTAAAGTTCATCAAGCTTCTAGGTTTTCTCCAGTTTTTATGAATTGGACTGACAATATCTTAGGATCTTTGAGGCTTTCGGTGCTGATCAATGGATCCTATGATGGTTATTTTCATTGTTCTAGAGGGGTTCATCAGGGTGACCCTCTTTCCCCTCTCTTGTTTGGTATTGCTGAGGATTTCCTTAGTAGGCTTCTGTCAAGGATGATGGATTTCTCTCAGTTATTGCATATTTCTTCTCCGAGGGGATTTTCGGCTCTTACACATTTGCTTTATGCAGATGATGTTCTGATTTTTTTACAGAAGCACAGTTCAGAATCTGAAGAATATCATGAGTTCTTTTGAGGTTTATGGTAACATTTCAGGTCAGCTGGTTAATTGGGGTAAGTCTTCTATCTATTTTGGATATTCTGTTTCCCTGTCCCGGATTGGTAGATTGCAGTCCTTAGTTGGTATGCAGATTGGTCAATTGCCTTTATCTTACTAGGGGGTCTCGTTATTTCAGGGAAAGCCCAAGAAGTCTGTGTTACAACCTATCGCGGATAAAATCCTGTCGAAGTTTGCTAAGTGGAAGGGAAAGCCCTTTCTTTGGCCGGTCGTGTTACTCTGATCAAGTTGGTCATTATGGGCTCCTTTATGCATTCTTTCATGATCTACAAATGTCCTTCTTCTTTGCTGCGGTTGGTTAATCGCAAGTTGAGAAATTTTTTATGGACGGGTTCTTGTGAGGAGAATAAACTGATTCGGGTTTCTTGGGATCCTTGTTGTAAGCCTTACTCTTAAGGTGGTCTTGGTTTGAAGGATCTTTGGTTATTGAATGATTCTCTTTTAAAGAAGCTCACTTGAAAGTTTATGACCTCTCAGAGTTTTGCTTTCTTGTTTATGAGGGAGCGGTATCTCACGCAGCTTCGAAAATCTCATGGGGGGTATGCCACTTCGTCGATTTGGCCTTCTTTTCGCTCTCATTATTCAGATCTTCTTAAAGAGGGCATTTGGCTCATTGGTGAGAATTCTCAGCGAGATTTTTGGCTCGACAATTTGTTGGGGGTTCCCATTTTTGAGCTTTTGGGGATTCCTGATTATTTGGCTAACCTTCTCAGGGTAAGAGTTTCTGATTTTATCCATGAGAGTAGGTGGGTTCTTGACGATAGTTTTCGTGCCCGTTTTCCAGATCTCTATTTTCGGATCGATAGGATTGCTATCTCTCGAGTTGCAGATTCTTTGGTGTGGGCTCATTTTCGAGATGGGCAGGTTTCTTACAAGTCATCTTATTCCCGTATGATTCATGATTCTCTGCAGGTCTCTTGATGGAAGGATGTCTGGTGTCGTTTTATCCCTCTTTCTCAGTCAGCATTGACATGGCATCTTTTGTTGAATTGGCTTCCCATAGAGGATCGCTTGTGTAGGGCTGGGTTTCACTTAGCTTCCCGGTGCAATATTTGTGGGGTTAGCAGTGAGTCATCTAATCATTTTTTCCTTCAGTGCCCCCTAGCGGCTGCTCTTTGGGAGGAGGTTTTTCCAGCTTTTCAGCGGCGTATTTCTACCGATTCGTGGAGTTCGTTCTTCTCACAAGGCCATGTTAGTTTCGTTTAGTGATCAGGTGCAAGTTTTATGGAAGACATATATTCATGTCGTGGTTTGGAGTGTGTGGCTTGCCCGTAACCAATGTATTTTTTAGAGTAAGGCTATGGAGTTCAGATCTACTTTGTCTTTGGTTTGGCGTACGTTGTCTGACGCTAACCTGTTAGAGATTGGGTGTATGTGTAATTGTGTAGATGATCTTTTAATTCTTCATCGGTTTAATCTTCATGGTCATCCGGCTAGGGCTCAGGTAATCAGGAGTGTGATTTGGTCACCTCAGGCTCCTGGTTGGATCAAAGTTAATATTAATAGTGCCGCCTTAAGTTCTCCAACTATTTGTGGTTGTGGGGGTGTCTTTCGTAATTGTAGAGCTTTTGTGAAAGGTTGTTTTGTTGTTCCTCTTGGTCAGGTGTTTGCGTTTGAGGCAGAACTTCTTGCAGCTTTGATGGCCATTAATTTGGCTTAGCAGAATGGGTGGCATCTGATCTGGCTTGAGAGTGATTCTTCTTATGTAGTTCATCTGTTCGCCTCTCGCTCCGAGCAGATTCCTTGGCTGATTCGGCAGGCTTGGCAACGTTGTATCTATCATGTATCAAAAATGGAGTTTCAGGTTTCTCATATCTTTAGGGAGGGGAATCAGGTTGCTGACGCTCTTTCTAAGCAGGCGTTGGGGTTGGTGGTTGATTTGTGGTGGACAAACACCCCGTCTTTCTGCTCTTTGTTGGTTGGCAATGATTGCATGGGTCGGGAGTCTTTTCGTTTTTCTTGATGTTTTATGTTTATGTTTTTTATGGCCTGCGTGCCAATGTTTTTGTTGGGATTGTTTCCCTTGGTTTTTATGCTTTTCTGGTTTTTGTTACTTTTTATTTTTTATTTTTATAATATGGATGGATACTGCCTAGGGCTTTTCCAGCATATGATCGCTTGTGATGTTTTTTTCCCTCTAGGTCAGTCCAATTTTATAAAAAAAAATATGAAAGTAGAAAATATCAAGCAAACTCAAAAAGAATTAAAATAACAATTACAAAATATTACCAAAATAGTTGTTGAATGAGTAATATTACAAGAATTAACCATTGAAACCGAATAATCAGCTAATAGGGATCAGTGATATAGTATTTACTCAACAGAGTAATACTATCACTCAAGGACAATATAATACCATAATAAAGTTGTTAATACAAGATTTAGAAAAAATAGACAGGCTAGAAAAACGAATAGATAAGCTAACACATAATAATATAGTCGCTGAATATTTAGCTTGGATAGTGGAAAGAATAGACACTATAGAAAATAAACAAGAAAGTTTATCCTTTTCTAAAAAACCAAAAATTGATATTGAAGATATTTTAGGGCCATAAGTAAACTTAACATCTAAACATGGAATTAACAAGAAACTCTAGTGTAAAACAATTCACAGCTAACAGAGTAAGAAGTTTCCTTAATTACAGCAATAAAGGAAAAGAGATCATAGAAAAAATGGAAGAACTAGTTCAAGAAGACGATGTTAATAAAATGCTAGAAGTAGGTTTTAAGCAAGCCCAAAGAAAAAATTTATATAGCGAATGAATTTTAGATAGCTTTAGAAGCAATTTATATGTATATAAAGATGAATTTACAATAACTGTAGTTAATAATCGTGAATAAGTTACGCTAATAAGCCCTAAGAGCGCTAAATATCGAATTGGAAAAGAACGGCTATTCTGCCATGCACTTATGAGTAGTAACATAGTAGTACTTAGCCAAACAAGAGCTGGACTAGATACTAAAGCACATTTTATCTGTAGGATGGAAGATTTAATGACCTTGAACAACCTTAATTAGCAACAGCTGAAGTAGATCTTATAAATAAAGTAGCTGTAGTAAGATGTCTTCCTAATATAGACATAGATATTAAAGAATTTTGTAGTAAGCTAAAACTCAGTACACAAACTAAAGGCTTTAATATGAATGCAGAATATAAAAACCTTAGGGTAAAAATATTTGTCTTAGGAAGATATTATAATAAGTATCATAAAAAGTTTAGATTTATTAATAAAAGCATAGTGGAACACTTCATAGTGAATACGTAAAAATGCAAGTCCCTAAAAGACTTAACAAAAGAGAATTACAAGGATTACAATGGAAACTATCAGAATTAGAAAGCGAAGAGATAGAATTACCTTAAAGCAGTAACATCTACGTTAATAATAAAAATCAAACATTTCAGAAATTTGGCAATTATAGAAAACAAGGTAATGCAGTGATAACAGAAGAAGACTCTGAAGATGAAATAAACATGTTACATTTAGAACAAAAAATTAATAAACATAAAACACTTTCAAAGAGTAGAGATCAAATAATAGAATTAATATTTAGCAATCCTGATAATTATTTACAAGAAGATATATTTGAAAACCTCGGTAACAATCTTGAATTGGAAGACAACGAAGTAGATGCCATTCTTATAGAAAATATAAATTTTGAACGCTTAATAGATAATTTACAAAATATATATTTCATAGAAAACGAAATATTTGTAGGAGAAGATAAACCAAAAACAGAAATAGGTAGTGGTAGCGGAGTAACAATCATCCTTGATACAAATGATCTTCCTAAATCAAGAATAGATGAATATTTAGAAAAAAGAGGAATAAGAGATTCAAAAGATCAATGTAAAGATTATAAAGACACTGAAAGGATATATAAAGCTAAATCCAAACTAGAAAAGTGGAGAAAAGAACCTGAAGCCAAGGATATATTAATTTTAAGCTTGCAAGGACATAAACCCAGTGAATGGAAGCGAATATTTAATAAATGGAAAGGAAATTTGATTAGACATTTCATGGAAGCTTTAAATACTATTTACGATTATAAATACAAATTAGTATATTTAGAAAGCACCTTAGGGTATAATGAAAAATAAATTTATTTAGGATGGAGAGAATACATGAAAAGAGATGAAAGTAGAAAGACAGAACTAGATATTTGAAATAAATATAACAATTTTAAGCTTTATAGATGGTATTACAAAATGCATGTGAGGATCATCAATGGAAGAAACTGATGATACACAAAATAAGATTAGAGCTATAAGAAGCTTAGAACAATTAAAAATATGTGACTTACATTATTTTGATTATTATGTAGACCTATTTTATAAATACTGGAGCCAAATAGGTATACCATGTGATGAAGAATTATTAATGAAATTTGTAACAAAATTACTAGGAAAAATAGGAGAAAGACTTTACAAAGATTTGTCTAAATGGTTTAAAGGCAAAAAAGAAGAAGGATTATTTTGCCAAATTTCTTTAATACCAGCAGTAGAATGTTTCAGACAAAGAATTAGAGACTTGTGTGATGAAGAAAAGCTTAGGAGACAAGCACAACAACAATTCAGTCAAATGTGTATAGACTTATATGAAGTGCCTACACTAGGTTGTGGTAGAACTAAAAAGTACAAACATAGGTCTAAGAGATCTCACAATGACCAAAAACACAAAAAGAATGGATATAAAAAACCCTATAAAAGAAAATTCTTTAAGTATGCCTATAATAAAGAAAATGTTAAGAAAGATTTTAAGAAAGGAAATAAAGTTTTTAAAAGAAAAAACCATAAAGATCGTAAATGCTATGTGGAAAAATAGGACACATTAAACCAAATTGCCCAGAAGCAAAGAAAAAAAAAATGCTAGCATTTTATAACAAATACCAGAAGAAGATTATATATAAAATATAGAAGAAGTTCAAATAATGACAGTATATGTATAGTCAACGAGAGAGAAGAAGAGTCTAGTGATGTAGAACAATTAGAATCAGAAGAAGAACTTGTAAGTAGTGAGTCAGGATCAGATATAAGCATGCTTGAAGAAATAGTCTCGTTCTTAGGAAAATATTGTAAAACATGCATGTAACAAAGAATTTCATAAAGGATACAAAAGTGAAAGACTTTATTATTGTAGTAGATGCGTAGAAAAGGGTGAAGTAAACCATGCCGGAAGCGAACTTATACTAATAGATGTAGAAATTCTTTATAAATCTAAAAGAATAAACACTAAAGCTATGATTGATACAGGAGCAAATAAAAGTATTATCCATGAAAGTCTAGCCCTAAAAGAATTTAGAACCAAGTTAGGAGCAGATATAGGCTTAAGATAGTTTAATGGGACCCTTTTACACATAACAAACTGTATAATAAACATACCCATTAGGATCAATGGTGAAGTACATAATATACCTCAAACCTTAGTTACAAAGTAGAATAGTAGCTATAAGTTTATTTTAGGTTTAAATTTCATATTAGGAAATAATGGAAGTATGTTAATTACACCAAATGGTGTTAACTTCATTAAAAAATAAACCTTTATCCAACCAAGGCTTGAAAGTCAAAATATCCCTTATATAAAAAATGTCACTAATATAGAAATACCGATAGATTTAGAATAATTCGATTCATTATTAGAAAATTCAACGGTAAACTTAGAATTTGACCAAGTTTTAAGTAATGAAGAAATAGGAGAATACTTAAAATATGTTTGTACAATATCTAAAGAAATAGATTGCTTAGAATGCAATAGCGGCCTATGGAGATAAAAAATAAAATAGAAGAATTAGAAAAACTAGAAATCATATGTGATAACCCTATAAATAAAAGTAGCAAAGAATTTTACAAGTTAGAAATTATAAACCCCGATATTACCATAATAACACAAAACTTATCATATAGTTTAGAAGATAGGAAAGAATATCAGATGCATATTAAAGAACTTTTTGAACTCAGAGTAATAAGAAAAAGAACTAGTGGGCATAAAAGCCCAGCATTCATAGTAAGTAACCATAGCAAAAAAAAAAAGGAAATAGCAGAATGGTAATTAATTATAAAAGGTTGAATGATAATACATTAAGAAATAGTTATAAACTCCCCAATAAAGATGAATTAGTAAATTGCATTCAAAAGGCATCATGGTTTTCTAAGTTTAATTGTAAATGCGGATTTTGGCAAATAAAGCTAGATGAAGAATCAATACCATGGACAACTTTTATTTGCCCTGAAGGACATTTCGAATGTTAGTAATGCCATCTGGATTAAAAAATGCCCCCCAAGTTTCCCAAGCTAGAATGGATAGAATATTTAAGCAATTTTCAAGTTTTTGTATACTCTATATAGAAGATATTCTTGTTTTCAGCAACAATATATATATATATATATATATATATATTCATACTACGCATGTTCATAAAATTCTCGATTCTTTTAAAATAAACAATATAACAATCTCGAAAAAGAAAGTAGAACTATTTAAGAATAAAATAGAATTTCTAGGACTTACTATAGATAAAGAAAAAATAGAACTACAACCTCATATAACTACTTAAATATTAGGTTTCCCTAATAAAGTTGAAGAAACTAAAGAGCTGCAAAAAATTTTAGGACTGTTAAATTATGGTAGAAAATCATTCCTAATTTAAGTACACTAGTAAGACCTCTTAATAAGCTTAAGTAAGAATGGTCAAAAATACTTTAATATTGAAGATATAAAATTAGTAAAGAAAATAAAAGAAATAGTAAGAACTCTAAGTCCCATAGCACTCTCAATAGATAGTTTTTACAAAATAATCCAAATGGATGTTAGTAGCAACAGATGGGCTGGAATTTTAATACAAAAGCCTATAAAAGAAAGCCCTAAAAATAAAGAGAAATAGCTATGTATACTAGCGGTAAGTTTACCGAACCAGCAAGAAGAAAATCTAATACAGAATTAGAACTATTAGGAATAATAAATTCTTTAAATTCTTTTCATATATATATATATATATATATATATATACAGTGCGAATCATTCGTAGTTAGAACTGGTTGTAATAATATTGTAGAATTCTATAAGAAAGTACAAAAGAAAAACTTTGAGAAGAAAAACTCTTTCATTAGTAAAACATGGCTAAGTTTCTTAGAAACATTAACTGGTAGGGGATATAAAGCAGATTTTGAACATATTAATGGAAAAGACAATACAGTAGCAGACATCTTATCCTGATTAATAAACTCTTGATTTCTAATGCAAGAATGGCAGGAAGCTTAAAGAATGATCAAAGATTTAAATTCCCAGTTCAAAGCAATGGCGTAAAAAAGCTAAGTATAGGTCCCTATACGATTAGTCATTGTCCAAGTGTTGCTTTTCAACCTCTAAACAATTTCAAAGATAGACTTACTGAACCACAACAAGCTTTACTAAATAACATTTGATTTTTTAGGAATGATAACAAAGATTTTCTAAACACTCTAAATGTTTTAAGCCAATATTTTTGTAGAAAACAATAGATTTTCTTACTATGTAGTATATAAAGGTAGAAAAGTTGGAATTTATTCAACATGGCAAGAAACCGCTACACAGGTTGAAAATTTCCCAAACCCTAGTTTTAAAGGTTTTTATTCTTGTGAAGAAGCTAATACTTCACTAAAACTATTCTTACAAAATCAAAGTAGTTTTGAACCAATTTTAGAATTTAACGGTTGTCTTTTTTATTAAAGCCAAGTTTTGAGCTTTATGAATAGGTTTAAAGGTGTTAATGAAGCCAGGCATTAGATTTCAGAGGAACTAGAAAGTTGTAAGAAGACTTTAAATCACCTTCTACATAAATTCCAAGTGGAAAATACAGTGCTAAAACAAAAACTAGAACTAGCTGACCAGCGAGCTGAACAACTTCAAAAGCTTAATGTTGAAAAGCCTAGTTCATCAAAAGCCACTAAGGAGGCAATCTCTGAAGAAAAGCCCCTTGATATTATAAATATTAATCTTATGAGAGATTAAGCAAAAAATATTCTCAAAGCAGTAGAAAAACTTCCTATAGATATAAAGCAAACTATTTTTGGAATAGCAGAAAATATAAATTGGAAACGTTTTATAAAAATTCAAAAGTTTCTTGCTACAAATGAATGATTACCTGATGGTATGACTACATAGATGCAAGAAAAAAGAGTAAATAGCATAATCATATATAAGTTTGTCACTGTACAAATTAATTTAGACATTTTTCCAATGGAAATTAATATTCTAGATTTTTTTGATAAAGTTGGTATTGAAGAATTATTTAGTTATGGAATAATTGATGGCCTTCATGCCACTAATATTTTAAAAATCTCCGTTCTTCCTGAAAAACTTCAACAATCTATTAGAATATATGGAGGGAAGTTCAGTTTCTGTCTTGATATAAACTCTATCCCTGGTGAATGGATTGTCAACCAACCCTATCGATTGCCAAACTATTTGAAGCCTATCACTATATGCTAATAGTTCCCTACAATTTTCCTGTCCAATTTGTACAAGATACTTACCCACCCTATGAATTATTTTTTGTTAGTTGTTTTTTTTTCATTTCAGGAATAAAGTGGAGATGTTTGAGAATGTTGATTCAAAGAAATAGTCAAGTTCAGCAAGCAAGCGTTCTAAATATAAATTGTAAGTACCTCATTTTTTGATTGGCTCATTTCGTTGACAAACCACATGGGGATTTGCTTGTAAGAGTAGTTAGGTCTCATCGTTCGTGATCAAGCTTTAATGACATCCTCAAGCTCAAGAGCACTTCAAATGTATATCTCTTGCTTAACTCTCCTTGAATAGACTAGCAGCACACACACACTTCTCATGCATACTCTATTTATCTAGCAATTGTGTTTATCTTTACTTATATGGGCACATTCTTTATTACTCATGAGTGCATCACTTAAATCACTCACACCACATGTCTAGATCTAAGTGTGCTTATTTTTTAGTGTCTTTTGACCATGTGTACGGGTCATAGTGCACGGGTCTCTACCCGCCCAGTCACCAGCGTAGCTGTCTTGGTGGGATTTTGATCCCCGATTCGTTGGTATATTTGCTGGTTGTTCACAGGTCTTAAACCAGCTAAGTGCTATTGCGCGGGTCCTTACGCAGGTCTTTACCCGTACAGTAGACCAACACAGTTGGCCTTGTGGTTGGTGCTTCTCGGTTCACAGGTGTGTTCACTGGTCACGAACCAGCAAAGCCCATGTGCACGGGTTAGTGTACGGGTAGGCACCCGAGCACATGGACCCGCGCACTACGTCAGTTTTGCTTTGTCTTTTTATAAACTTTTCCAATATGACATAGCTTCATTTGACCTCACATATATGTCATGTTCTCTCCATTTCGTGTTAAGGAGTCCAGAATATTTTTTTTAGTGAGAGAAGGTGAATTTTTAGAGAGAGAGAGACTCCCAAGAAGCCATTTTTACTCAACCAAACTCATACCCATGTGCATCTAGCCTCATTCTTGCATTTATTCTTCATGGGTCTTCATGCTCTTCTTGACTAGGTAATTAACTATGACTTAAAACTTCTTGTTTAATCTTTATGTTCTTGATTTACCTAGGGTTAGCAATTATTTGTTGATTAATTGCATGTTTCTTTTGTTTAGTATGATTTGAGTATGTTTGTGATTGTGTTTATTGGTTGAGATTGCATGTTTAATGATAGCTAGCATATAAGACCATTTTTCCCTCTAGCTAAATCTATTTGCCTTGAATTTAGATATTGATATCTAGGATTTGCACTTATTATTATCTTTAATTCATAGATAAGCATTTAATGTAGCCTAACATTAATTGCATGATAGAATATTTTTACATATTCACATAGGTTGCTTTATCTCTTCATGGATTGTTAAGCCTTGTGACTAAGTGGATTAGTGCACAAGCTTGTTGGTCTAGGATCACTATTAAAGGCCAGTTGGGTAGAGTGAAAGGGTTAGTGACCAAGTATGGTGTGACTTGAGGTCAACCTAGGTTGTAAACTTTCATTCAAATAGTGGATTTCAGGACCGTGTGTGGCTAGAAGGATAGTCCGTGAGTTTTGCCCAGTTGGAGGGTTTCTCACGTAAATCAATCCTTGTGTTTTTATTGCTTTCCGCATGTTTATTTTGGATTGGTTGATTGCTAACATTGGGTAGCATTATTAAAATTGATTAAGTCGAAGAGTTGGTAATAAATCAACTGAAATCTATCCACCCCCCTCTCTAGGTTAGTAGACACACGCTTTATAGTATTTTCAATTGGTATCAGAGATGGTTCCTATACATACATAGGTGATCCTAGCTCTTGATTGTGTGTCTTGCATTTTTTTTTTTTTTGCATTTTGATTGTTGTATTCATCAGCATTCATATCATTCATACCCAAACACTATGAGTGAAATCAGAATGAGTAAAGAGGAGCATCAAGCATAAGACCACCTTTGCTCAAGGGTGACAATTACTACTCATGGAAGGGGAAGATGGAGTCGTATCTTTTGGTAATTGATGACAAGGTCTTGATGATAATTGAAGATGGGTATACTCCACTCACCAAGACTCTTGAAGATGGAAGCATTGTTTCCAAGCCAAAGTCGGATTGGAGTGATCAAGATTTTGAAGCCTCTAAGTGGAACAACAAGATGATGCACGCCATCTTTTATGCCATGGATGACAACCAATACAAGCTCATCCAAACTACCAAAAATGCTCACAAAGCATGGAAGATTCTTGAGACGACACATGAAGGAACGGACACGGTCAAGGACTCTATGCTTCAAATGTTGCAAGCCAAATTCGAGATCATCAAGATGGAAGAAGATGAGTGCTTTAATGACTTCCAAATCAAGCTAATGGACATTGTCAACCAAAGCCATCAACTTGGGGATCCCTACACTGATATGAGGATCAAGCAAAGATAATGCTATCTCTTCCCAAAAGGTTCGAATCAAAGGTTACCGCTATAGAGGAAAATAACGAGTACAAGAAGATGAAATCAAGTGAAGTCATCGGGATGTTGTTGGCCTATGAGGCGATGAAGCTTACTTCTCAATCCTAGAAGCAAATGGGGATTGCTTTGAGGAAATCCAAGCAAAAAAAGAGGTATAGTGATTCCGATGAGAAGATGGCTCTCACCGTGAAGTGATTCAAGAATTTCTTGAAGATTGAGAAGAAAGGCTTCAACTCAAGAGGTAATAACTTTAAGAAAAAGACCGGGTTCAAGAATGGTGAAGATAGCCAAGACAAATCTTCAAGAAAGGGTGTTCAGTGCTACGAATGTGGTGGAATCAGGCACATCTCACCGGTTGTGGTAACTTGAAGAATAAAAAGAAAGGAAAGGCAATGGTCGCCACTTAGAGTAACAGTGATGACACTAAAGAAAATGATGACTCTTCAAGTGATGAAGAAGAGGTGGCCAACTTTATATCTTTTGCCATTTCCCACAAGCGGGACAACAAAGTGGAAGTTGTTAAAGAATGTCCCTCAAGCTTGAGTGATTGTGAGAATAACTACTTTGCTTTTCCGGTCTCTTATCATGAAGAGGCTCAAGTGGTCACCAAGTGTTTGTCACTTGAAGGACTCAAGAAGGATGACTTGAAAAGCGGAGACCAAAGAGGAGCAACATTAAAAGAAGCTATTCCTGAACATATGAGCCACGATAGCACAAGTGGTAGAAGCTTCGATCAAGATAGTTCATGCTCTGGGAACTCAAGTGATAATATGGTAAATTATCAAGAGTGCATTGACTATCTTCAAACATGTTTGAAAAAGAAAAATGATGAAGTTCGAAGATTGATGAAGAAGAATCTCCAACTAAGAACGAGAATGACTCATTTAGATAAGGAAATGACATTTGTCAAAGTGAATGAAGTAATGTTGGAAAAGGAACTTGAGGAGGCAAGAAATACTCTTGCTAAGGTGACTTCGAGTTCGGAAAAGTTTGATCACATGTTGAGCATTTGAAAGAAGCCCAATGATAAAAGAGGGCTCGGCTTTATGGATGATGAGTCCACCTCTTCCTCGGACATGACAACTTTTGTGAAGGAATTTGTTCCTAAGTTGTCTCCTTTACCACGACATCCTAGGAAAAAAGATTGATCTAGGAGAGTGCTCAAACAGTGCCCAAGTGAAGATGGCACCAAGAGGTCGAGCTCAAGCTTAACCAATGAAAGCTCCACAAGCAAGCTTTCCACAACCCAAATCCCACCAAGCAAAAGGACAAGTCATGCATACTCAACCTAGAAGGCAAGCTCAACCGGTTTAACAACATAGAAGAAGAGAACTGATCCAACACCCAAGGCCAACTGAAAGACATGGGAAAGCTCCAATGTACACTCAAGGGAATGGTATGACCTCTTATTTCATTCCTACATGTCACTTTTGTGGTGTTGATGGTCATATTAGACCAAACTGCTTCAAGTTTATTAATATGTGTAGAACTAAAAGCATGATTGAAAAGAATAGGGCTAGAGCAAATATGCATGTGCCTAGGAAGTCTAGAGTCAATGATCATAGGAGAAATGTGTTGACTATGTCCATTAGGAATGAAATTGTATCACCTAAAAGGATTAGAAAGGATGAACCTGTATGTGATTGTGCTAAGGGTTCGCCCATAGGCTCAACTAAGTCCTATGGATTTGGTAAGTCTATAGGGGCTCATACCCCTCTTTGACTTGGTTGGTGATTAACCCCTTATGGGGAGCTTAAGCAAAGAGAGCAACCTTGCATATTTGAAATAAGCAAAAATTTGATCAACTTTATGCTTCTTTATTAATTGCCCTGAGCATTTTGGTTGTGCTTATATATATATATATATATAATTATATGTATTTTTATTCAATAAGTGTGTCATTTGCTTTGTTTGTAATCCATGTCACCTTTATGTTCAAACATGCATTTTTGGACCTAGGAGAATTGATTGGGAAGTATAAATTGAATGACTCTTAATTTATCTCCATGGCATGTGAACTTGATTTTGACATGCTAAAATATTATGCATGAGTTATGTGTGTGTAAATGTGTGTGGAAGCATCTTGACAAGGCTAAACTCAATAATGACCTTGTGTCCATGCAATAAATAAGGATGTCTCATCCAACTTAGCTTTGTCTCTTTTCTTAATGGTTGAACAAGTCAACAACCAATAAGGATTCCATATCCATTCAATTAATAAGGATTTTATATCCATGTCTTGATTGACCATTAAGGATTGACATGGTTGCTTGTGTGTGCTACAAATTTTTTAAGCTATATCTTGTTTAATTATGGCAAACGGGTACAAATTGGTTTGAATTCCTTTGGAATCCTTCTGATGGTCACTTTGCCAAATACCATTTGCTTGAGCCTTGATGTTGCATATCTTGCATCCAAAGCAAAAATCTCACACTTTTTTTAAAACTAAAACCTCATTGATTCTCTCTCTATTAATTGGGTTGCATAAAGTTGTTGTATATGATTATGCACTTATCTTGCAAATAGCTCTCTTTGCTAAAGTGACCAAATTGGGGAATTCTCATTTGTCTATCTCATGACAAAAAGGGGGAGTAGTGTTGGGAGTAGTGTTGGTAGCTATGAGTGTTGCATATTAAGGGAGGGGAGATTGTCTTATTGAGGGGGAGTAACCTATTTAGGGGGAGCATTTGCATTTGCATTGCTTGTTGCATGTTGCATATTTTCTTTTATGCAAATTGTTTTTATTGTTTATCTCTCTTGATCACCTCACATACACTTGTCTTGGAGAGTGTAGTTTCATTGTTGTGTAGGGATGGCCATTCTACAAGAGATTAAAGACTTGAAGATCTAGATTTTAGGTATCTCTTTGTAACGTAGAATATCTTTTGTTGACCTCTTGTTTTTTATTTTTGTTTTGTGAGGATGATTTGTGAGTGGTGGTTTTGTCACGAAATATCCAAAGGGGGAGAATGTAAGTTCCTCATTTTTTGATTAGCTTATTTCGTTGACAAACCATAGGGGGAGTTGCTTGTAAGGGTAGTTAGGTCTCATCGTTCGTGGTCAAGTTTTGATGACATCCTCAAGCTCAAGAGCACTTCAAAGGTATATCTCTTGCTTAACTATCCTTGAAGAGACTGGCAGCACACACACATTTCCCATGCATACTCTATTTATCTAGCAATTGTGTTTATCTTTACATATATGGGCACATTCTTCATTACTAATGAGTGCATCACTTAAATCACTCACACCACATGTCTATATCTAAGTGTGATTGTTTTTTAGTGTCTTTTAACCATGTGTGCAAGTCGTAGTGCGTGGGTCTCTACCCGCGCAGTCACCAGTGCAGTTGACTTTGGTGGGATTTTAATCCCCGGTTTGCTGGTATATTTGTTGGTTGGTCGCTGGTCTTGAATCAGCTAAGTGCTATTGCGTGGGGTCTTGCATTGGTCTCTACCCGTACAGTAGACCACCGCAGTTGGTCTTGTGGTTGGTGTTCCCCGGTTCGCAGGTGTGTTCGCTGCTAACGAACCAGCAAAACCCATGTGCACGGGTTAGTGTACGGGTAGGCACCCGTGCACATAGACCCGCACACTACGTCAGTTTTGCTTTGTCTTTTTGCAAACTTTTCCAAAATGACGCAGCTTCATTTTGACCTCATATATATATATATATGTCATCTTCTCTCCATTTCGTGTTAAGGAGTCCAGAATATTGTTTTAGTGAGAGAAGGTGAATTTTTAGAGAGAGAGACTCCCAAGAAGCCATTTTTACTCAACCAAACTCATACCCATGTGCATCTAGCCTCATTCTTGCATTTATTCTTCGTGGGTCCTAATGCTCTTCTGGAATAGGTAATTAACTATGACTTAAAACTTCTTGTTTAATCTTTATGTTCTTGTTTTACCTAGGGTTAGAAATTATTTGTTGATTAATTGGCATGTTTCCTTTGTTTAGCATGATTTGAATATGTTTGTGATTGTGTTTATTGGTTGAGATTTCATGTTTAATGATAGCTAGCATATAAGACCATTTTTCCCTCTAGCTAAATCTATTTGTCTTGCATTTAGATATTGATATCTAGGATTTGCACTTAGTGTTATCTTTATTTCCTAGATAAGCATTTAATGTAGCCTAACATTAATTGCATGATAGAATATTTTTACTTATTCACATAGGTTGCTTTATCTCTTCATGGATTGTTAAGCCTTGTGACTAAGTGGATTAGTGTACAAGCTTGTTGGTCTAGGATCACTATTAAAGGCCCGTTGGATAGAGTGAAAGGGTTAGTGACCAAGTATGGTGTGACTTGAGGTCAACCTAGGTTGTAAACTTTCATTCAAATAGTGGATTTGAGGACCGTGTGTGGCTAAAAGGGTAGCCCAGTTAGAGGGTTTCTCACGTAAATCAATCCTTGTGTTTTTATTGTTTTCCGCATGATTATTTTGGTTTGGTTGATTGCTAATATGGGCTAGCATTATTAAAATTGATTAAGCCGAAAAGTTGGTAATAAATCAGCTGAAACCTATTCACCCCCCCCCCCCCCCCCCCCCCCCCCCTCCTAGGTTAGTAGACACACGCTTTATAGTATTTTCATAAATTGATAAATTATTTATTTATTATTTATTTGTTTATAATATTAATATTTGATCAATTAAAAAGTAAGATATATTCTTTTAATTAATAAAATAATATATTTTTTATTAGTAATGTTAAGATATAAAATTTTAATACAAATTTTCTGTATTCAATTTAAACCTACTTTTTATTTATAAAGTTGAGAAAAAAAAAGGAAAATCAAAACTAGTTATTTATTATACAAACTTGGGGCGGGGTGAGATGGGGTGCCTCCTCAATCCCCGAAAATTCTCCGACTCCTGATTTCAGTCGTCAAGGTTTGGGCAAATAATGTTTTTGGGGTCTAGGTCGGGATTTGTTGTCCCCGTCGTACTAACATCCCTAAGTTGAACACATCTATGGTTTGTATTTCTTTAGTTTTTTCCCTAGCATTTAATTTGCATGTATTGCGCATACATAACCTTAAAATTCACCCGTTTTAGACTTGACGGCAGTAACCAATGTGTACTTATCTCATCTAGCATAGTAATAAAATTCACTCGTTCTAGACTTTTCAGTGGTAACTGAATGTATTACACGTGTTGCACTTGCATATTCTTAAAATTCACTTGTTCTAAAGTTTACAGTGGTAACCAACATTTACTTATCACATGTGCACTAAAACTACACATGTTGCACATGCATAGCCTTAGATTTTCACTCGTTCTAGACTTTTTTGTGGTAACTGACGCGTATTGCACATGCATAGTCTTAGATTTCACTCATTCTAGAATTTTGTGTGGTACGAAGCCTACTACACGTGTTGCACATGCATAGCCTTATATTTCACTCGTTCTAGAATTTTTTATGGCAACCAACGCGTACTACACGTGTTGCGCATGCATATCCTTAGATTTCATTCGTTTAGAATTTTCTGTAGTAACCGACATTACCACACGTGTTGCTCATGCATAGCCTTATATTTCACTCGATTTAGAATTTTCCACGGTAACCTACGCGTACTACACTTGTTATACATTCATAGCCTTATATTTCACTCAATTCTATAAATTTCCATGGTAACCGACAAGTACTACACGTGTTGCTCATGTACGGCCTTAAAACATCTTCTTTGTTTTTTCCCATTATACCCTTCAACATACCTTATATAAAGTGGGTTACCCAACGATAATGAGACGGCTCTTCTTAACATACCATGAACTTCACATGGCCAGAGCCTCAAATAGTACCGAAGGAACTCATCAAAGTTCATATAAATTAAACATTTTTGGAAGTGGGTGGCATGGGAAAATGAGATCACCGAAGAAGCAGATGGTTATCTGGGGTCTCATTCGGGAGATCTGAGACCACTGGAAATTGCAAAGTGTGTATAATAGTGTAAGAGATATTGATTTTTAATTTATTTTAAGTCGCATGGCCAAGTACTACAATGTTATCATATCTTTGTTTTTTACTTAATTTGGATTCTAGATCATGGCTATTGATCCTTTTTTAATTCTCTCTTTATTGATTCTTATTTAAGGAGTTGAATCGAGCTTTTCCTGTCAAGTTCTTGTGTATACCCACAATTCTTGTTTTGTTTGTGTTAGGTTTTAGATTTGTGTTGGCTTGATTCCTTAACAAAACTCTCTTTGTTTTTATTGACTAGTTTCCTAGGTGGTTCGTGTTTGATATGCACTTCAACAAAGGTTAAATTCCCTTTAAACACTTATAGTGTCAAATAACAAGTATATTGATTCAAGAAAACAATATGAATACAAATAAGCAATAGATGAATCAATACAAAGTCAAAGTAAGTAAAGATAATAAAAACAAAATCAACACAAAGGGTTTTTACGTGGTAAAACCTTAGAATGAGGAAACATCCACGGGTTGATACCACAACCACCACCAAAAAGCAAATCACTATGACAAATAGGAGATACACACTCAAGAGGCAATCAACACATGATTCACTCTCTAAGCTATCTACACCTATTTTACCCTCAGGCCTAGTGAACTTACTATGCCGACTTCCTATCCAAGACCTCACGTCTCTAGGAAAATATCTTGCTTGTTTATACAAGTCCTCCCGACTCTAGACAAGACTTCCACGCTTAGCTATCCGGATCACCCCGATCCTAGCCAATACTTCCAATACACAAATTGAAGAATCACTATCCAAATATGACTTCCATGCTCAAATCAAAGAATCACTTTCCAATATGAGACTTCCAACCTCTTCACAAGGCAAATGATCTAAGTGAATGCAAATGATGCAAACACAAGCAAATAGAGCAAGTTGATCAAACACACTCTATGAAGAATTAGTTTTTGTACAAATCAAGCTCACAAGCAAATGTAACTAAATCTTATGAACATGCGATTAGAGATCTAGATTAGACATTTAAAATCATTCACAAAAATATCTAGAAGCCTAAACATGTCAATCAAAGCTAGTATAACAAGTTTTCAATGAAAAATCACATAACTATCTTTGAAATCAAGTGAACAAGTTAACGGTTGAAGTTTTTAACATATTCAACAAACAAAAACAAAAAATAAGAACTAGGTTTTGAAAAATCGAAATCACAATCAAGAAGTTCTAGTTCTAAAACATGTGATCAAATCTAGAAATTAACAATCAAGATCAAATACACAAAGTGATTCTAGATTTAAACTCATATTCTTCAAGATTAGCAAAAATGTTATTCAATCAAAAACACATGAACTAATCTTGGAAATTTATCAAACAAGTCCTAATATTGGAATCAAAATCATTCTAAAATTTTTTCTCAATTCATATAAGAAGATTCTTCAAGTAGATCATAGAAGAAAAATGAAAGAAAAATTGATTCACTTACGAACAATGACTCACGAGTAGAAATCAGACCATCACGAAATATCTGAGAATATTTTGACTCTGAAAATGCTTGGGCATTGTTCTTCTCTTCAAGACCAACACTTTCGGCTTTTGAAAATCTAAAATCGGAGTTGATTTGAGAGAGTTATGGTGTTTGGAAGGTGAGACAATTTTGAGAGAATTTCTGCACAAGTTTTTCCACACCAACTTCTTTTTTGAAAAAGAAAGGGAAAGTAGTATTTAAAGAAGAGGGAATTTGAACAAATTTGAAGAACCAATAGGGGGCAGCCATCTCTGCTTCTCGTGAAGGTACGTGGCCTCCACAGAGCAGAAGGTAGCTCTTCCTGTGGAGGCCACGCGCCTCCACGGGGAGAGGTACAAGGCTTCCCTTATTTGCCCTTTAACTCCCCTTGGTGCAATCTTGTGTTCTTCGACCGTTCTCCGGCCTCCGAACTCCGATTTTGAATCTTTTTTTAGATTACCAACCAGGGACTCCCTCATGCATAAATATGTCAAGAAAACTTTTATAAAAAATATGGAATTCAACTTGAAAATCAAGGACGAAAACCATGTATAATAAAAACACAGAAAGTTTCTTAACTTCCTATTTTGAACTCGAAACTTAATGAATGAGTAACCAAAACAACCGGAACTCAATGAGGAATTATATACACACAAGTTCAAGTTCGATATCACAAAAAAACAAACAAATAAACACAAGAACATGCAAAGTATGCCATTTCCTAGAAATAGTCTTAGAACATGCAATTTTACAAAACTTGTCAAATTAAGTCTAATTCATGTGCATACAACAATATGTGTGTGAATGTGTTATACATATTTGGCACAACGATGCAGGGACACAAATGTTATGAAAAATGTGTGTGCTTATGCCTTGCAAGAGGAAGAAGAATCTCAATACCTTAGTATCCAAGTAAGCACTTTTCCTCTTGAAGATGGGTTTTGCATATGAAGTTGTTTTTTTTCTTTGAAGCTTGATCCAATCACGAACCACCTAAGCAACTAAACATTACAAAGAAAGAAAGTTTTGTTATGGAATCAAAACTTTCTCATGGTTGATTGCTCTTCCCCTTTGATTTTTCCATGACAAAACCTCAACCTCACCATACAATGATCACTCAAATAATCTCATGGTTGATTGCATTCTCACTTTCTCACATTATAAAGAGATCCCTAGACTAAAATGTCTTCATGTCCTCATGAGTCTTCAATAATCTCTTCTTTAAGCATCAAAGTACCTGTGAGACAAGCACAACCAAACAAACAAGAAATCTTCTACAAAGAAGATTGGTGAGATATATTCATAAAAATAAGCAATATAAGCAAGAAATAAGACTCCCATTATCTCATATAAGCAAGAATTCTTTTCTCCCTCTTAAGACAAGATCATGTATGAAATAAACATTTCTCCCAATGAGTGAGGGAATACATTTCTCCCCTTTTTTGATAAGGAATAGACAAGCGATGCATGATATAAGTATGAGATATTATGCAACCAAGTTTTATAGAGAACTTATTTAAACAAACTAAGCTCCCCCTTAACATATGCTCCACATTTTTATCACCAAGTAAACTTGCTCACAAGGGAATCACACAATCACACATATCAAGCAATAAGAGAAATTATATTATAACTTTCCAAGTTCAAAGAGAGAACCATAGATTTTCACTAATCTCTCATTGCTAATGAATCAAGCACATTAAGCAAAACATGTGTGTGTGTGTGAAATGCTTCTAGCATATATAAAAGGAGCAATTGCGATATCAACATGCAAACCACTTCAACACTTATCCATTTAAAGCATTTTCAATCTGGGTTAAATCGATTATCATCCGAAATTTTTGCTTTAAAAGAATAGATTTCAACATATGAGCATGTGTGTGCATGTGGCTCGCCATCCCATTTCTGTTTTTCAACCCGAGCAATCACAATTTTCAACTATACTCCTTAAGCCATTTTTTATAGGTTTTGAATCAAAGATTTTTTTTATTGATTCTTTTCAACACTTCTTTGAGTTTTCTAACATAAACATATTTGCTTCATGATGGCTTTCACTCATCATAATGGTGTAGCCCTTTCCTACATTGGGCGGCTTCACAACCAAAATGTGTAGCCCTTTTCATGAAGGTGCTCATTGAATTCTATATTGTTGCCGAAGCAAAATGGATACTAACCATAGGTCATCTATCATGTACTAAGCAATTAACTTTTAGATTTATCCATAATCTACACATTTTCAAACTCAACTACTCAAACTTAAAAATATGAGAGAAGCATTAGTGCACATTTTGTTAAAAAAAAAATTCAAAGCTCAAGTGCATGATCTAGAAACAATAAAAGTTATTTGCTTAAGATCATTACTTCTCAAGTGAGTAGCTCTCAAAGAAATTGATATTCAAAATAAGTTTTGCTTATCAAGCCACTCATAATCACACATAGATATCAATCAACACAAATCATGCCAATGGATCTTCTAAGAGATTTAAATCTCTCTTTGTCCAAAGGCTTAGTGAACAAATCCGCAAGTTGTTTTGTAGTAAGCCTATGCTCAAGAGAAATAATAGAATGTTCAACAAGTTCTCTAATAAAGTGATGCCTAATATCTATGTGTTTTATGCATGAGTGTTGAACCGGATTCTTAGAGATATTAATGGCACTCATATTATCACAATAGTTAGTCATTTTACCTTGATCTATCTCATAATCCTTGAGTATTTGCTTCATCCAAAGAAGTTGTGTGCATGCACTTCCGGTCGCAATGTACTCGGCTTCAGAAGAAGAGAGAGACACGGAATTTTGTTTCTTACTTTGCCAAGAAACCAAGTTATTCCCCAAGTAAAAGCAACCACCTGATGTGGTTTTACGATCATCAATGTTTCCTGCCCAAGCCGGACCATAATAGCTAACAGGAATATCATTAACATCAAAAGAATAAAATAAGCCAAGATTATATGTCCTTTTATATACCTAATGATTCTTTTAACGGCTTTCAAGCAAGACTCCCTAGGATTAGCATGAAACCTACCACACAAACTAACACTCCGTTAGGTAGAGAAGACTACCTATCATGCTCCTATAGAGACTTTGGTCAACACTCTTCCCTTTTTCATCTTTGTCAAGTTTTAGAGTAGTACTCATGGGTGTTTCAAAATCTTTTCCATTTTCAAGCCCAAATTTCTTAACAAGATTTCTAGCATATTTGGATTGTGTCAACATAATATCATCACTAGATTGTTTCACTTGCATACTAAGAAAGTAATTGAGCTCACCCACTATACTCAATTCAAATTCACTTGACATGACATTCACAAACTCATTAACCTTGGTTTTTGATCGCTCCAAAAGTATATGTGTTTTGAGGGCTTAATCCTTTACCTTTGTATCATTTTTGGGATATTTTAAGTGATTATTTGCTTGTAAAAGTGTTTTCAGGCATAAATACTCATACAATGAGCATTTTTGTCCCATGTTGGAGTTTTCACATAAAAGAAGAGATTTTTGGAAGAAAAGAAGAGATCTGGGAGTTCAACCTCGCAGTTCTAAGTCACAGATATTCCCCATAGAGGACTGCGACATAACACTGCGATTTCAGCATCTAATTCAAAGTAGCAGAAGTTTCCCAGAACCAACTGTGATGTCAGTCTGCGAGTTCAACCTCGTAGAACCACTCCAGAATCATCTGCCATATCATTTTGCGACCTTAAGCTAGCAAATCTGAACTGCTAGAACCAGACTGTGAGTTCAAACTGGCAGATATAACTGGCAAAACTACTCCATAGGAGACTGCCACTTCAAACTGTAAGTTCAAACAAGTAGAAATTAGGCGACTACCAAACACCACTCGATCCAACTCGTAGATCAACTTCGCAGAAGTTACCCAAAATCCTACCGCCATCAGAATCTGCGAGTTATCACTAGCAGAAGTTAGACTGTGACTTAAATCTGCGAGTTCCATCTCGTAGATGTGTCTCGCAAACGCTTTCCACGTAAGTGATCCGCTTGATAAATCAATGATTTTTCCTACCCACTACATACACTTAAATATATTTGTTACCCTAGTATATATATATGTAATATTATCTAGAAAGAAGAAGGTTTTTTGTAACTTAGATAGATAAGAAACACATATAAAGTTAGTTAGTTTTCTTAGAGATCAAATTAGTTCTTAGTTTTAACTAGATCTTGAAGCAACTTTGAAGAGGATTGAAGGAAGAATTTGTAATAAAAGTCAAGGATCATTGTCCATGACAATCGGTTGTATTTCTCTCCCTCTATCTTTCGTAATTAAGAACATGATGTGTAGCTAAATTTATTGAGATTTAAGGGATAGATGTTCATTTGTTGTTCACTACGATCTAAGTCAATATACTATGTTTATCCATTGTATCTTGTTCATATATGTGCAATCAATGTATTAATGTGATTCAATTTGCATTGAGAGCATTTAAGATTCTTTTAAGCTGTTGGATTATCAATAAACGTGTTTGAACAAACATAATTAATATCTTCACTTTCTTTTGGAATGATTGTTGATGATTCATGACCATGCTTGTTAATGTCATTTGCCCTTTTAGATTTAAGATTTCTCTATTCAACATCCTTTGACCTATTGAGGTGGGGAATTGATGAAAGTCTTTCTGAAAGACCTTTTAAACTAGGGCCACATATTAGATATATGGATGTTGATTTAAAGTTATTTACTTAAGATCTTGGTTAAAACTTATGCTCTATCATATTCCCTTGTGTCTCATTTGGTCCACTTTTTATTTTAAACATTTAAGATCATTCACTAGTCAATCCTTGTTAAACTAGTTTAAATTTTCTAAATTAATTTTCACTACCTAGAGAGTTCCTTGTGGGATCGATACCCTTACTTGAGCCAGTTATACTCGATAGCGATTCGTACACTTGCGAAGGGTTAATTAGACTAGTGCACTCCATTCCATTTAACTTAGTTTCTAGAGCACCATTAGTTTAGACATACGCTCGAAGTGCTTCAAAAATCTTAGCGCCGCTGCCAGGGACTCTACATCTTAGAGTAGCGGTAATCCATTTTAGTTCATTTTACCTAGTTGAAAATTTTATTTCTCATTTCAGGATTGAATCAATCATATGCAAGGTCAAAGAGCACTAGGAGGACCTTTGTTTCCAAGTAGTGAGGACATCAACCGTATTGCCAGGGTACGAAGAGGAATAGATACTCCACCAGTGGTTGTCAAAATCGGAAGTGACTCCTCTCTTTCCAACAACAGAACCATGCACGGACAAAACCTACAGTGGCACAACGGTTTATGAAGGACTATGCACTGCCGAAAGTTGGTTCACAACCGTCGGCCATCTTGCTTGAAACAACTCAAAGGAATTATGAGCTAAAGAATATGCACTACAACACTCTTCCGGTCTTTCACGGTCAACCAAGGGAGGACGCACTTCAGTTTATAAAGGAATTCTACCATGTGATGACAACCATTCCTTTGGGAGGAGTTTTTCATATTGTTTAAAGGATCAATCCAAGCAATGGCTTATGGTGTTAGCACCCGGATCTCTTACAACTTGAGCGAAAGTTGAGAGGAAATTCTTCGATAAGTATTTCCCTTCAAGTAGAACAAAGGAAATACGGGGGGACATCTCCACTTTCCAAGAGGAGGAAGGAAAGCCTTTTCATGAAACATAGGATCATTTCAAAATGCTTCTAGCTAAATGTGCACACCATGAAATCACTTCAGTTATCCAAGTACAATCATTTTATGACAGACTTACCGGGCTTACTCAAGCCATCAAGGACAATGCATGCGGAGGTGCAATGAGGGAATTGATAAAGGAAAAAGTGTTTGACAAGTATGAGATTTTGGGGAAAAATTCCCAACAAAGAAGCCAAAGAGGGGAACGTGAGAGGGGTTTGAATAGAGAGATGGCCAATAATGTGGCCAATCTCACTAGGGACATGCAACATCTTATGATGAATCTTTGATGTAAGCCCTCTTGTAAGAACCTCTATTTTATGATTGGCTTATTTCTTGACAAACCACACCACATTGGGGATGATTTTGTAATGGGTAGCTTAGGTCCGGGTCATCAAGCTTCCAAGCATCTCCATGACTTCAAGAGCAAAAGGTATACTCACTTGACTTTGTCTCTTGAAGAGTTTAGGTGCACACACACACTTCATGCATGCTTTGTTCATCTTGCATTTGTGTTCTTTATTGTGTATATGTGTGCATCCATTACACAACTCACACGAGCACGTCTTTGTTTGTCTTTACGTGTGGTTGTTTTGTTTTACGTTTTCCTTGTGTGTTCGAAAACGTCCTCACTCACACGATGGTGTGCTTGTGTTGTGTACGCGCTTGCAAATTGGTGTGCTTGAGTCTTAGCGTGATTTGTGATCATAGAGAGGCTTCATTTGTGCTCTCTTGGATTGGTATTTGGTTACATGGTCTTATACCATGAGTTTGGGGATTTTTGTTATTGACCAATTCTGACCTTTGGTCACTCTTTTGACCATAAATATTTCTATAGATATCCAAATCTTATTTTGTCAATTGGAGTAGAAACAAGACATCCATACCTTTCCAACGGTATTTCATTTGATAAATTTCGATGTCGTTTGGTCATGTTTTGAGCCATTCGAAGTTCAAACTGCAGAGTTATATCTATGTGGTCACGGGAGAGGTCGCTGGAGGAGAGACGACCACTTGTCCCATGAAAACCACTGGAAGTGTGGTCACGGGAGAGGTCACTGGAGGAGCGATGAAAATGCCTCCCGCGACTGATGTAAAATTTGGGGCATTTTTGACTTTTCCCATCTCATTTTCTCCTCTATAAAATCCCCTCCTTCTCTTCTTCTTCCCTAACTCTCCTACATTTTACAAAAGCCCTAGAGAGAGAAAGAGAAAGTCTTGAGAGAGAAAGCTTCCTTGAGCTTTATTAACTCTCCAAACCCAAAACCTATCTCATCCTTGCATCATTCCACATAATTTGAGCATGGGTCTTCATTGTTTCATGACTAGGTAAGCAAGAACTTCTTTGAATATCATTTATTGTTCTTCTTACTCTAGATTAGGTATTTATTACTTGATTAAATATCTAGACTCTAATTATTGCATATATTTATGAGTCTTTATTGCATGATTGGGTTTGTTTGTTGATAGCTAGAATTAGGACCATATTGCCCTTCTAACTAAGTCTTTATGCTTTGCATTTAGACCTTGATTTTATGCCCCATTGATTGCATTTGTTGATTGCATATTTATTGCCCTTGTTATTTATTGTGACAACTTGTATTGGTTGGACTTATTTGACAATTAGGTTGCTAGAATCCCTTTGCATCTAATTGAGTCCTTATTTGTGGGCATGTAGGCATTGTTTGATAACTAGGTTGTTTAATTGCATTATAAAATCTAGTTAAGCATTTTGTGTTTGGTCTTGCACATTATTGCATTTAGTAAATTGTCATATATACACTTAGACTTTAATACTCTTCATTGAGTCAAAGTCTTGTGGCTTCGGGGTGAAGTTGCACAAGCATTCAAGTCTTGCAACCAAGGTGTGGTTGGCAAGCATTGATCAAGTGCCACTGTAAAAGGTATGCGGGGTAGAGTAGGAGGTGCTCACACCAAGAGTAGTGGATCAGGGGATATCACTAGGGATTGAACCAAGAGTGGCGAGTGGTAGTGTCCATATCCTAAGGTTTTTCCCTTGTTGAAGGGTTTCCACGTAAAAATCAAGTGTTCTTTATATTTCCGCACTTTACACTTGATTTTTATTGTTTGATTGTTTGGGTTAATTGTGCTTAGTATTGACTAATCAAAAAGTTGGTAATAAGGTAATAATTGATTAACAACCCATTCACCCCCCCCCCCCCCCCTCCTCTAGGTTGTTTAGACACACACGTTAGAGTGTATTTTCACCTCTCCTAACACCCCAAGTGCAACAAGCTCCAGCTATGAACAAAGCTGATGAAGTCCAAGGGATATAGCGGGGACCAAAGGATTACCCGTTCTCCAATACCTACAATCCAGGATGGAGGAGGCATCCAAATTTTTCATGGTCAAATACTGAGAGATAGCCAAGCATCCAAAGGACAAGGTAGTCAAGGCCAAGGTAGTCAAGGGAAAGGTTACCACCCACACCCCCAACAATGGAGAAACAATAACAATTAACATTTGCGGAATGCAAACTATGGGATGCAATATTACCACAATCCAACCGGTCCAAACAATTACAAGATCAACCAAATGGAAGAGATGCTTAGAATGATGGAGAAAGAGGTGGGATCACTTGCCAAATCCAAACAAAAGCAAGAACCGGGAAAACTTCTAAGCCACACCGAGCAAGCCAATGCAATGTTAATACTAAGAAGTGGTAAGGTTCTTTTTGATAATACTTCTGAACGTCCTAATATTCTGTTAATATTTTAGGAGATAATCCAGATATAGAAGGTAAAGAAAAACCCGAACAAAAAGATAAGCCAGAGGTTACATTGAAAAAGACAGAGAAACAGTTTGAGTCTCCTGATCGATATGTCCCACCAATTCCTTTTCCGGGAAGATTAGAAAATACAAAGATCAACCAAGCTCTCAAAGAGATTTATGACATCTTGTCAAAAGTTTCCGTGACCTTGCCACTCCTTGAAGTAATAGAGAAGATGCCAGCTTACGCCAAATTCTTCAAAGAGCTCAACTCTAGGAAGAGAAGCAAGGAATTAAAGGAAAGGATAATTATACCAAACGAAGTTAGTGCAGCCATCCAACGCACATTGCCCGAAAAGATGGAAGACTCGGGGAGTTTCATCATAGATATCTCTATCGTGGATACAAAGATTGAGAGGGCAATGTTAGACTTTGGTGCATCGATAAACTTGATGCCTCACATGGTTTACGTAGAAATGGGGTTAGAGGGGCTCAAGCCAACAAAGATGGAGCTTATTCTAGCAGACAAGTCCGTTAGACATCCATGCGACATATTAGAAGATGATCTTGGTACAAGTTGGAAAGCTAATCATTCCCATAGACTTTGTAGTACTTGATATGGAGGAAGATCCTTCCAATGGAATAGAGATCCTGATGTTACTTGGGTGACCTTTCATAGCCACCATAAAAGCAATCATCGACATCCATAATGGGAAGTTATCCATGACCTTGCTAGGAGAGACGATTGAATTTGAAATATTTGAATCAATGAAACACCCTATGGGAGCGTTTGATTGTTTGAGTATTTAAGAGGAGAATATGGAAGTCTGACCCTAAACAAGATTTAGGTGAGTATGTAGGAATATTTGAGTTTCCACCCGATGAAAGGAAAGCACCACTTCTCAAGCACGAGGCACCTGACTATGAAGAGATGATTTATCAACTCAAAGAGGAGAATAGAATGATGAAGAAAATGAATTTCGATCTCACAACCAAGCTAGAGGAAGTCTTGAAGAACAAGAAGATCGGGTAGGTGAGTACCCAATCGATGTAATTCAAACAAAGGAGAAGACTTTAGGAAAATACCAAGTATAGAGGGATGATGCAGAAAGAGGCAAGAAAAGAAAGTCATGTCTTTCCCTAAGAAGAAATTGGATAGGGGGAAGATAAGAGATTTAGATGCCTCTAACAGAGTACTTGTCCCTACATCAAGTGAAAAAAAGACAAATGATAGAAAGGAGAGGCCACAACTTCCACCAACGAAGGAGTATCCAAAGGTAAAATTCCTACCTTACTTCCTCAATGTTGTTATTGCCACAAGAAAGGTCACACCAAACTTTCTTGTGCTAAATTGAAGAGGAAGAACACTCGTAACAAAGTAGACCCTAGGAAAGACATTCCTAATGATAAACCAAAGGTTAACACAGCCAATTTAAAATCTATATGATTGGAAAAGAATAAGCTATTAGGAATTAAAACTAAGGGCCCTCTTTGGGTGTAGAAGGAAGGCATAGATTATGTTATCTTGAAACCACCTATCTTTGGTGGTGTTTGAGTGTGTGAACATTGTGATGTTTTTGTTTGAATGTGCAGGGCACGAAGCTATGGGAGTTCTTGAACCTTTTCCATATTGTACATAATATATTAGTTTAATTTAATTTACCTCTAAAAATGTCCAAAAGATTGGAGCGTCTTATTTATCTCAATATAGGCCTTAGTGGTTGGTAGTTTTAGTCAAAGGCCTTAAATGAGATAGGTTTGGGGGTTCGACCTTTTGGAGTTTTCTAAGTATGAAGAATTGCATGTTTAAGGGAAAATTACTTGCTAAAATCATTTTCAAATCATTGTGTTATAGCAAGAGCACCCACTTTTGGAGTTTTAACAGCTTTGAAGAGCAAAATATTTACTGCTAGCCTGCTAGCTACTTCTGGGAGTTAGTTACCGCATTTATGGTCATTTTGTAGTCGCAGTCATCACTGGAGCACTTATGCGACTTAACTCTATGAGTTAGATCTCACAGTATTTTGTGACTCAAATCGCAGTCTCTTCTGGAGATGATATGCGAAGAAGTTCTTGCGAGTTAAAACTCGCAATGTTATCAATCTTAAGTCGCAGTATCTTCTGGACCAAATATGCAAGTTCAGTTACACTTCGCAGACACTATCTCGCAATGTTGCCCTGGGTATGAAACCTAATTTCTGAGACAAGAATCTGCGACCTAGAAATAAAATCTACGAGTTCTAACTCGCATATTTCACTAAAATTCGCGAGTATAAAGCTGAAACGTTGATTTCCAGAAAACCTTAAATTTTTCCCTCTTTATGCTCTCTGTTTAATTTTTCAATTCCAACTCAAATTAACCTCTAAATGCTTTTGATTTCACTCCAACAACCCATCAATCAGGTACGAATCATCATTCTAACTCCTAATTTATCTTCAATTTGTTAAAAATCTACAAAAAGCTCTCTCTCTATTGACCGATTTCTTTAGGGTTAGGGTTAGGCTTTCTATTGCTAGTTACATGAAGGGGGTTTTGTTTATTGATGATCGGGATTACTAATTGATGATGTTTGATTGAGGTTCATGTGTTTTTCCCTAAGAATTGATGCTAGATTTTGAATTTCCAATTTCCAATTTGGGATTTTCAAAATTTTGGGGATTTTGATGCTATGGGTCAATTTCTTGTTTGCATGTTGTGTTTAATGATTGATTAATTTTATTTGCAATCAAATGAGGTTCGATTAACATTGAATTCGGTGTTGAAGTGAAAGAATTTTCAAAATTTTAAATTTTGGTGAGAAATTCTTTGTAGTGAAATATGTGTTTAGGAATGATGATAGGAATATATGCATGCTTTATGGCTCAATCTTAGAACAAAATATGCCATGTTTTAGGTTGCTTAATTGAAAATATTTTTGGAACATGTTGGTATGTTGTTTGAATGAAGAAATTTTGTTGTCTTTGATAATGAGTTTGTGAGGGACAAAGTTAGGCTCCTAAATTACATATATGTTTGTTGTAATTCATATTGACAGCAGATATACCATGCCTGAGATTGTTCAATTGCAAAATGTGATTAAGCTTAGGTTTTAGTTGTTTATGAACTTATCATATGTGAATGTTTGTACAAGTAGGAAAGGCTTGAACATTATTTTAGGTTAGTAACTATTATGATCAGAATCCACATGTTATACATTGCCATTTTGAAATTATTTTTCAAGCATTAAGTTGTATGAATAATGGCAATGTACCTTGAAAGTTTATAAGGATTTGCTTGTTTTAGTTTTCCATTAGTGCACAAGTCTTGCATGCTCTAACACGTTTTTAAAGTTTCTTCAATATCAGGATGACTACAACAAGGAGACCACCACCTCCCCATGCTAATGACCCCGCCGATGCAAGGCGAAGGAAAGGCAAAGAGCCTATGCAAAGACTAGCTGAACGTAACCCGAAATTTGCACGTAGGTTGAAGAGCAACATGAGAAGAAGCATGGTGGTTCAGTGAAGGCTAAATTTTAAAAGACTTTGAGGGTACAAGTTTTCTAAAAGACGTAGACCATCTTGGGTGGAGAACCTATTGCACCATTCAGAACCAGTGCAACACAACTGTGGTGCAAGATTTCAATGCAGCCATGTCTTGGCAGAGTTTCCTAGAATGAGGACCATTAAGGGTACAAGGGAAAAATAAGGACCTAATGAAGAAGAACCTACCCTTTGATTGTGGCACTATCGCTCTCAAACGGATAACAGAAGCGAGTAGGACCAATGTGCCCAACCTGGCCATTTCGTGCCTTATTATACATTTTTGTGATAGGATATGAGTGAAGTTTTTAGAAGAAGATGAGTGGAGTTCAGGGGGCAATGTAGGCATGAAAGCCTACAATGAAGCCGCTATCCCTAGGGGGATTCCGAGATTAGAAATAGAGGAAGGTAGAAAGAAGAGGCTCCAAAAGAAGAGGAGAGCTGAGAGGAGAGCAGTCGTAGAAGCTGCCATAATGGAGCAAGCAGAGGAAAAGGGATTTGATTTGGGAGCAGAGCCAAACACTCAGCTTGAGCAACGAGCGCCCAAGAGACATGTAGCACAGATGCCAGAATGGGCGATGGATCTGACCACCATGATCAGAGATCTCATCATAGAGTTCAGAGCATTCAAGGATAGTTTCGGCACTGACGAAACTTATACTAGGAGGACTCCTCAATTTTGGAGGAAGAGGACACAAACTAAGGGACCATCTTCTAGAGCTGATGGTGCTGATGATCCAGAGCCAGATCCGGCTGTTTCTCCGATACATCCTCCATACTCCCAAATTCCAGACCCCATATTTGATCTAGGTGCTGAATTTCAGGCTATGTTACCCTACTCTCCTACGACATTGATTCCATATCCTACACCTCTTCGATCTACACTGCCAAGAGACCCAGACAGTGTAAAGTCCGAGACGGACGCAGATTCAGGATGATTTTTCTTTTCTCTTTACATATCCAGTTTTAGCATTGTGGTTATTATAACTTTGTTACTTTAAGCATGTTAATTTTAGTTTATCATTTTTAGTTTTTAACGGATACTGTAACTTAGTAAGCATGCTACTCTTTCGTATTTTGCACATGTTTTTGACTGTATATAGATATATAAACTTGTGCTTATACTTTTTGAATAGATCTAAGAGTGATTTTTGATAGAATTTTGCTTAGTGCCTAGTTTGATTCTTTTGTAGATGGCTTAAGAAGAATGCGTGTATATATATATAATTATTAATATCGGTTAGGCGTTTGTTGGCCAAACAACCAAACCTGTGAACTCGTGCCCTTGTTCTTTATTGCTACACATAGGGGGCAATGTTGAGTTTAGGTTTGTGGGTGTGGGCATGTTAACACCTTTTTGGTAATATTAATGTGTTTTAACTTTTGGTAAGTCAAACCTTTTTGAACATAAATGTTTACTATAATGCCAGTTCGTTTGTGCTAGTGAGAAACTTTTGCTTGTTTTCATTGCTGAGTCTTGTCTAACTTTCTATCGATCTAAGATTCATTTGAGCAATGTGAGCACAATCCCTTTCTCTAATGTTTCAACAAAAGGGACTCAGTACTTGTGTGTTTAGGATTGATAGTGGAGACTTCCCATGAATCTTTTGTGCCTTAGCGTTCATTTATGAGGGTTTATCTTTTTGCTATTCCTATACACTAACATGCTTGAATTTGTATTCCCATGGTAGACGGATTTCTAGAGATGATATTAGGGCTTTGTTAGTATTTCACAATTAATATGGCCAAAACACATACCCAAATAGCCAAATATTCGGTCAAAGTGTTCAAAGTTGAAGATATTAATTTGCACACTCTAGTTTAAGTGGAGTGTACTGAGGCATTATTGTAATATGAGCATTAGAACGGCTTTAAAAAAACTAAGTGATTCAAAAAATTTCACTTAAAGCCTTAGGTCTTCAAATGTTAAGTTACTCCAAGTAATGGTAACGACCTTGCACACTACATCAAACTATTACATAACATAGCCTACACGCCGATAACGAATTTGAAATGTAAAAGAAATTAGAGTTAAATTTTGGAGAGTTGTCATATAAACACTATTGGTTGACTATTACGTTTTCATGACTTAGTCCTACCACTCTGTCACCACAAATCACCCTTGGCCAAGTATTTTGGAGAAAAGTCCTATTGATCTTTTAGGAAGTCTATTTCGGGAATATGAGTTTAATGTGCTCTACCATGTTCGTGGCATTCAATTCCTTTGTGAGATCGATTTACTTAAAATATGCTTTATTCCAAAATACTCATATGCAATATATTTGATTGCCATTTATATATCTTCCAATTTGCATACGTTAGAAATTGAGTATACCTAGGACTCTGTGGCAAAATAGAGAGAAATGTGGTGAGATTAGAGTCGAGGTGAATTACATCCAAAATGCTCATGTGAGTAGTCTTTGATGTTGCTACACATGATGACATTTAATGGCCAGATTTTGGGGACTTGACCAAAGGCTATGAATATAAGAGCAACCCTTCTGGCAGTTCTGGATCTGGCGGTCCTTCAACCACTCCTGGAACCTAAGTTGGCCAGATTAGATGTTGATATCATTGCTGTTATCATTCTTTCTTGTTACATATCTTGTAAATTTCTTTTATATTATTGTACGAACGATCATTTCATTTTCAATAATATAGATCTTTATTTACTCATGCGAACCTTCATGCTTTAATCTGTGGTTTTAATTTAACCGGTTAACTGGTTATTCGACTGTTATTTGCCCAATTAGCTATCTTGGAACTGATCGCTGTTAACCTGACCAATTATCTACTTAACTAATCAAACTCGGGCTAACCAGTTTTGTATTTGGCCGATAATTTTTGATCTATTCAGTTATCTAATTAACTGCTTAATGTTGACCTAATCAGTTATCTTATCAACTGACTGAACTTGGTATAGTCGGTTTCGCTACCAACTGGCCTTTAGCTGATCTGATCAGTTATCTAATCAACTGACCAAACTTGGTTAGTTGTATGAATACTTTCCGATCATATTTGCTGGAGTTGCTTACAGTAGCTTTTTTGGAAGTTTTGTCAAATAGTGTTCCTTTTATGGACCATTCGCGTGGTATCTAATTTATAGACACTTGTCTTTTATATGACAACGAAGTCACTAGGACGTCTCCTGTAGTCTATTGCTCAAGATTCGTTGCAATGGGGTTCCTTATTTCATTAACTTAACTTGTTTTAATTCGGTATCTGACTAACCGGCGTTCAAGTATGAAAATGGGATTCTCACATCTAAATTTATGCGCATCCCATCAAGTACCTATGACCTGAAGGACCTCTAACAGTGTGTATATACACCCAGTTAGTTTCAGTGAATGTGCATTTGTCTTTACGACGCATGCTTTTGGACCCATCATTGGGCCCCTCGAGAGCCTTTTTATCATTAATGATTTTAGGTGCTACAAGTTGCTTTTGTAAGCGAAACCAATATCAGAACACTTTTCCTTGAATTGTTCTTTCCTAGAAGGGCTTTTGTTGATAACTTTAATCAAAAACTATAAAAACCAACAACTGATAAGGAATAAATGAAATCTGTAGTAATTCTAATCCTAACAAAATATCTAAATAAACTGCAAGAAAACATAGAAAAGAAAATGAACCCCTCAAGGGTAGAATATTTTCAGGTACTGAGCGTTACAAGGCCGGGGCAACTCTTCCCCTTCTAGTCGGGTTAGGCTATATGCTTCATGCCCAGCTAATCCGACCACTTGATAAGGTCCCTCCCACTTATCTGCCAAAGATCTAGCTACCTTCTCCCTTGTGTTCGGGGATACTCTTCCGAGGACCAGATTTTCAAGCTGGAATTTTCTTTTGCAGACGTGCGAAGTTGTAATATCTAGCAACCCGTTATTGATAGGCTGCATTTCTCACTCTTGCCATGTCCTTTTTTTCTTCTAACTAGTCCAGATTCTGTTATGTAGTTCCTACATTTGCATCAGGCTGTTATAGCTTGACTCCGGGAGAAGTGTGAGTTATTTTGACCGGGATTACTGCCTCAGTCCCGAATGCCAAGGAATAAGGTGTCTCTCATATCGATGTTCTTTGAGTTGTCTGGTATGCCTAGAGCACCTTGTGCAACTTGTCTGCCCAGTTTCCTTTCCTGTCATCAAGCTTGGCCTCCAAGGTATGCTTGATGATCGTATTGACAACTTCAGTCTGTCCATTGGCCTGGGGATGAGTCGCCGTGGAATAGTAGTTCTTGATATTGTACTTTTGGTACATCTCCTTGAAGTTATCACTATTGAATTGGGTCCCGCTATCAGTGATGATTTTATCTGGGATTCCAAATCAGTAAATGATATTCATCTTCATGAGGATGGTAGTATTAGCCTCTGTTATGTGTACCAATGCTTCTTCTTCTGCCCATTTTGTAAAATAGTCTACCGTTACTATGGCATGCTTTGCACCTCTTCTGGTCGCCGTTGGCATTAGGCAGATCAAATCCAATCCCCATATTGTGAATTGCTAGGGTGAGGTCAGATTCTTCAAGTGCTCAGGTGGCTGTTTATTGTCATTTGCAATCCTTTAGCAAGTACTGCACTTCTCTGCCACTGATTGTGCATCCTGGAACAAGGTGAGGTCAGATTCTTCAAGTACTCAGGTGGCTGTTTAATGTCATTTGCAATCCTTTAGCAAGTACTGCACTTCTCTGCCATTGATTGTGCATCATGGAATAAGGTTGGCAAATAAAAACCTTGTCTAAGGGTTTTTTGAGCCAAACTTTTTCCCTGAGATCTAGCTGATTCTGTAAGTTTTGAATCTCCCGAGAAGTGCCTTAGCTATTTCTAGGTAAGCCGCCATATTATAATCATTTTCCTGGTACTAATCAAAGACTTGGTTAACCATGACCTGTGAATCACTGAATATTTCCACTTCGTCTGCTCCCAGCACCATGCAAATCCTTAGTCCTGCAAACAATGTCTCATACTCGGCCATATTATTGGTAGCCTTAAAGTAAAAACGCAAGGCATATTCTACATGATCACCTTCTAGGGTAGACACCACTACGCTTGCCCCGCTGCGATGCGTATTTGACGACTCATCGACATGCAACTTCTAGCTAAAATCTTCCTCTCTTTATCTTCAAGCATTCTGATCACTCCATTGTTTGGCTCGGTGAATCTGCCACTGCTTGACCTCTTATCATCGCCATTGGTACGTAAATGATATCAAACTCACTTAGCTTGACAGCCCACTTTATGAACCTTCCTGACACTTCTGGTTTAGACAGGATCTGTTTTAATGGACAATCCGTATTGACCTCGATATTGTGAGCCTAAAATTATTGTCTTAATTTTCTTGCGGCTGTTACCAGTGCTAATGCCATCTGCTCAACTACCGAGTATCTCGTTTCTGCTGGCAGTAAGGCCTTACTGGTGTAGTTTACCGGATTTTCTACTTCTTCATCTGGCTTGGCCAATACCGACCCCGTGGCCACAGCTGTGACTGATAGGTACATGTACAATGTTTCCCCTTCCAGAGGTTTGACAAAATTTGGGCCTTACCTAAATACTCTTTGATCTTCAATAAGGCTAGTTCACATTCCTCATTCCATTCAACTCTTTTGCCCATCCTTATTGCTTTAAAGAAAGGCAAGCACCTATCTGTTGATTTGATGATGAATCGGTTTAACGAAGCCAGGCAGCTTGTCAACCTTTGAATGTCTTTTAGGGTAACAAGGGATCTCATCTTCTCCAAGGCCCTTATTTTTTCTTGATTCACCTCGATCCCTCTCTGTGTACTTGAAACTCAAGGAACTTTCCTGACGGTACCCCAAAAAAACACTTGTTCAGGTTGAGCTTCATCCCATACCTTCTCAGTACCTCAAATGTTTCTTCCAGATCGGTTGCATGCTTTTTTACTGTGACGCTTTTTGTCACCATGTCGTCTACATAGACCTCCATGTTTCTGCTAATCTATCCGGCGAACATCTTTTACCAATCTTTTGTAAGTTACCCAGGCATTTTTTAGGCTAAAAGGCATTACTTTGTAATAGTAAAGCCCCTAGTCTGTTGTGAAGGCAGTCCTTTCTTTGTCCGACTTGAACATCCTAATCTGGTTATAACCCAAATAAGCATCCATTAAACTTAGCAGTTCGTGCCTCACAGTCGCGTCAACTAACTGGTTTATTCGAGGTAAAGGGAAGTTGTCTTTTGGGCATGTTTTGTTCAGGTCTATGAAGTCCACACACATTCTCTACTGCCCATTTTTCTTCTTTACGGGTATAATATTGGTAACCCACTCGGGGTATTGCACTTCCCTGATCGATCCCGTAGCTAAGAGCATATGGACATCCTCTTTAATCGATTGGCTTCTCTCCGGGTTTAACCGCCGTCTCTTCTGGATAACCTGTTTACATTCAGGGTTAACTGCTAAAGCATGTGAAATTATTTTGGCATCGATCCCCAGCATATCTTCATGTTTCCAAGCAAACACATCTTTGTATTCTTTTAACAAGTTGACCAGCTTGCTTTGTACCTGTTCAGGTTGTCTTTTCAGGCAGTTTTCCCGTTCTGAAAAATCTATCTACATTACGTTCGGCTCTGCTTTTTCTCTATAGACCGCCAAATTAGCTTTACTTGCCCATTCCTATGAGCCTTTCATGACTCCAACCCCCGCTTAAGTTGGGAATTTGACAGTTAGGGCATAGGTGGTCGTGACTGCCTTTGTTTTGTTCAGGAATGGTCTTCGTAACATGGCATTGTATGGCCAGTTCTCAGTGTCAACAACTACAAAGTCGAGTAACACTGTCTTCTGTCATGGGAAGCTTCATATCTCAACTGGCAATTTGACCGTCCCTAGTGATCTTACCTCCGCTCCACCAAATCCTCTGAACGGGATCATCAGCTGTTGCGGATTCTTCATTTGTAGCCTTAATTGATCTAATATCCCAACACTTAGGATGTTCGCTAAGCCCCCATTGTCGATCAGTACACTCCATACTTCTCTATGACCAATAAGAACTGACACTACAGTGGCATTGTTTGGTCTTACTTCAAGTCCGTGTGCATCGGCCTCTGAAAAAACGATTGGGTCCTAACCTTGCTTAAGCTTCTTTTTGTCGGGACCTACTGAGTTTACTTCTATAATCTTCTGGCCATCTATTGCCTCATGAACTTCAGTCATTCTTTCCCTGCTACTTCTACTTATGCATGGCCCACCAAAAATGGTGTTGATAGCCCCAACGTCTGAACTTCCCCTAGGACTGCCTCTTTTGTCTTGGTCATTTTTCGGGGAATTGTCTTGTCTACCATCACCCCCTTTGAGAACCACATCCTTTAGGTGCCCTTCTCTGATAAAATTTTCTATGTAATCTATCAGTTGGTAACACTTGGAAGTCTCATGACGATTCTCGCGGTGAAATCGGCAGTAATTGAAAATGTCCCTCCTAATAAAGTTTGGCTGCTTTGGGGGCTTTTTATACAGGTTTTTGTCTTCTATGATATTCAAAGAGTTTAATTAATTATTTCTAAGGATTATTGGAGCTTAAAATATTGTGCGTCCATTGGGTTCCCTTGCTAGCCTGATTGATTAAGGTAACATGGGTCACGGTTAATTAATTGGATTGTCCAATTAATTGTGTTACAAAAGTGACACGTGTCTATTCGGGAATTAATTGAATAATGATATTATTTAATTAATGAATATTAATGATTTTGTTAATTAAATAATTAGATTATTTAATTGTGTAATTAATCATTAGATGGAGGGTGTTGATTAATATTTAATTTTTAATGAAGATTAGATAATTTGATTATTATTTTTTTCATTTAATTAAATATTTAACTTTGAATTTAAAAGAGTTTGAATTCAAATCAAATCAAAGATATTAATATTAATTAATATCTTTAAAGATATCAGATATCTTTAAAAGATTTGATTAATTAGTTTTATTAAAAAGGCTAATTGGTACGGATGACCCCTAAACTCTTCAAAAATTTACATTTTGCCCCCTGTACTTTTTTTCTGCACTAAACCTCCTAGACTCTCGTTTTGTTGGCAGAAGCCTATTGTAGATGCCCCCTCACAAGGGGCAATAAACCCAAGTGGTTACCAACAAAAGGAGAGTTCAGAGGGTTTAGTGCCGAAAAAAATACATGGGGCATAGTGCAAATTTCTGAAGAGTTTAAGGGGCATCTGTACCAATTAGCCTATTAAAAAATATATATATTATATTTTTTTGGAAACTAAGACAACACAACATACGTTCAGAATTGAGAGTCAATTTTTTAAGCGTATAGAACCAAAGAAGAGAAAAAGAAAATAAAACCCTAGAAGAGTTCTAGGTTTTTTGCGGCCAAAAGAAAAAAAATTCTTCTTCTTCTTCTCTTCATCTTTCCTGTTCCTGAGTACTGTAACGCGCCCACACGCCGTTACCAATCCCGGGAGATAGCCAGGAAGATCTCGTGGTTCAAATCAGGAAGCAGATCGAAAAGATGAATGAGCCTACAAACGTTGGTATTAAATAGTTTCATCTCCTTCTTATTATTTTTTATTTATACTATACAAATGGGTTAGTTTACGATTGCATTAAATTTGGCTTACTAGCACCAGACCCCCCTGAACTATACCCGAGTTTACGTTATCCCCCCTGAACATTTTTTTAGGCGTTAAACCCCCTAAACTCATGGAAATTGGCAACCAGTGACGGAATGAGGATGGAACCCTGATTCCGTCTTCTGATCTAGGCACATGCGCCTCACGTGTCAAACGAATAAGGGCAATTTAGAAATATTTAGGATATTTGTTGGGGGGTATTTTGCAAATTAAAAAAAAAAAACTAATTATTAAAGAAATTTAATGAATTTAAATATATTAAAATTTAAAAACCAGTATTGCTGAGACCAAATCATCATCAAACCAGATTCATCATCGTTATCCAGTTTCTTTTGGGGTTGATCAAACTAGATTCATCATCATAACACCTAATCATCATCAAACCAAAATCCAGATTCATCATCAACAAACCCAATCAAATCCTTATGCGATCAAACCCAAAACCAATCCAACCCAATCAGCGCCAGTTAAAGAGAGATCGGGAATGAAAAGAGATAGAGAGAGAGTGAGAGAGAAAGAAGGCATGGGAGGTCATCGTTGTCGCCGCGCTTATCCTTGCCGGTGAGTTCGATAGTAAACCCAAGCCAATCCTCATGCGATCAAACCCAAAACCAATCGAACCCAATCGGCGCCGGTTAAAGAGAGATCGGGAATGATGAGAGGGAGAGAGAGAAAGAAGGCATGGGAGGTCGTCGTTGTTGCCGTGCTTATCTTTGTTAGTGAGTTTGAGCGCCGATTAGTGTCGTTGTCGCCACGCTTGGTGGTGGTTTGGAGGTGGTGGCTCAATTTGTGTTTGGCGGCCTGATTCTGGGTTGGGTTTCTGGAAATGATGAGGGTTGGATTTGGTGGTGGCTCGGTTCTGTGTTTGGTGATGGTTTGAGTTTTTTTTTATGGGTTTTCTTTCATGGTGGTGGTGGTGGTGGATGTATGTTCTTGGTTTCTGTTGTTGGTGTTCTAGTTTCTGTTCTTGTTTATGTTGGTGTTTGTTTGATTTGGGATTCAGATTTTTGATGTTTGTTTGATTTTGGATTTGAGAATTTTGGTGTATGCTGTTTGATTTGGGTATGGATATTTGTGGCTTAATGAAACTGATGAGATGAATATGGTGTTTGATGAAAAGATGAACCGATGAAGATGAAGATGAATCTGGGTTTCTTTTATTTATTTATTTATTTAATTATTTGTTTTTTTTTATTAGGTGGAGATCCAGATTTGGATCTCCACATCCATTTGAATTAATTTTTAAAAATATAATTCCAATTTTGCTTTGACTGTGTAAGGCACTTGGTCAGAAACCAAACGGAATTACGGTTCCGTCCCCATTCTGTCACTGGTTTCCAATTTCCATGAGTTCAGGGGGTTTAACGCCTAAAGAAAAAGTTCATGGGGGATAATGCAAACTCAGGTATAGTTCAAGGCGGTCTGGTGCTATTAAGCCTTAAAATTTTAAAACCCCATTCCGCTGCGCAAGCAAAAATCCGGTACCTACAAAATATGCATGTTTCTGAATGAGACTCCATCTTTTCTGTCTTTCCTTTTAACATGTGCGCATGACATCCAAATATCCTTAAGTATTGTAAACTAGGCTTTCGCCCAGTCTACAACTCATGTGGTGTTTGAGGAACCGACTTAGATGGTAAATCGTTTAGAATGTACAGAGCAATTTGTAAAGCATATCCCCAAAAGGAATTAGGAAGTGTTGAATAACTCAACATAGACCTAACCATGTCCAAAATAGTCATATCTCTCCTTTCTGCCACCCTATTTTGTTGAGGTGTTCCTGACGCAGAAAACTGAGAAATTATCCCATTATCAAAAGGATATTGCTAAAACTCACCAGATAGATACTCTCCACAATGATCAGATCTCAAGATTATTTTGTGTTTCTCAAGCTGATTTTCTACTTCAACTTTAAATGCTTTAAACATGTCAAAAGCACCCGACTTATGTCTCATGAGATACACGTAGCCAAATCTCGAGTAATCATCCGTGAAAGTGATGAAGTACTCATATCCACCTCTACATTGAATGGTCATAGGACCACACACATTAGTGTGTATTAATCCTGAACATTCAGTGGCTCTTGTGCCTTTGGTTTGAATGATTTTTTGGTCATCTTACCTTCCAAACAAGATTCACAAGTTGGTAGATCATTAACCTTTAAGTCACTTAAAGGTCCATCACTGACTTAAAGGTCCATCACTAAACAATCTTTTAATCCTATCAAGGTTAATATGACATAGGCACAAATGTCATAGGTAGGTTTCATCTTTTGATAATTTCACTATTTTATGATTAGGTTCCGTTGATTCAGTGTCTAACAAGTGGGAGATATTTCTATGCAAATGGAATAAACCGCTTTCCAATGTACCTTTGCAAACAAATTTGTCATCCCTACTAATAATAAAACTTTTATTAAATGTAACCGAATATCCAAATTTATTTAAATAAGAAACTGAAATTAAATACCTCTTGAATTGAGGTACATAATAAACGTCTATCAAATCCAAATGCCTACTACAATCTAGATTAATTCTGATATATCCCACTACAAAGGCAGACACCAACGCTCTGTTACCTAAATGCAAGTTGAATTCATTCTCATTCAATCTTTTCCTTTCTTGGAACCCCTACAAGGAATAACAAACATGATTAGTGGCTCCAGAGTCTAAGATACAAGAATCTGCAGAATCTGGGAGAAAGCATATTTCAAGATAATTGATATTACCTTCTTCCTTCTTGTTCAGAGACTTTGGGAAATTTCTTTTCCAATGTCCCTTTTCACCAAAAAGGAAACACTTCCCTTTGATCTTGGTTACTTACTTGGTCTCCTTCTTGGTAGGCCTAAGTTGATTTTTCTTCTGTTGTTTCCTGACCTTCATACAGGTCTTAACAGTAGCAACTTTACCAACCATATGAATCTCTTGACCCTTACCTTTCATAAGGATCTTCTCAGCGCTTTGAACATCTTGCATCAGCCCCTACAAGGTGTATTCCTTATTATTCAAGGTATAGTCAAATTCGAACTAATCAAAGGAATCTGATAGTGAGTTGACAATCATGTCAATTTTCGTCTCACCATCTATCTCAGCGCCACTGAGTTCAGCAATGTTGAAATGTGCTATGACTTTCATCATGTGATCTTTCATAGCCTGTCTAGGTTTCATCTTAAGACTCATGAAAGCAGTCACTGCCTCTCTCTTATTCGTCCTAGACCTCATAGCAGACATCTCCTCTAGAGACATCATTATATCAGTAGCAGTACTCATTCCTTCATGTTGCTGTTGCAGCAGGTCAAAGATGATGGCCATAATAAAACATTTGGCCATCTCATCTGAGGCCTTCTGCTACTCATACTCGCCTTTTTACACCTCATTAGATTCATTAGTTGGAGTAGAGACCCAATTTTCCTTTTCCATATGACATAATTATCACCAGTTGAAGTATTATCTTTTAGGATGTCAGTTAGGGATGAGGTCATGATTTTTGAATAAAACAAAAATTATATAAGTAAACAATCATGATAAAGCACTTTTGAATATTTATCTTGAATTAAATAAAATAATTCAATCGTAAATTTCAACGATGATCCAACATCCATAAATGTCACGCCTCCTTTGGGATTTCACACCATTTACTAGTTGGACTAGGTCCCACCTAATTTTTAACATAACAACCAGCATTTTCAATTTAGTCCTGTGATTTATATTGACAAGAACTCTTGGGAGAATATCAATAAAACCACATTGAGAGTGTTACCAAGTTATCGACCTTCAATATATTCCTTTACGAAAATCCCTCTTTTTGAGAGTAGATATCGCTTGAGTCAATTGTCTAGTCTATCCTTATAAGGAAGTATCTTGCTAAATTCCATTCATGGATACCCCTTGGGAGGTTATCACATAAAACATAAAGCTCAACTAACCTTGGAGGCCATAGGTGTTATATACACCTTCTCCCACTCAATTGTTTAAGGCGTGTGATGGAATTCCATGGAATGATTTACCAAGTTATCTAGATGCCAATTAGATACCTAAATCATTCAATGCATGTTCATACCAAAAGAGATATATGAGTGGACACTCCTATTCTATATGACATGTTATCCAACAATGACAAACATTGCAATATTTACGAAAAAATAAATAGCCACAATTTTGGTCCATCTTAGAAAAGCAAGTAAATTACATTTGTTTGAAAAACAAAACCCTAACCCTAACAAAGCAAACAAGTCATCAAGCAGCCATCTGTCCAAAGGTCTGTGGCATGGCACTTATGCACCCGAAGCCTTACGCAGCTGCCTCGCCCGAAGCACCTCTGCTGCCACCCATGGGAGCGCGCATGCACCCAGCCCTTTGGAAGGCCGTGCGCTACTGCGTGCTTGGTCGCGATCGCGCTTGCTGCCTTGGTGCGCACGGGCTGCCAAGGGCCGTTCCATTGCTTCTTTTTCTGCTTCCAATTCTTCAACTCTTCGATTCTTCAAAACTTGAATATATTACAACATATTTTTATTTTACAACAATAAAATAAAAAACTTAGCAACTATCAAGAAGGAAATTATGGCGATGATAGGCCACCCTTCTTGTTACAATTTCAAAACAAAAATACATTGAAATTCTAAGACCAAAATCGAGCAATAACAAATCATATTATAAAGGCAACATATATATATATATATATATATCCATACATTCCGATGTAATTATATCTATATATATGAATACTTAGAGTGTCATCTCTTTCTAAAACATGCATATTTACAATAAAAGGAAATAGATCCACGTATATATACATTAATTAACCAAGGGTAAAACCAGGCTCTGATACCAATTGAAGGAAAAACATGTGGCGAAAGCGAAAACTTTGATTCGTATATTTCAAAAAATTTCTTTTTAAAAGAGAGAACCTTAACCCTTGATTAATTAACATATAATTAAAAAGTATTATACCTTTTCACGTGACGATTGATATTGCGTCTGTTAACAGAAATTTTGCTCGGGGCAATAAATCTTAGTTAGCACCCTCAAGATCATTACCACGTAGGTGATGACCAAGGTAGAATGTATATGTATATAACAGTGCCTAATGAAATGACAAGGAGACAATGATACTGTTAGCTACTCGAAAGAAATAAAAGTCTTCCTGTATTGATAACATATGGTATACATCTCTTTTTTTTTTCAAATTGCTCTCACTTTTCTCTAGGGGATCATTGGGTACTTGTTCTGTGCCTGTCGAATAGTAGTCTCCCCTTTTCAGAAGGAGGAAGTCCCTCTTTTATACAATGTCTTCATAGGTTTAATCTCATTGATTCCCCCTTGATTTTCTCCTCCCTCCTTATCGGACGGGATTTTTACCTTTAAATGTCATTGACTTTGAGTTAATTGCTCGGTTGAGGATATCTTGGTGGAAATCAATTTGTTTCCTACTTAGACTCTATTACTTGTCCTGTACGTATGTAACGTCTTTAGATGTGCTCATGTGTATCTTCGGGTCTAGCATGATTCCATAGGGGTCGTTGAATGTATCACGGTGTGGTACATCAGTTTAATGAGGTCGATCAGTGTTCTGGCCACGATATTGAGAAGTTTCATCCAGCTAGGAGCTAGGTCTGGCCTCCCTTGACCTTTCGAAGCTAGGTGCGGCCCCCTATGGACACCCCCATGTATCAGCGAGGTATAGGCGAGCTTCTGGAGAAATTACGAGGTAACCTCGACTTCGGGGGGATTTCCTGTTTTCAGTTTCGGTGATGCGGGCTTGATCTGACCATTCCGGACTCTATTCCAGATGTTTCTGGAGCCTGCCCTTACTCATGCGGGGCGGTATCGTAGCTCGGCTTTGGGTAACATGGTCTCCTGGTGGAAAATCTCGGGCATGGAGCCAGGTCTGAAGGGTGGAAAATTTCCCTTTGGTCCTTAGCCAATTTTGGCTATTAACAGCGTCGAATTGGAAGATCTTCCAATACAATCACGAATGTGAATCACCTAGGAGTGTGGGCTCCATTTCTTAGAATTGTGTACCTGAGGATTGAAAGCAAAAACTTTTTTCTTTTGTAGTCACAATAAACCTCCTAGAGAAAACAAAGAACGTTTGGTCACTTGTGAATTATCAAACTATTGATCGAAACTCGCGTGAACCCCAATTCGATGTTGTGCACAAAGCCTTTTGATATAAAAGCTATTAGTACACTCTCGAAAACAAAACGCTCATTTTTCCTTTTCTCTTGGCCGAATTCTCACACCCTTTTTCTACGAGCTGGACGAATTTTTTTTAAAGCAAAAGAATAAAAATTCTCCTTCTAAAAAAAACTACTCTTGGCTGAACTCCTTTGATTGGAATATATGGTGGCCAAAAATTCTCACTCACAAGGAGCATTTTTTGTTTCACAAAAACTCCTATCAACTTAGTAGTTCAACTCTATTCCAACTTATGAGTGTAATATCCAATAATAAATTATTGAATAACAATTTAAAATTGTGACATTATTAATAACTTCTTAATTTGACTAGATAAATATGTAAGAACCTCATTTTTATGATTGTCTTATTTCATGACAAATCACATTGGGTTGTTAATGTAACAGGTAGCATAGGTTCTCCAAGTGCGATTTTTCTCGAAGACATCCTTTCCGGTCATCCCAAAGAGCTTCAAGAGAGGTAGTTCACTTGTTCTTAACTCTTGAAGAGATTTAGTTGCACACACACACACACTTACATGCATTTGCATTGTCATACATTTGTTGTTGCACACACACATACTTACATGCACTTGTGATGTTATGCATGTGTTCCTATTATTCTTGTGTGCATTCTTTTCACAAGCACACTATGCACTTCATTTCTATATTCAAATGTGGTTTTGTGTTGTGTCCGCGCTTGCACGATGGTGTGCTTGTCTTAGAGCGTTGAGTGCCATTTGAGAAGGTCCCATTCTTCTCTTGTTTTGGTTTGGTTGTTTGGAGTAAAGTGTCTAGTTTCAAAAGAGTGGATTTCAATGATTTAAATGTTTTTCAAAACTGACCTTTGTATGGTCTTGTGACCATAACGTTTTATACAAAGCTTCAAAATGAGTTTTGAACATTTATGTACAAACTAGACACCCATACCTTTCTAACGGTATATTATTCGTAATATTTCACGACTGTTTGGATTGGTTTTGAAATCTCTAAAGTGATCACCAAAACTGGACAACTCTGTTGCCGTCCGTTTTTGACCTTTGGTCACTCAAATGACCATAACATTTTCTACAGATATTGAAACGTCATTCCGTAAAAGGGAGTAGAAATTAGACATTCATACCTTTCCAGCGATATATTATACGAAAGGTTTCGATGTCGTTTGATTATATTTTGGGTCGCTTGAAACTTGAGCTGATGCAGTGTCTCGCAAATGCGCCCTTTGGGAGTGCGCACAAGGTGAGCAAATCATTCCAGCAATATGTGCTGTTCGTGCACACCCTATGCGCCCTCCACAGGTTTGTACATTGCTGGAAATTTTTAGAAACTTCTCAAAACGACGTAGTTTCATTTAGGGCTTCTATATATATGTTCTCTTCTTCCCCAACTCATTTTAGAGCTTCAAGAGCCCATTTTTATGAGAGAGAACAACCCTTAGCGAAAGAAAGCTTCAAGATTTGTTACTTGACTCTCCAATCCCCAAAAACCCATCATCATCTTGCATATATAGTATCATTCAAGCATGGGTCTTCATTAATGTCTTTACTTGGTAAGTAGAACTCACATCCTTGCTCATTTATTGTTCTAGTTTATCAAGACATGTCATTTATTGCTTATGTTAGCAAATCTTCATATTTATTGTATATCAATTGAATTTATGACATGTTTGGGGTTTGTATTGTGATAGCTAATATTTATGACATATTTGCCCTCTAGCTAATTATGACTCATTGATTGCATTTGTTAATTGCATTTATTGTCCTTGCCATTTTATGTGACAACATGTGTTGATATGGATTTATTTTAATGACTAGATTTTAGACTTACATATCTATATCTAGTTAGGTCTTTATGAGCATTCATATAGACATTGATATCTAGGATTTGTACTTAGTGTCATCTTAAATCCCTAGATAAGCATTTAGTGTTGCCTAGCATTATTTGTATTTTGAATATTCATATATTCACATAGGTTGTTAATCTCTTCTTGAGAGTTAAGTCTTGTGACTACAAGATGTAGTGCACAAGCAAGTGAAGTCTTGCAACCAAGGTGTGATTGGTAAGCAAAGTGATCAAGGATTCACTATAAATGCCCGTTGGGTAGTAGTGGTGGGTTAGTGACCGAGAATGGTGTGACTAGAGGTCAACCTAGTTTGTAAACATCATTACAATAGTGGATTTGAGGATCGTGTGTGGCTAGAAGGATAGCCCGTGGTTTTTCCCTTGTTGAAGGGTTTCCACGTAGAAATCAAGTGTTATTTATATTTCCGCACTTTACACTTGATTTTGTATGTTTTTTTATAAGGTGAATTTTTGATATTGATTAATCAAGAAAATTTGGTAATTAACTTGATTAAAACCTATTCACCCCCCTCTAGGTTATTAGACACATGCTTAGAGTAGTTTTTTTTCAATTGGTATCAGAGCGGGTTCCTAGATATACTTAGGTGATCCTTGCTCTTGATTGTGTGTGTCTTGCATTTGTGTGCATCTTGTTTGTTGCATTCATTTGCATTCATCTCATTCATTAAACACTATGAGTGGCATTGAGATGTTAGAGGGTGCATTGATCTCTGAACCACCATTGCTCACCAAGGATAACTACTCCTCTTGGAAAGTGAGGATGGAAGTGTTTTTAATGGACCTTGATGAACATGTGTGGATGTATGTGGAAGAGGGATACTCACCTCCCACCGAGAAGTTAGAGAATGGGGCTTCTATGCCTAAGCCCAAGTCCAAGTGGACAAATGACGAACTCAAGGCTGCAGAGTGGAATTCAAAGGGCATCCATGCCCTATCTTGTGCAGTGGATGAGAATCAAGCCAAACTCATCCAAACCACTCGAGATGTTCGAGAAGCTTGGGAGATTCTAAGAATTACCCACGAAGGTGCCGTGAAAGAATAAGATAAGAATTTGGGTACCTTGAAGATAAAGCTTCAATGTTATGATTGTGGCGGCTATGGGCACATCTCCATGGATTGTGGAAACTCGAAGACCAAGAGTCGAAGAGGCAAATCAAATGCCTACTCTTGGAGTGAAAGTGAAGAAAGCTCTTTGGGTTTCGAGAGATGTGAAAGGAATCACATAGCCTTCCCTGCTTTACATGATGACAACTTAAAGGCGGCCACAAGACACCTATAACTCAAAGTTAACAATGAAGAAGCTAGTTTTAATGATGATTGCCACGAGAGCACAAGTGGTAGAAGCTTCGATGAAGAAAGTTCAAGCTCGAAGAACTTGAGTGATGAATGTTTGTGTTATGAAGACTTCATTGAAACTTTTCAATGGTCCTTGAAGGAGAAGAATGAAGAAATCAAGTGGTTAAAGGAAGAAAATCTTCAACTAAGGACCTAGTTGAATGACACCTTGAAGATGGATATAGTTGATGTGTCTGAATATATGAAGGAGATTGAAGATTGCCATCAATGGATGAAGGCCATGAAAGAAAAGCTTGCCAACAAAGAAAACTCCTTGAAGATTGTTAAGGAAAGAGAGATGAGGTGCCTTGAAGAATTAAAGAAAGCCAAGGTCAAACAACCTCAAGCTCAAGACAAAAGCAAGGCCATATCCAAGCAACCTTCAACTCAAGGGAAGTCCACACAAGCCTTGGCAACCCAACCAAAGCCTATGCAATTCAAGAAGAAAGGACAAGTCCTTGAGAAGTCAATCACCTCCTCCAACAAGCCAATTATGAAGAAAGGAGGTGATCACAAGAAACAACATCAACCAAGGAGACAAGATCAACCGACTCAACCACCTCAACAAGCTAAACCACAAAAGTGCCGCCAATCGGCTCAAGCTCCAAGGAGAAGCAAATCGAAGCACCATCAAAGACAACCTCATCAACATGGAGATGCCTCGATGAGATCTCAATGTAATGGTATAAACTCTTCTTTTATACATACTTGTCATTTTTGTGGTATGATTGGTCACTTAAGACCAAATTGCTTTAAATACATTAAGAGGTGTAGGTTAGAGAGCATGAAAGAAAAACGGTTGAAAAATAGGGCAAGTTTGCATAAACCTAGGGAACCTAGAAACATGTCTATGACCACTAATAATGTGAAAGTGGAACCTAGGTGGGTTAGAAAGAATGAACCCGCTTGCCTTAGTGCCTATGTGACTCCCGTAGATGCAACTAGGTCCATTGGACTTGGTAGGTCTATAGGAGCTCATGTCTCCAAATGACTTGGTTGGATTTGACCCCATGAGGGGAGCTCAAGCAAAGAGAGCGAACTTGTATAATTTGCTATGTGCAAAAAGTTGATTTATTTTATACTCTTTTGTAATTGCTTGAGATTCTTGGTTGCACATATAAGCTTATATGTTATTTTCTTAATAAGTGTGCAACATCGCTTCACTTGCAATCCATGTCATATTTATGTTCAAACATGTATTTTTGGACTAGGAGAATTAATTGGGAAAGTACATTTGAATGACCTATAATTTATCTCCATGACATGCGAACTTGTTTCTTAAGACATGCTCAAAATGATATGCATGAAATGTTTTTGATTGCTTATATGCAAATCATGTGTGAAAGCAAATGAGAAGACTAAACCCAATAAGGGTCTAGTATCCATGCAATAAATAAGGATGTCTCATCCAAATTTAGTCTTCTCTCCCTCTTTATTAGTTGAACAAGGCTATTATCATATGGGTATCTTACCCGAAAAAATCAAAAAGGGTGAAAAAGTCGCTCACGTCTTGTTTCTCTTATAAAGTTTCATATAGTTGCTCTTTTCATTGAAATTCTTTTTGAAAAACTATATCTTGTTTACTTATGACAAAAGGGTACAAATTGGTTTGAATTCTTATGGAAACCCTTTTGATGTTTGCTTTGCCAAATACCATTGCTTCAACTTGAATGCTATATGTCTTGCATGCAAAGCAACAAATTTCACACATTTTTTTATTAAATAAAACTCCTTGAATCTCTCTCAATTATTTAAATTGCATAAAATTTGTGTATATGATTACGCATCGTATTTGTGCTAATAGCTCTCTTTGCTAAAGCAACCCGATAGGGGGAGCTCCTTTGCCTATCTCATGACAAAAAGGGGGAAAAGTCTTGAGAGATATAGGGGGGGCATTGGTTATGCTTTGGGGGAGAAGTCTTGAGAGAGAGTAACCATTTAGGGGGAGCACTGCACATGCATTTCCTTATATTATTTTATTGAGTGCAATTACTTTTTATATTTGTTCACCTCACTTGCACTTGTTCTTGGAAAGTGCTTTCTTGCTATTGTGTGTAGGTACAATGATTTACGAAGAGATTGAAAGCCTTGAAGACTTAGATCTTAGGTCTCTCTTATTGAAACGTAGAATATACTTTGTTGACCAATAACGTTATTTTTGTTTTGTGAGGATTATTTTGTGAGTGGTGATTTTGTCATGAAATAGCCAAAGGAGGAGATTGTAAGAACCTCATTTTTATGATTGTCTTATTTCATGACAAATCACATTGGGTTGTTAATGTAACGGGTAGCATAGGTTCTCCAAGTGCGGTTTTTCTCGAAGACATGCTTCCGGTCATCCCAAAGAGCTTCAAGAGAGGCAGTTCACTTGTTCTTAACTCTTGAAGAGATTTAGTTGCACACATACACACTTACATGCATTTGCATTGTCATACATTTGTTGTTGCGCACACACATACTTACATTCACTTGTGATGTTATGCATGTGTTCCTATTATTCTTGTGTGCATTCTTTTCACAATCACACTATGCACTTCATTTCTATATTTAAATGTGGTTTTGTGTTATGTCCGTGCTTGCACGATGGTGTGCTTGTCTTAGCGCGTTGAGTGACCATTTGAGAAGGTCTCATTCTTCTCTTGTTTTGGTTTGGTTGTTTGGAGTAAAGTGTCTAGTTTCAAAAGAGTGGATTTTAATGATTTAAATGTTTTTCAAAACTGACCTTTGTATGGTCTTGTGACCATAACGTTTTATACAAAGCTTCAAAATGAGTTTTGAACATTTATGTACAAACTAGACACCCATACCTTTCCAACGGTATATTATTCGTAATATTTCACGACTGTTTGGATTGGTTTTGAAATCTCTAAAGTGATCACCAAAACTGGACAACTCTGTTGCCGTCCGTTTTTGACCTTTGGTCACTCAAATGACCATAACATTTTCTACAGATATTGAAACGTCATTCCGTAAAAGGGAGTAGAAATTAGACATTCATACCTTTCCAGCGATATATTATACGAAAGGTTTCGATGTCGTTTGATTATATTTTGGGTCGCTTGAAACTTGAGCTGATGCAGTGTCTCGCAAATGCGCCCTTTGGGAGTGCGCACAAGGTGAGCAAATCAATCCAGCAATATGTGCTGTTCATGCCCACCCTATGCGCCCTCCACAGGTTTGCACATTGCTGGAAATTTTTAGAAACTTCTCAAAACGACGTAGTTTCATTTAGGGCTTCTATATATATGTTCTCTTCTTCCCCAACTCATTTTAGAGCTTCAAGAGCCCATTTTTATGAGAGAGAACAACCCTTAGCGAAAGAAAGCTTCAAGATTTGTTACTTGACTCTCCAATCCCCAAAAACCCATCATCATCTTGCATATATAGTATCATTCAAGCATGGGTCTTCATTAATGTCTTTACTTGGTAAGTAGAACTCACATCCTTGCTCATTTATTGTTCTAGTTTATCAAGACATGTCATTTATTGCTTATGTTAGCAAATCTTCATATTTATTGTATATCAATTGAATTTATGACATGTTTGGGGTTTGTATTGTGATAGCTAATATTTATGACATATTTGCCCTCTAGCTAATTATGACTCATTGATTGCATTTGTTAATTGCATTTATTGTCCTTGCCATTTTATGTGACAACATGTGTTGATATGGCTTTATTTTAATGACTAGATTTTAGACTTGCATATCTATATCTAGTTAGGTCTTTATGAGCATTCATATAGACATTGATATCTAGGATTTGTACTTAGTATCATCTCAAATCCCTAGATAAGCATTTAGTGTTGCCTAGCATTATTTGTATTTAAAATATTCATATATTCACATAGGTTGTTAATCTCTTCTTGAGAGTTAAGTCTTGTGACTACAAGGTGTAGTGCACAAGCAAGTGAAGTCTTGCAACCAAGGTGTGATTGGTAAGCAAAGTGATCAAGGATTCACTATAAAGGCCCGTTGGGTAGTAGTGGTGGGTTAGTGACCGAGAATGGTGTGACTAGAGGTCAAGTTAGGTTGTAAACATCATTACAATAGTGGATTTTAGGATCGTGTGTGGCTAGAAGGATAGCCCGTGGTTTTTCCCTTGTTGAAGGGTTTCCATGTAAAAATCAAGTGTTATTTATATTTCTGCACTTTACACTTGATTTTGTATGTTTTTTTATAAGGTGAATTTTTAATATTGATTAAAACCTATTCACCCCCCTCAAAGTTATTAGACACACGCTTAGAGTAGTTTTTTTTTAAAATAAATCCTTTTTTTATCTACTTATCAAATAAAGTTTTTGTTACCTATCATACTACTAACAATAATATGACACTAAGAGTCTTTCTCCTAGTTAGAAAAAGATTTTTGACTTTTAATCAAATAATTAATTAATTTCCATTTGATGAAATAATAAAATAAAACAATATATTAGGCTAATAATCTTAGCCCTTGCCGCCCAAGCCTATACCATGGGCAATTTATTGATTTTTCATTTTATTAAATCCATTGGACTTTAATAAAAAGTCCACATGTGAACTAGACTCATTCTAAAAAGAAAGTCCACATGCCTTAAATTAATACATTAATATAATTTAACAGCCCATTTAATTAAAATATGCAAATTATATTTTTAATGTATTAATGGAATGCTAGTCACACACCATTAGGGCCGCTCAAGGATTCCCACATCCTTGGCCGCCCATTCCAGGCATTTGAAGAGTTACCGCGTGTCTTGATTACACATGACCGCACCTCTCCAAAACTTTTGGATTCCGAAATCCAAAAACAATTCTAAATGGACCATGAAATTAGTTCGGTAGAATATATCAAGTGATCCATGCAAGTTCGTGTGGATTGGGGATCTTGGCGGGCTATCTAAATTTAAGCTTCAATAGACAGAACCTAATTACAATCAACAAATGATTCACTTAGGTTCGATCTATTGATTTTAGCTCATTCCACTAAAGAGCTAAAATTGAACTCTTAAATAAAGATAGAATAAGTTAATGTTTCTCATTCGTACCCTAGAAAACCTTATTGGAGATAGTGTATTCACGTGAAAAATACCAGTAAACGCCAAGAGCTCATAGATTGCCTCTAGCTCTCCTAGTTACCATATTCACTCATATGACCATGTTTTGAACTTGGATATTTTGACTTGTCCAGAAGCCCTGTTTCAATAGACACTAACAAAAACTTAACATAAAGATTTAATTTCCAATACCTCAAAATATCCATATGATAATATTCTACTCACATTTAAAAAATGGAGCCACGATGTCCATATCTATAAATGAAGTCCTCTATCGATTAACAAATGAATACCACCAAACTATCAATGATAGAATATGCTATATAATTACTCATTGACAGCTCAAATGATAACACTTATAACCATAAGTTCATCATTTATCTCAGGATTGATATAGACTATCAGACTGTCCTTAAGTGAAAACTTTTATCCACTGACGGTTCTGGATAAAGTATTTCACTGTGATCTTATTCAATGCACCTACTGCACTAGATTCTTTTGCCCAAAGAAACTACACTTTGATGATTTTAAACTCATCATAACACATTTGATCCCACTCATATGCTAGCAAAAGAATCTACAACTTTAACAAGGTAAATGAGCCCAACCTTTATCTTAAGTTGTGAATATTGTTCAAGACTAACTAAAGAATTGTGTCTACCTCATACATATCCGGATGTACAAACAATTCTTCATCTCTCATAGTTTTTTGACCTTACAATTATTTACATTTGACAATTATAATAATTATGTTGGGGTTTTTACCCTAAAGCTTGTAATTTGTAAATGTGAATTGAACATACATAATAGAAGTAGTTTATTCATTCAAATTGCCTCATACATTTATATATAACATGTACTTAACATCCAAGATTTTCGAATGCAATTTCAAACTAAGTATATGATTGTCATATACATATGGATTCATTTTGAAACGAGCAATCTAAAGAATCTGTAGATAGCAAATAAAGCTAGGTACTTTATTTATGGTTAATATACAGCTGCGGTTCATTCTGTAATGTACGGTGATCTTATATTAGATCATTCATATATTGATATGAGGATGAAGGCACCTTGTATGATGTGGTCATATTGGACTGGGCCACGATCTGTATGAATCTCTCTATAAGATCCGTTACATAATGAGATTCATATTTATCGACTAATGATGACTACATATGGGTGATCTTAATCCTTAGTGTCTTATCAACCCCTTCAGGTTAGATCGTGGTTTTTGATATACCATTGGTGAGATAGGAGTTACATTCCCGGTCAATATACTACATGTGTTGGAATCGCGGTTTGGCTTGTGGCAGGGAGGGTTTGTACACAATAGTGGAATTCACTCCTTCTTGTGAGAAGCAGACAGTAGTTCCCTTAAGGGTTGATTTGAGGCATGAATAATATGAGCGCTCTGTTAATTCCATGAGGAATGTAGGATTTATTGTTCATTAGAGAATCAATGGTACTTAATGGAAAAGATGTAATTATATGGTATTATAACCCAGCTCTAATTATTAACTACTTGTAGAGGATTATACCATATGTAATAGCTATATCGATGGACACCGAAAGTTATTGGTTTGTCTAAGAACATCTACAGTTAAGAGAATGCAGCTTCAGGTTTTTAGCGGAATAACACCGAAGTTAATAATCATGAAATGTTAATTAAAGAGTTCAATTAATTATTTCTAAGGATTAATGGAGCTCAAAATACTCTGGGTCCATTGGGTCCCCTTGCTAGCCCGATTGATTAAGGTAACAAGGGTCACGGTTAATTAATTGGATTGTCCAATTAATTCTGTTACGAAAGTGATACGTGTCTATTCAGGAATTAATTGAATAATGAATTATTTAATTAATGAATATTAAAGATTATGTTAATTAAATAATTAGATTATTTAATTATGTAATTAATCAGTAGATTGAGGGTATTGATTGATATTTAATTTTGAATGAAGATAAGATAATTTGATTATTTTATTTCAATTAAATTAAATATGTAAATTTGAATTTAAAAGAGTTTCAATTCAAATGATATCAAATAAATTAATATTAATTAAAGATATCATATATCTTAAAGGATTTGACTTTGAATTTAAAAGAGTTTGAATTTAAATCAAATCAAATAAATTAATATTAATTAATATCTTTAAAGATATCAGATATCTTAAAAGATTTGATTAATTAGTTTAATGAAAAATATATATATGATATATGTTTTTTGGAAACTGACAACACAATTGATCGAGCCTAAAATGTTATACATTTTGGCCCTCATATCCTTCCTCTTTGTTTTGTTCTTGAGCGATTTTATGTGTATTTATGGCTCTTATGGTTTTTATTGCAGGAATTAGGGAAAAAAGCAAGAAACGGGATCAAAAATGAGATTTGGTAACAAAGGGCAAAATATTGTAAAAATAGTGTGTGCAGATCATCCAACTTCAAAGAGTTATATATCCCTCCTCAGATTAAACCATATTTCGAATTGCATATATTCGGAAAGCCCTAGGAGTCTAGTTTCCAACAGTTTTATGGATTGTAATTCCGAATTTTCTAGAGGAAGTTATGGCCATTTTAGTAACTATTATGCAGCTGTCAACGGGTACTGCACTGGGTAACCTACCCGTGCAACTCACCAAAACCCGAAATTTGATCACTCGGGCATGAGAAAACTGCACGGGTCACCTACCCGTGCAGTTACCCGTGCACTGCACTCTCCAGCACCAAAAATGACGGGTTTTAAGCAATTTTTAGAGGAGCAATGATGTCTTTTCCGGCCCAGATCGTGCCCTAGCATCCCAAACATATATATACACCATTTTTTCATTAAGGAGACTCTCTCTCTTCCCTTCTCTCATACAATTCTCTCCCAAGAACACTAACCTCACAAAACTTAACCATCATCCTTATCATCTACTCAATGACATTGGAGATTAGATTCAAGCTTCAAGAAAGGAGGAGTTTCTCAACATGGGTCTTCTCTATCTCTTTTCTCCTTGTTATTTTCTTGTATTTGTCATGTGTAGTTAATTATCCCACTAAGGGATTGATGTGAGACACTTGTGGATGTTGGGCTTGTAATGAACCTTATATTTTCTATCAATCTATCATATATGTTTCATTCATTGTTTTAATTGAATTCAAGGATGATTTGTATTTGATTGCACATGACTCTCTTTGCAAATTGTTTGAGGATTTATTTGAGTAGATAATTTGGTATACATGATGCTAGGTTTTCTTATGCTCATTTGAATGGAAGGATTGAACAATCGTACATGACTTGAGTGAAATCTGGACACATTAATCTCAACTCTATCTAATCTCAAATGGGTAACTAATCCTATACATGATTTGATTGGTTGTTTGTCAGAGATTAAGCATCAACACCATACATGGTGGGTTGGTGAATTTAAACAAAGAGATTAGTCCCTTATTTGATAGATATTCTTTCATTGAACAACCAATTGTTGGTGGCCAATACTATACATGATGGGTTGGACACTCATAAGTGATATACAACCAATCTTATACATGATTGATTGGTTACATAAGATTAAAGTGCATTCATGTGAGTTCCTACATTGCCCATATTCACTTGTTGGATCCATCAACTCCTTAGTTCCCACTATCATATATTAACACCAATTGCATGTTATATTAGTTAGTCTAATTGTAATTGCATTTTATTTTTTAACCTTTTCAAATCAACCATTGACATTTACATGCTTTGTTTTACTTTAATAGTAGTTAACTAGTTTTAGCCACATAGTTTCCCTTTCCCTATGGACGATACCATTGTTGCCATTGTAGTTGGTTTGTAAACATTTTGAGGCATTTGAGGTTTTATAAATTACTTTTGACGGGCATTTTCTAATGAAAAAAACGCTCTCGTCAACAATATACGTTCAGAATTGAGAGTCAATTTTTTAAGCGTATAGAACCAAAGAAAAGAAAAACAAACCCTAAAAAGAGTTCTAGGATTTGCGGCCAAAGAAAAAAAATTAATTTTTTCTTCATCTTTTCTTTATCCTCCTTGTTCCTGAGTACCGTGATGTGCCCACACGCCGTTACCAATCCCAGGAGATAGCCAAGAAGATCTTGTAGTTCAAATCATGAAGCATATCGAAAAGAAGAAGGAGCCTACAAACGTTGGTATGAAAAAGTTTCATCTCTTTCTTATTGTTTTCGATTATTACTGTACTATTGGTTAATTGTTGATTGCATTTAAATTTTAAGATCCTCATTCCGCTTACGCAATCCAAAATCTGGAACCTACAAAATGGTATCAAAACCATTTTTGTACAGTATAATCGAATTTGATTGCTCCTGGTTGCATGTATGAATGTGTAGGCACTTTCTAATGATTGTATGATGTTTATTTTTTTATAAACATGGTTGATCGTTAATTGTATGGTACAATGAGTTTAGGGTTCTTATTAAAGGTTGTAATATTTTTTTCAATGTAATATTAATGCCAGGATGTATTTTTTTTTTCTGCTATATTTTCTTTGTAGTATTTTTTATGCTATGTATTTTATTGTAAAATATGTATGAAGAAATATGACGAAGAAGACGAATGGCTAAAGAGCAAAATCAGAAACATGCGCGACGGGCACTATTCATGGACACTGTTCACTGGCACAGTTCACACAATATTGTTCACGTGGTACTGTTCACGGGCACTGTTCACGGGGTTTTGTTAGTGCGGTAATGTTCCACTGTACTGTTCATGCCTTACTGGTGCGGGAAGCCTACGTGCACGAATGACAGCTATGCGCGAAAGCGTTATAGGCTGAAAACTCACGACTTTAGGTTTTTCGAATTTGCAAAAAGAATTTGGGTTGAATTTTATTTTTTTTCTTACCTTGGGCATCAAGTACAGTGTTAAAGTAACACTTGGACTTTGGGTTTGATTCATGAGATGGGTCACAATAATAATAAATAAATAAATTAATCAGGTTGAACTTGGTTGAAAACCTAAAATAAGAAGAACCCAAAGACTTGAAGAATATTGAAATTACTTGAAGACCAAGGAATGCCTTGGATAACTTTTGTAATTAGATATATATATATATATATATATATTTTTTAAGTTAAATAACCCATTGTACTCGGTCAACTTATGTTTGCTTTTATATGAGAGAATTAAAGCATTGTCATGCATATGCATATCATTTAGATTAGGTGTGTCTACACATATCTATGTTGACATGTCATACATGCATTATAGTCTTCTATATTTTGTGTTTATTTTTAATTTGATTCACACGGTTGGCTATAAGTTAATGGAATTAGTTTTTAGGAGTAAAAACTTGGTAATTCTCATTAATTACTAATCTATTAAAGTGATTAATTACTTAGATTAGTAGGGTTCATTATAAATATTAGGTTTAATTCGATTAAGCCCCTAATTATAATTGGACCTAATAATGTGTTTAGTTTTAATTGTTAAAACATGGTAAATACACATTTAATAATTCTAGTCTTAGTAAATAGTTTACATAGATTAGAATTATCACTTATGAACTTCATTTTTAAGAGTTAAAAATCATATTAGTTATTGGAATAAGATTCTAATAATTTGTGATTAATGCACTAGACGTTTAGATTGAAATCAACCGTTTAATCTTGTTTTATCTAGATGCATTAATATTAATAGAAAACCCTAATTATAAAATAGTGAGTGGGAGAGGGATATATGACATTATATCCCGCGGTCTCCATCATTAGTTCAACACCGTGAGATTCGAGTGGGGCTTCGTGGCGGCTTTTGAGCGTATAGAACCAAAGAAAAGAAAAACAAACCCTAGAAAGAGTTCTAGGATTTGCGGCCAAAGAAAAAAAATTAATTTTTTCTTCTTCTTTTCTTCATCCTCCTTGTTCTTGAGTACCGTGATGGGCCCACACGCCTTTACTAATCCCGGGAGATAGCCAGGAAGATCTTGTAGTTCAAATCAGGAAGCATATCGAAAAGAAGAAGGAGCCTACAAACGTTGGTATGAAAAAGTTTCATCTCTTTCTTATTGTTTTCGATTATTACTGTACAATTGGTTTAATTGTTGATTGCATTGAAATTTTAAAAACCTCATTCCGCAGCGAAATTCAAAATCTGGAACCTACAAATTAAACTATAAATGCTATAAGATTTGTTAAACTGGAAATCACTTTATTAATATGAAAAGATTGTCAAATACATTATTACATTTGTGCTATTGAGCATTATCCTAACAATCCACTCCTCCAAAATGGCGTTCATAGCATGATGGTGCCATTTAGCAACCTCAAAGTCATTAGGAGTCCATTCACTTCTAGGTTTGGAGATTTTGGTTCCATCTTCTAGAATTTTACTAGGGAGAGTATAGTCTTCTTCAACAACCATCCATGCTCTTTCATCTATCGAGTGAATGTAGGCCTTCATACTCAATTTCCAAAACCCATTGTTGTTACCCCGAAATAATGGTGTCCTTGTATTTGAAGCTCATTCCGCCATTATATCATCTTGAAGTCTCATTGCTTCAAAACTCTACAAATCACAGTGAATGTATCCCAAGATCTCACTAAGTATAATCTAGTGACCCGTTCTGATACCAAATGAAAAATACAAACACGGTTAATTTGCCTTAAGCTAACCTAGAGGAGGGGTGAATAGGTTACTACACCTTTTTCATTCCCTTGAAACAAACAAAAGTTTGTCCCTCTACGTAGCTTGTATCACACTTTAAAAGACAAGGACAAGCATTATCAATTACAAAGATATCAAAAAAGATATATATCAACACTAAGTAAGATATATATCAACACATATACAAATATATCAAGAGATAAGGATAGAGATAGTAAACACATGATTTTTACGTGGTAAAACCTCCGAAGAGGAAACATCCACCGGTTGATTCCACAACCACCGGCAAACACCTTTCACTAGTAAGATAAAAAGATACAATCTCTTAAGTGACCACTTCATCTAGAAATCTAACCTTCAACCTTACACAATGAAAGAGATGCCTCCTTGCTTAACTATCCGGATCACCCCGATCCTAGTCAAGACTTCCATGCACAAATTGAAGAATCACTCTCCAAAATGTGACTTCCATTCTCAAATTGAAGAATCACTCTTCAATATGAGACTTCCACGCTTAACTATCTGGATCACCCCAATCCTAGCCAAGACTTCCAATGTTTAGCTCTGCAAGACTTCCAATGTTCAAATCAAGGAATCACTCTAAGAAATAAAACTATCAACATCTTCACAAGGCATGTGATCTAAGTGAATGCAAATGATGCAAACACACACAACATAGTATATATGATCAGTATATTCTATGGAAATTAGAATTGAATCAATATGCATGATCGGACGATATATGTACCTAATTGAGGTCCCCATTTCCTAGCTTTTGTTCTTGTTTTCAGGCGTATTTTTGTATATAAATAATTGTTGAGCCTTGTATAGGTACATATTCCCTATTTCAAGGTTTTGAGCTTAAATGATTAGTTGGGAAGCAAAGTGAGCCAAAAAAGGATATATCAGAAATATTTAGAGTTGTTGCGGCCTCGCCGTCAACCCAAACCGCGGTGTGATTCATTGTCAACCATGGAAATTTTCCATGGTGGATCCACCGTTGAGCTAGAACATGACATAGAGACCGCGGCACAAGTCAACTCTGTTTTCCAAAGGTTAGTGGGATGAAATTGTAAAGTGTCCATGTAGAACACCTAAATTTTGGGGTCCATAACTCCCTCCTCAGATTGAATTGGATATCATACCACATATTTTTAGAAATCCCCAGAAGCCTACTTTCCAGTGGTTTTTAAGGATCACGATTCCGGGTTTTCAAGAGGGTTTTACGATTGTTTCTGTAATGGTGCGCAAGACTGGAAACCAGACAGCGGCAAAGAGCTTCGTGCAGAACACTCAAATTTCGGGGGGCATATCTCCCTTCTCAGATCAAACCACGATGATTTATTTATATATTTGGAAAATCCCAGAAGTCTAATTTCCAGCAGTTTTTACAGATCTCAATTCCGGGTTTTCTAGAGGGAGATATGTGCATTTTTGTAACGGTGCCCGAAGCTGATTCCATACCAGTGTGCTAGGCGGCCTATAAGGTGACCAAACTCACTCACCTCACTACTCACCTCATCTTCTGCCCAAAATTCACAGCAGGCGAGGCGACTTACGAGGCGACCATTTTGCTCGCCTCGGAGCCTAGAAGGGCCAAAATGGTCCTTTCGCACCCCAATTCATCCTCAAACTTTCCTTAACTATAAATACACTTTTTTCTTATCTTTTCTTCACACAAAAAACCAAGCAGCCCTTCCATTTCTTCAGCTTCTTCATTTTCAAAGAGAGAGAGAGAGAGAGAGAGAGAGAGAGAAAGAGAGGGAGAGGCTTTCAAAGCTCCCATGAAGGTTCTCCTCCATGGGAAGCTCACCACCACCATTTCTACACATCCTCCACAACTTTTGAGAGTTGATTACAAGGAGATAGGAGTGGGTCTTTGACCAATTTCGAGACAAGTAAGGAAGGAGCTCTTGGAGGGATTCTTCAAGGGTTTTGTTTCCTTTTATCTCAATCTCTTGTATTTCATGTTTTCTCTTATGTGTAATCCCCTCTTGGGAAATATTGTAAACTTATATTTGTGCTCAATATATGTTGGTTGTTTTATATTCATTTGGGTTTTGATTTGTTCTTGATATATTGAGTAATCTTTTATCTTGAAATGCATGTGTGTGGAGATTGAAAATTGATATGTGCTTATGGATGGGATTAGGAGTAGATTAACTAAATTATAGGAGTAGTTGTAATTAATATCCCATTTGTATGTGTATGTCTTTGGAATGTCAAAATACATTGTATTGATGGATTTGAGTGTATGTGGATTTCGGTTGTACCTCCATGGATGACCAATTCGGGTATAACCGTAATCACTTAGCTCCTAAGAATAGATGGAACGTGTTTATGCATGATCGTGCTAGAATAAGTTTTGGCTTTATGATCATGCCTATAATGGTAGGGATTAGATGCACACTTACTCTAGCCATGATTTTTAGGGAGTGAGAACTGTCTCAAATCCCTTAGCTGAGACAAGAGGCACAATTGCTCTAGCCATGACCTTTGGGGAGTAATTTGTGTCTTGAGTCTCTTAATAGAGAGAACAAGCCCTTAACATGAATTATAAGTGCTTAATGCTTAGGTTGGCCCTGTGTTCTGGTGCTTAATGTGTCTTTGATCTTAAGACACCATCGCTCTATCCATGACCTTTGGGGAGCCATGATTTGATTTTGGTATTCCTTAATCAACGAATGATTTGTAATAATAGATGATTTGGTTTTCGAATCCCTTAATCGTGAGAACGAGCCCCTAACTAATTAGATGTCATTCATCGCCTAACAACCACTTATGTGCACTTATGTATGGTGAGCTTAGGCCCCTTGTGTGATCATTATCATGCATCTCTCCTATCCACCCTTTTATTTGTCATGTTAAACACCATCCTCACCTTTCCATATTCTTTTGTTTGTTTTCTATTTTCTTTCTTTTCATTTCCTTTGCACGCACCACACCGCATTATGCTTACACCCCACACACACCATTCTCACCTACCCGTTTTCTATTTGCATGCTTTCAATAATCGCTAGAACTCGATTTAGTTGACGGATACCACCTCCCTGCAGAATGATACCCTCGCTTACCGCTTTACTAGTCTTTTGCTAGTTTAGAGCACATTGCGTAGGAACCTTTAGTATAGATATCTTTTGATAATTCGCAATATGGTAACGACACAAAAAAGCGAGTATCAATGCACATGTCACATGTATTCTAGTTTGTAATCCTAAAAATAATGCAATCACACTAATAATGCATGTACATATGAAATGTGTAGATTAGGCACAAAACATGAAGAACTAGATTTTTAGAAATAAATGCACAAATCAATTTTATCTAGAACTAATAATATGAACAAACAAACTAGAGTATGTGAAACACCTAACACACACAAAACCGAGATTATGTTCAATCACATAAAAATGCTAGAATCAACTTGGATAAATTCGAAAATGAATTTCTAGCAAAAATATTAGAGCTTAGAATCACAAGATAATCACTTAGATTCAATCAAGCCCTAAATCATCAATCAAATATGCTATTTCAACAAATATTCAATTAAAGTGACCTAGCATATGAGAGGACTATTAATCATAGAGAAGATGTCAATAAACACACAAAATAGTCCTAGATTTGAAGCTAGCACAATACAACTCCACAAACATGTGAAAACATAGATTTGAAAAAAATCTAACTCAATATGTATGTCAATTGAAGCTCAATCTAGCGTTATTAGAGTTCATTACTAATAAATGATTACACATCAAACATACATATATTGAAGAAGAAAACCTAAGGTGACTGTAGACTTGAAGATCAAACTCAAGAGAGAAATCAACACCTTAAGTGAAAAACTTGCAGCTTCGTTTTTGTGAGTAAATCTACCAGAAAAAATAAATCTATTGACTCCAAACTCTTATGGAAATGATAGAGGACTGATATACAAAGAATCTTCAATTCGAATCACTTGATTCGGACTCCGAATGAGAAAGTTATGGTGTTAGGAAGATAAGAAAATTAGAGAGAAAAATTCTGCACTAGATTTTCAAGTTTTTTATTCTTTTTTTAATTGAATGAGAGGGAAAGTGAAATATATAGGAGAAAATTAAAAGACTAAGGAAGCAACCGATCAAGAGTGTCCAACTCAGCCATCTCATGGAGGTGCCTGGGCTCCACGGGGGCAGAGGACTGCTCTTCCCGTGGAGGCCACGCGCTTCCACTGGGAGAAGAGTTTGGCCCTCTTGCTTGGTTCCTTTCCTCCCCTCGCATACCTTCACGTTCTTCAACCATTCTCTAGCCTCTGAACTTTGAATTCAAATCTGTTTTCAGATTACAAACTGAGACTCTCTCATGCACAAGGACGTCACAAAACTTTCACAAAAAATATGGAATTCAAATTGAAACTCAATGGTGAAAACCAAGTACAATTAAAACACGTAAAGTTTCGTAACTTCCTATTTTGAACTTGAAACTTAATGAATGATTAACCGAAATGACTTGAACTCATTAAGGAATAATGCAAGCTCAAATTCAAATTCAATATCACAAAAATATATTGATACAAACACAAGAACACCCGAGTATGCAATTTCCTATAAATAGTCCTAGAACATGCAATTTACAAAAGTTGTCAACTTTAAATCTAATGCATGCGCATACATGTATAAGTGTGTGTGTTGTGTTAAACCGAAATTTATACAACAATGCAGGGACACATAAGAATACAATGTATGTGTGTGCTTAGGCCTTACAAGATGAAAGAGGTCTCGATATACCTTTTGCTAAGCAATTTAGCTTTGTTCCTCTTGTAGCCACCACTTTCTGTCCAGTCTTCCTTGAAGCTTAATCATCCACAAACCCTAGACAACTAATCAATACAAAGCAAATGTCATTTTGATATAGAATTATGCCAATACTAATCTCAAAAACCCAACACAATCAAATATCGATTTGTTTTGAAATCAATTAATTCAAAGAATGAAACATAATTGATAGATTCAATATATAGATAGAGTTCATTACAAGCCCAAAATTCACAAATGAATCACATCAACCCCTTAGTGGTATTTAGCTACTCATGATCATAAACATTACAAAGCAAAAACTAAGAGAAAAGAAAGAGAAAAGAAAGAGAAAAGACCCATGTAGAGATTCTTCTTCCTTGAAGCTTCAAATCCAATCCTCTTAGTGTTCTTGATGAGTAGAAATCAAAGGGAAATGATGTGGGTTTTGGATGATGATGGGAAAGTTAGATTCCTAGATCTAGAGAGAGAAAATGATGTCAAATGTCAATATGGGCGTATGGTTGAAATCAGAAATGATTCATTATATAGGATTGCCAAAAATAGGTCTGATTGCTAATGTGGCATCTTCAAAATGCACGTAGAGCGCGGGTAGTCCATGGGCAGGGACCCGTCACATACCAGCACACTAGCAGTCTTCAGAACATCATTCTTCTATTCACGGGTAACTGCGTTGGTAGGATCAGCGCAGTAACAGCGATCTATGCACTTGCACATTTTTGTATGATTTTTGATCTTCGGTTTGTGGGTTGATGCGCTGAGATGGACCAGTGAAGTTCTAAAGCTTCGGAGTGCATGGGTAGTGCGGGGGTAAGGACCCGCGCACCTACCAGAGCACTGAAATCTTCCTTTCTTGCCTCTTTTGATTTGTATTTTGCCCGAATTCTCCACTTTCTTCTCTAAGACCAGAATTGCACATATTTCCTGCAAACACAACAAAAGAGTCCATAATACATGAAAACATGCTCGAAAATAAGACAAAGTACAAGGAAAGAGGGCCAAAATATATAACAATTTTAGCACGATCATGTTGACAAGACCTTGTTGACAAGACCTTGTTAATCAAATGCAATAAAGATGAGCTTTTCATAGCCAAAATTTATGTTGATGACACTGTGTTCGATTCCACCAATGGGTCAAAAGTGCAATAATTTGTTGATGTTATGTCTCATGAATTTGAGATGAGCATGGTTGGTGAACTAAATTACTTCATAGGGTTGCAAATTAAGCATTTGCATGATGAGATTTTCATATCCTAAGCTAAGTATGCAAAGAACCTAGTGAAGAAGTTTGGCATTGACAATGCCAAACATTGTGACACACCCATGAGTACCACTTTAAAGCTAAGCAAAGATGTTAGTGGTAAAAGTGTTGATCAAAACTTTGTCGGGGCATAATAGGTAGCTTGCTGTACTTGACTGCAAGTAGACCCGATATTTCATTTAGTGTGGGTGTTTATGCTAGGTATCAAGCTAATCCCAAAGAATCTCACCTTGTTGCGGTGAAGAGGATCATTCAGTTTGTGAACGGTACATCAAATCATGGGATTTGGTACTCCTTTGACACTAATCCAAGTCTTTTTGGATTTAGTGATGACGATTGGGCATGAAATTATGATGATGGGAAGGGTAAATCGGGCGGTTGCTCCTTCTTAGGAAATAATTTGGTGTCATGGTTTTGCAAAAAGCAAAACTCAATTTCTCTATCCACGGCCGAGGCGGAATATATAGCCGTCAGTAGTGCTTGTACTAAATTGTTGTGTATGAAACAAATGCTAGCCGATTATGGCTTGGAGCAAGGTACCATCACATTGTTTTCTGACAATATAAGTCTCATTAACATTTCAAAGAATCCCATACAACATTCTAGGACCAAGCACATTGACATTAGACATCATTTCATTAGAGAGCTAGTTGAGAGCAAAACTATTGCATTAGAGTATGTGGGAACTAATGACCAACTAGCGGACTTATTTACAAAGCCCTTAGACACTCTTAGATTTGGTCACCTTAGTAAGTCTATTGGGGTTTTTCATTTGGCTTGAAATGGTATGTCTTGACCCCATATGGGGAGCTCAAGCAAAGAGAGCGAATTGGCATAAAATTGCATTGTGCTACATTAATTGCTTGAGATAATTGGTTGTGCATATGCTTATAAGTTATTTTTTTTAATATGTGTGCAACATTGCCTTACTTGCAGCAATCCATGTCATATTTATGTTCAAACATGCATTTTTGTACTAGGAGATTTACTTTGGAAGTACATTTTGAATGACTTATTATTGATCTCCATGACATGACGATTTTATTAATGACATGCCTTGAGTTGATATGCATGAAGAAATTTTTGATTGCTTAATTATGAATGCAAAAATATGTGTGAAAAGTAATTTTGAGACTTTAACCAATAAGGATCTTGTATCCATTCAATGGATTTTACAATCCAAAGTCTCTCTCTCTCTCTTTATTAGTTGAACTAGGCTACTATCATACGGGTATCTTACTGGGAAATATTAAAAAGGGTGCAAAAGTAGCTCATGTCTTGTTTTGCTTATAAAGTTTGATATAGTTGCTCTTTAAATTGAATTTCTTATAAAATCTATATCCTTGCTTGAAATCATGACAAAGGGTGAAATTTGGTTTGAATTCCTTTGGAAACCTTTGTTGTCTGCTTTGCCAAATACCATTGTTTTGATCTTAAATGCAACATGTCTTGCATATAAAGCATCGTGTCACACGTTTTCATAAAATAAAACTCCTTGAATCTCTCTTACTTAATTGAATTGCATAAAGTTGCTTATATGATTATGTGTATGTATTTGTACTATAAGCTCTCCTTGCTAATGTTTACCTGTTAGGGAAGACTCCCTTTGCCTATCTCATGACAAAAAGGGGGAGAAAGGTTGTGAGAATTAGTGGCCTTTGTGGCACCATATTTAGGGGGATTTTTGTTTATTCTTTGGGGGAGTGTTGCATTGCATAGCTTGATTACATTATTTAATTGTGTTGGTTTATTTTGTTAAGGCTATTGCAAATGCTTTTTTTTGTAAGCACCTCACACACACTTGTTCTTGGAAGGTATTTTTTTCTTGTTGATTGTGTGTACGTTGGTTCTTTCTACAAGCTTTGGATTGACTTGAAAATGTTCAAGCCTAAGATTATGAGCTTTATTGTAATATTAAAAATCGTGTTGACCAACCATCTCTTGTATTTGTGAGGTTGCTTTATGAGTGGTGTATTTGTCATGAAATAGCCAAACGGGGAGATTGTAAGTGCCTCACTTTATGATTGGCTTATTTCGTTGACAAAATCACAATGGGTTTTAAATTGTAATGGTAGCTTAGGTTCGAAGATTTCCCTTCATCAATGCCATTGACATCAAGTGTTTCAAGGAAGGTAGCTATCTTGACTCTATTTATAATTGAAAAAATTTGGTTACACACACACACACTTGCATGCACATTAGGTTATCTTGCATTTGAGTATCCTTGTTATGTGCATCTATGTTTTTCATCACACTTCACACTTGCACATCACTCTTCACACTTGCACAACATTAATAAAGAATAGGCTGCTTGAAAGTGTGTTTGAATGCCTGGAAAAGAGATTTTATCTCTTCACCATGGTACAGGTCGATGTCCATGCACCTGCCTAAACCGCGGTCCCAACAACGGTTGGTTCCAGATTGCTTCACACGTAGGGTACCGCGGTTGCTGCTCTGCCTACACAGCGGTTCCTACTGCGGTCTTCTCCAGCAAGTCTCTCACTGATTACACTGCGGCTGGTGCTTTATTTGTCCAGTGGTCCAAACCGTGAAGTTTTCAGAAGTGACATGTTATGTTCACCATGGTCTGGACAACTTGCCTAAACTGCGGTACATACAGCTGTACTGACGGGATTTTGTTGCCAAGTTCAAAATGACATCGTTTCGTCTAGGACTTCATATAAATAGATCCTCTCATCTTCTTAGTCTTTTCAGAGCTATAGATTTCATATTACATGATATAGCTCAAGAGTGTCTTGCAAAAAAAACCATCAAGATTCAATCTTTCTTGACCAAAACCCAAATACCCATCCTTCATTCATGAATCAAACATCATATAGCTTCATCTAAGATGTGTTCTAGCATGGGTCTTCATCAATACACATGACTTGGTAAGCAGAACACCATCTCCATTCATTCTTGTGTTCTTGCTTAACAAGATATCTCTTGTATGACTTGTTTGCATCAAGATTGGGTTTTTATATCCAAGCTGAGATTTTTATGTTGATTGTTGGGTTTTGTATTGTGAAAGCTATTGCATCTAGGTTTGCATCAGTTTCAAATAGCTAAGTTATATGTATGTCATATAGCAACATGATATCTAGAATCTTTGACTTACTCATCCATGGCTAGATAAGCATTAAATCTGCTGACCTAGCATTTATGCATTTAGAATATTCTTGATATTCACATTATGTTGCATATCTCTTCTCTTGATAATTAAGTCTTGTATGTACCGTGGGTAGTGTACAAGTAAGAGCCTAAAATCACTAATAAAGGTCTGCGGGTAGCAAGAACGGATTAGTAACCGATTGGGTGTGATGCGGTCAACCTAGGTTGTAATCTTTTTTACAAATATTGGATTTGAGGGTTTGATTGGCAATTAGACCCTTTTTTACCCTATTGGGGTTTTCTCACATAAAACAAATCATCGTGTCTTTCTTTTATATTCTGCACTTATTGTTACAATGATTGTTTGTTTTAGAGGTTAGGGGTTGTTGAGATTAATTTTGACTAACCAAAAAGATGGAGATTAAATTGGTTAAAACCTATTCACCCCCCTCCCTCTCTAGGTTAGTTTAGACACACTTTTGTGTATTTTTAGAATCCAATATCTTTTAGGAAGTTTGTTTCCTTATTGGAGTGTACCTCACGGTTTCTTGTTTAAGTAAGATTCTTTCTCTTAGTATTTGAGCTATTGTTAACTTGGAGTTAATGTTTCCACACATCACTAGCCGACCAGGTCCTTTTGACCCGGTCGGTTACTCAACCCGACCAATGTCTCTTTTCTTCGATCAGTTTGTTTAGCTCAATCAGGTTTCTTTATCATGTTAGTTAGTTGAATTAGATCAAGTTATCTCTACCCGATCATCCTACTAATCCTGACTAAGTTATCTCTATCCGATCAATCTGATGAACCCGATCGGATCTTACTGGGGCAAAATGTTGAGCCCTGATCAACCACAATCGGTTTTGTCTTACTGACTTCTGGTGACATGGCATTCTCAATTATCGCTTTTTCTGGTAACGATGTTAACCTGTCAGTTCACAAAATTTTACCAATAACACACACGATTGGACTCATAAACAACTAAAAATCTCAGAAATATAATTTCTTTAAAAACGAGATTTCCAACCAAATAAAAATACAAACTAAAAACACAAAGGCACACAAGGATGTTATTTCTTAAATATAATTCCTAGAACATGTTCAACTAGGAATATTAGTCGATTTATGAACTAATGCATGAGCATGTAAATGAGTGTGTGCTAAACAGAATTTTTGCACAACAATGTAGAGACACATATGCATGAAATGTGTGTGTGCCTCTACGCCTTGCAAGAGAAGAAAGATCGCAATACCTGATCGAAGCACAACCTTTTGAAGAAGAATTTGCTTGAGAAGCCGTCGTTCACCTTTGAAGTTCGGAATCGAATAAACTACCTAAGCAACTAATCAATACAAACAAAGATCATTTTGTTATGGTATCACTCCAACACAAAACTAAAACCTAACAGGTTACCTATAAAATGCTAACAAAGCAAATTAAATAACCAAGTTCACTCTAGAACAAAGCATAAATAATAGGAAACATGGGCCTAAAAGAAGTATAGGAATGGACCGATCAAATACTCTCAAACCTATCTTTTGCTAGTCCTCGAGCAAAACTAAAACTAAAAACTTAAAAACAAAAAATGAAACTAAGCCACTTTCGTAGGGATCAAGATAGCATTGAGCTTATGCTACAAGCCTTTAGACCTCATGGAAAAGGTATATATCAGCTCAAGAAGTGAAGAAATAAGACCTGATCAGCTAAGCAAGAGTCCATACTATTGTTCTGGACTTGCATTGTATGTAGGGATGGAGCCACCTTAGAACGAGAAGGGGCCACTGCACCCCCCCCCCCCCCCCCCCCCCCCCCCCCCCCCCCCCCCTTGAAGTTGTACAATTTTAGAAAAGTTTCCCTAAACTTTTAGAGTTTTATGTTGTCACCCTTGTTTAATATCCCTCAAGTTTTATAGTTTTATATATTTTTCCCCTAAACTTTTATATTTTTATATTTTTACCCTTAATTCATTTTAGATTTTCTAGTTCTTTTATAAATTACACTGTTAATAATTTATAGATAATGTCTTCTTTCTTAACTAATTTTAGTATATTACTAAAATATTTTCTCTCTCTCCGAAACTTACTTATCTCACTCTAATACGGTAATACCATGTTATATTTTTGATAAGTTATTTACTTATTTATTTAGTTTTCGTAATTTAAAAAAATGTGTTGATTTATATAATTAAAACATATCAAGTAAACATAGTCATATATTTATGTTTAATTATTAAGAAATTTTATCAAACTAACTTTTATAATTATTAACAACAAAAATAGTTTTTGGATTTTATAAAAATATTGGGAGTCCAGTTTAAATTTCAATTTGTTTTATAACTATTAAACACTATTATTGAATCTTGAATTAATGAGCATAAATGTCAGTCTATTTTATTTTTAGAGTAATGCTAGACATACCGCCAACTTTATATCTCAACTTATATTATAACTAGTTGTGTGTCGATTAATAAATCGATACATATTAATTATGATTTATTTCACTCCTTACATTTATATAGATTAAATTGTCTTAAGTTACAAGTTGAGATATGGGTTAGAATATCTAGCATTGTTTACATTTTTATTATGTTTTCATCAAAAACATAATACCTGGTCTAGATAGATAGATCTATAAAAAAAAATTATGTTTTCAGCACAATCTATAAAAAAATTTATGTTTTCATCACTATTCAAAGATTATCTTAATTTTTTTTTTCATAAATACACAAATTAAGAAAATTTATCTCAATAAATTTTTTATTCATTTTCAATAATTAATGAAAAATAATAATGTTTTAAAATATAAACATTGTTTTTATAACTAATTTTTTTTTCACGGTGCCCCTTCTGGAACATAATCATGGCTCCGTCCCTGATTATATGCATCTGATGGAAGAGCTGATCAGGCTCATCCGCTCATGATGGTGATGTTTCAACTTTCAAGAAGGTGCAAGCTGAGCAGAGGTCAAGATTACTTAGGTAGCTAGCTAGCTAACAAAAGCTGATTGGCAATTAATTATTCTTCCAGGAGTTTATTAATTAGTAGTCTGTTGAGGAATCTTATGTATAAATATCTAGCATTGTATTCTGTGTGTACTCATCACTTTACATTGAATAGAAATCAGAAACTTCAAGAATCCATTAATGGAAGTTTTTCATTTTCATCAAACACCTTACTTCTTTTTAAAAGTAGCTATTATCACAGCCTATACCGTGTTAATGGAAAATGCGGGTTTTATGAAGTTTAATGCGAGCTAGGGTTACATTGTTTGTACTAAAAACGGTGCAGTTCATCTGTGAACACTTAAAAAGGTAAACAAAATCCAAGAGAGATCCATAAAAAATTAACCCAACCAAATAAAGAATTAAACAAAATCCCAACAATGTCAAAAATTCAAATTCTTTTATTAGGGATGTTGCTAAGAAAAAGATAACCTCAACTAATTATTAACAAAAAATGAAACCCTAATGACCATCTTCAGTACTAACTAGAAAAAGAAAATGCAAATTGTGGCATTCAAAAACGCTCCCACATAGTGGCAAGGAAGACGAGGAGATGAAAAACAATGAGCAACAGAGCCATTAAAACCAGGAAGATACCCAGTTTCCACCATTTGCTTTTGAGGGTCCTGAAGAAGCCTTCTTTGCAGGATTGGCAGTTGTAGCACAGAATTGTTCTGTCATTGTTCCATGTCTCGCAGTCTTGGTCTCCCTCTAATGGTTCTTGTTCTTCTCTTCTTCTCCAGAAGGTGGCATTTATGAACTCCATGCCACATATTGCTGGTGGCTTGCAACATCCAGACTTCATTGTCACATGCATAACACAAACCAAAAAACAAAACAAAATTACAATTGTAAGTTTTTTTTTTCTAAATCTAACACCAAATGAGACAGAGGTCTGTTGACCACAACATAGAGAGAAACTCTCCACATATGGAGATGGGGCCACACACTGGTTGAATTAAGAGGGGATATGCAGAATTTGTACGTTTTTAAGATATGTTTAGATGCTTTTGTGAATAAATAGTTTACACTGCAGAGTGGTTTTTCACTTTGATTATATTCATTACGATATAGAAAAGAAAGATTAGATGATTTACATAAAATATTATAAGTTCAATCATTCACAATTGTTAATAATTAAGTTGCACCGTACCATCACAAACTAGCTAGTCATCTATATGAGAAAACTAACAATACAAACCGTGATTTCATTTTATCAAATTCACCTGTATATGATTATTAAACATACCAAAATTAACTCATTAAACCTAGATCAATACACCATGCATGTCATTAGAAATCAAACAACAAAAAGAAAAATAAACATTAAAAAGTACTGGCCTGAATATTAAAAAATGAGACCTTCAATTCCCAACCATTTCATCGATTCATGAACAAATTTCCTTAATTTTTAGACGCATCTAACAATTGAGAACCGAGAGTCTACATTTTAGAATAATAAATAAAATAAAAAATGTTGTATCTACATACCTCGATGGACGTCAACTTGCTTGTACTAAAATCATACGATTTCAGAGTAAAAAATCTGGACTGCAAGTCATCACAAGCTCCCGTATCGTAAATACAGGATTTGATATTATTCCAGTTATTATTATTATCGATCTTCAACCTGAACCACCTCGGCGAGGCCGGAATCTTCCTGCTCTCCATGTCATAGGCGCCCACAAGAGCCAACCCTGCGGTGAGCATGAGAATCAGCGGGACCATCACCACGATCACACCCGGCATGGGGAACCTGGAGCGGAGGAAGAGGGCGGCATTGCTGATGATGAAGATGAAGATGAGGGCGATTCCAATACCTGTCTGGAGACGGGGAAGGCGGAGGAGTCCCTCGCAGTCGAAGTCCCTCATGTAGAAGAGCCATATAACGGAGGCGATGACAGGGAAGGAGAGGATGAAGCAGACTATGGTCAGTAGACCTGCCAAGTTCTTTGCTTTTGTGTTTGGTGGTGGTGCCGGTGCTGGGTCTGGTTTGGTGTCTGCCATTGGTGGGTTCTCTGGGTTGTTGTTGTTGGTGGTGGTGGTTTTTTGTTGATCTGTTTCAGTTGGTGCTGCCTCTGCTTCTGTTGTGTTGTTAGCGGGATCGGCCATGTCAGTAGAGAGTGTGAACTTGGAGGATATAATAAATATAAGTTTTTTTGTATTATTTTGTTTTAGTTTTTATTTCCATATGTACATTGATTTACCAAGTCAGTCAAATTTTGTTTAGGAGATATTTGGGACAGATGAGAGATATTTGGGGAAATTTAGGAACTGCTCTTTGACATTAGGAGATAAATTCATGTGTAAGATAAATCAGAAACAATTGGGTGCAACGGAGACACTTTGTCATCCATGCATCTGAAAAATTAATCATGAGTGATTCGTGATAAAAGAATAGAATTTAACATTTTACGCGTGAAATACGGTGAATGGATGAGCACACTATGGCAATATGCTCACGGGCTCCACTTGAACACTTTTTCTCTCATGAAATACAAAATATTTTATGTTTAATAATGTAGTCAAGATCCTGACTATTCATGGGTGTAACTAACGCTACACATTGATGAAAAATCCTTAAAAGATTCTAGCTAAATACACGATTTCAACAAAAAATAAAGTAAAAAAGAGATGATAAGGAGTGTCCAATTGCATATTCCATCTCAAATCAAGTGGCGTGAAATGTGCACCTCACATCTCACTTTAGTAGGGGAGGTTAGAGTCCATTATGTATATGTTATTAGCAGTGTTGTGGGATATCCCAATTGTGGAACTAAGTAGATATTTCTTAGTTGTGTAAATATAAAACCGGATTGTATATGCAGTTTTCAATTTCAACAGATTCTAATAATCTCAAATCATTGCAGTACATTTTTTTTAAAAAAAATTCCCGATAAGAATTTGATTAGATTATCCATGATTTATCCAATTCTATTGAAATGCAGATTGAAAATTCAACGTTAATTGAGGAAAGTAGATTTGCCATCTTTAGAGCATTTCCAATACAAAATTAAATTGCATTTTAATAATTGTTGACATATCAACAATATCAGTAGACTTATTCCTATGTGGCATAGAAATCTACTTGATAGACAGCTAAATAAAAAAGGATAATGTCGGTCAGCACCCAAAATACTGACCCAATGATGTGGCCTAATTGAATTGTAACATATATCTTTTTCTCTTTTATCTATTCCAAACAATTAAAACCCCCCTCTTTACTCAGAAGTTAAACAGTTAGGTATGTATTCAAACTCATATGTATATGTTACAATTCAATTGGGCCCAATTAAAGCAACGCGTACCAAATCCATAATGATTTTTAGGACTAGCAGTTGTTTAATAATTTGAGTTTAAATGGAACTATAAGGACCTCTATTTTATGATTGGCTTATTTCATGACAAACTACATTGGGATTATTATGTAAAGGATAGCTTAGGTTTCTAATCGTGGCTCTTCTTCAACAAGCTTCCGAGATCCCAAGGAGCTTCAAGAAAGGTAATTCACTTGTTCTTGACTTCTTTAAGAGATTAGTAGCACACACTCACCTACATGCATTTGTGGTCTAACTGCTTATATGTGTGCATCCATTACATATATCACACTTGCACTTCATTGTCGGATCTATGTATGGTTTTATGTGGTGTAATTCGTTTTCGGTTGTGTGATCAAAAAATTCTGTGCATGCATGATGGTATGCTTGTCTTAGCGCAATGGTTGACCACTTAAGTAGGTCCAATTCTTCTCTTGGATTGGTCTTGGGTCACATGGTCTTATACCATGAGTTTGGGCAATTTTGTTTATTGTCCAAATCTGACATATGGTAACTCAAATGACCATATCTCTTTCTACAGATATCAAAACCTCATTTTGTAAAAAAGAGTAGAGAGTATACATCCATACCTTTCCAACAGTATATTATTCGATAAATTTTGATGTCGTTTGATCATGTTTTGAGCTGCTTGAAAACTAAGATGATGTGTTGTACCTGTCTCGCGAAGTCATTATCAATGCTTTTTACGAGACAAGTTCCTCTATTCATGAACAGCGACAGGAACGACTGACACATCTCCGGGCATACCTCTAACTAATGTTACGCAAGTGAAATAGAAGGAGCGTGCTAATGGGATTTATGCCCTAAAACTTGTAATTTGTAAATGCTAGAAAACCATAAATAAAAGAAGTAGTTATTTCATTCAATAAATAAGACTCATACGTTTATATCATATGTGCTTAACATTAAAGATTGCTACATATAATCTCAAACTAAGTATATGAGTGTCATATACAGAGGTATTTGGTTTGAAACGTGAAATCTAAAGAGTCCGTAGAAAACAAATAAAGTTGGATACTTTATTTGTTGTTAATTACAGCTGCGGTCCATTCTGTAATGTATGATGATTCTATCCTAAACTGTTCATATTGTGATATGAGAATGGAGGCACCTTATATGATGTGATCATATAGGACTGGGCCACGATCTATATGAATCTCTCAACAAGATCCGTTACATGTAGAGATTCAAATATATATCGATAAATAATGGTTGTATATGAGTGATCTTAATCATGAGTGTCTTATTGACTCCTTCAAGTTAGATCGTGGTTTTTAACATATCATGGGTGAGATCAAATTAGCATTCCTGATCATTAACTCCGTATCTTGGAATCATGGTTTGGTTTATGGCTGGAAAGATTTACACACAATAAAGGAATCCACTCCTTCTGGCGAGAAGTAGAGAGGTAGTTCCCTTGAGGGTTTATTCGGGACTTGAACAATAAGAGCGATTTTCTTCTTCTGTAAAAAAGGAATGAAGGATATAATTGTTCATTAGAGAATCAATGGTACTCAAAGGAAAAGATATAATTAGAGAGGTATAACGGATTTTATCACCTAGCTCTAATTATGAACTACTTGTGGAGGATCATATCATATGTAATAGCTATATTGGTGGACATTGATATTTTGTTTTTTGTAAAACATCTACAATTACAAGAGTACAACCTCTGGGTTTTAGTGGAATAACTCCAAGGTTAATAATCATGAAATATCAATTAAAGAGTTTTAATTAATTTTTCTAAGTATTATTGGAGCTCAAAAATGTGGGTCCATTAGGTCCCCTTACTGACCCTTTACGATTACTGGTAACAAGGTTCCCGGTTAATTGGATGGTCCAATTAATTATATTACGAAAGTGACTTGGATTTATTCTGAAAATTAATTAAATAATATGATTATTTAATTAATAAATTATTTAATTGATTAATTAAATATATTTAAATAATATGAATATTTAATTGACAAATTAATAATAAATAATTATTAATTTGTTAATTGGAGGTTGCATGTTCGAATCTTGACAAGATGAAAGGAATAAAATAGTGGAGATTATTTTTATTTCTTTTTAAGAGGTCAAGGGTTCAAGTCTTAGTAACAATCCATGTTAATATAGGATTTAAAATCCTTTCTTAACTGGGTCACTAAAACCCTAGTCTTATGATTAAATATATATATATATATATATATGATATCATGAAACAAACATAACTTAACCCTAGCAAAAGGAGTGAGAGAGTGCGGCAAGAAGAAATAAATAAATAATATATATATATATATTTCTTCCTTGGCCGAATTTCATCAAGAGGACAAGGAGTTGTCTTCCCCTTTCTCTGTAGCCTTCATCCAGTAAACCAGTGCAAATAAGGGAGCAAACCCACATGCAGTGTCTGGGTCATCAGTAGTGCACTACCTGCGCAAGACCAGCACACCAGAAGAAAAGCAGATCCAAAGGTGTTAGTGCATGGGTCATGCGCAGGTGCCTACCCGCGTATATCTGGGCCAGACCCACGCACTGCACACATTATAAAAACAACTGTGTCTCTTTCAAGTGAGCCCTACCACGAACCAAACCAAACTTTTCTCAAATATTTTCAAAGGTATTTCTTTTTCTCCACGCTTTCGATTCAAGACCAAAAGGTATGAAATCTTAATCTCAATCTTGTTTCCCTTTATTCAATCTTTGATTCCAACATCTCTCTCACCAAAACACTCTCTCTCAAGCATGAACTCATAAGTTCTAAATATACCCACGAATTTTTGTTTTATTTTTTATATATCGTGATGTGTAGATGATGGGTAGTTTTTGTTTAGATGATGCATGTTGTAGTGTTTTGGACTCAATTTGAAATAAAATTGCCCTTACATATGCATGAACTCCAATTTTAGGGTTTGTATGAGTTAATTGAAGTTATTTGCCAAACGTTCATGATGGGTTTTGTTGTATATATGTAGTTGAGAGTAATTTTGGGTGGATTGAAGTGTTAATTATAAAATTGGGGACTAATTTCGAAAATTAGGGTACTTAATGATTGGAATGATTTTGTGCCTATTTTTTGAATTGATGCTGTTAACAGTGTTTTTTGGCAGGGGTCCAAAGAAGAATTTTCCACCAAGTAACCACCTGGTAGGGACCATTCCCAGCTCCCAGGTATCTAGCGGGATCGATACCTCGACCTTGAAGGAATTAATACATGGTAGGGCTAGAACCTCGACTACCTATCTATCTAGATGAAGCGCCAGAGATACAAACCAAAAAGAGTAGGTATAACACTATGTATCTACTCTAAAGCTGGTACCACGATACCCCGAACTTGGTACCTCACGGTACCTGGTACCTCTCTTTTGGAATCCAGGTACCTCGACACACTCCTAGTACCCGAGTATCTCGATAGCGGCCTAGCACCTAGGTACCTCGACATCTACCTAGTACCTGGGTACCTCGCTATCCACCCAGAACCCGTCCAAGATAGGTATCCTATCCACCCCAAACAGGTATCCTACTCGTCGAGCAGGAAGAATGGTACCATGAAGATACTAGCATTACTAAAATAAGTGCCACGCCAGCGAGAAGGGACTGGTACACCAGAATACCTCGCTTGAAGGGAAGAAGCATGCAACACCATCTGACCTCATTAATGGCCATTCATAACTCCATTAATGAGGGAATCAGTCAACTCCATTAATGGCCATTCACAACGCCATTAATGAAAGAATCAGTCAACTCCATTAATGGCCATTCACAATGCCATTAATGAAGGAATCAGTCAACTCCATTAATGGCCATTCACAACGCCATTAAAGAAAGAATCAGTCAAATCCATTAATGGCCATTCACAACGCCATTAATGAGAGAATATTCAACTCCATTAATGCAGTATCAACATTCCTTTGATTACGTATTAATTAATGGAGTGGGTAACAAGAATGAGACATATAAATATGACCGAGTTCTCTCCAGGGAGGGGGGGGATCCAGAAGACAGTAACCACAGCCTATAGCTGGGTTCGAACGATAAAGAGAGTTCACCAGCTCAGGGTCTAACTTCGTCACCATGCTCGGGCTTCAATCGCAGAACTCATGTCTGATATCCCCACTCTCTGATGGTCAACAATATACCTCTAAGCCCTCTCATATCTCCAAGGTGTCTCCGATCCTAGATTTCGCCCACTTCTTCACCAGAAATACAGTTCGACATCTCCTATCATTGTATCGACTATTGTACACGTCAATTTTCTCCATGAATGTATCGGTACCTAATGGTATCCCTCCAACGGTGACCTACCAGGTTCCAGATTGTATTTATGTAAGCTCTCCGGAGCACATCTCGAGATATATAAATATAAAGAAGGATCTTTCTCCTTCCTATGGATACTGCCTACGGATTTTTCAGCATGTGATCAATTGTGATGCTTTTTCCCCCTAGGTCACTCCACCTCTACCAAATGAGTTGTCATTCGCCCTTTTATCTCATTCATTTTACAAGTATATGAGCTAGGTACCGACCTCGCTGGTCCTAGCCCTCATGTACCTCTCTTTGCACGTTATCTAGGTCGGGGAATTATAGAGGGCACCTAGAGAGGTAACCATGTACTTAGATCAGATACCTAGATCGGGTACCAGCCTACCTACCCCAGCTGCGACCTCTGGGGTAGCGGGTTGAGGGTGTTAATTGAGATTTTCACCCCGAGTGAATTTTTTCGTTAACAGATGCCTTTTGTGGTTATGTTGAGATATGTTAAATGCTTTTGCCAAGTCTTGATTTTGCAAAGTAAATCTATATAGTGTGAATTTAGGTCTATGGTTTGTATTGAGTGGATGAATTTGTCACATTGGGGATTTTGATTATGTTGTGAAAGGAATTGTGAAAAGAATTGATTGATTTTGATTCCTTGAATGTGCTGAGTGAAAATTTTGGGAAAGGGTTGCTTTGGATTAGACATGTAATGCATGAAGTGATTTTGGATCAATTGGTGTGTCATGTGAAAGCTAGCATGTGTTGATGGTCATTAATTTGCTCAATAGTGAATGGGCAGTGCACGAGTACTGGGCGGGTCTACACTCGTACACTGGGAACTTCAGGCTGACAATGTTTTGCTTGATTTTTATATTGGATGTGCCTATGCATGTGTACTTTTGAGTTGAAATCTACCTCTAAACTGTGATGTTTTTGTGTGCAGATGACAACCAAAACAAGGATCAAATATGTCGGCCAAGCCTCGCACAAGAAAAAGTGAAACAAAGGGCCAAAATACCAGATCGCACCCTAAACAAGGACTTCCAGAACTGGTTGGAGTATTTCAGATAGAGGGGAATAATTGTTGATAGGGGAATAGCCACCAAAGAGCTTGAAGCAACTCAGATTACTCAGATGGTGAAATGAGTGGGTGGGAGACTTACACTAGCACCCATTCCTAATACTACAGCAGAGTTGTTGAAGAGTTTTATGCTGGGATGAATCCCGATGACTACAAGTGCCGAGCTCAAATCATGGTTTGAGGACGGGAGGTTCACTTGAATTTTACAGACATCAACGAATATTACAAGACCGAGCTACTTAATGATCAAGAAGCATTGGGCAACATGCAGGAGGGTGTCACTTGGAACAGGTTGTTCATCGGACAAAATGTAGACTTTGCCAATGATCCGGTGATAGAGCTGTTAGGATTATGCTCAATAGCAAGAGTGTAATAATGTATTTGACAATCTATTCAAATTAATAAAATGATTTCTAGTTTAACAAATCTTATAACATTTATAGTTTAATTATTATAATTGTTAAAAGTAAATAATCATAAGGTCAAAAGACTATGAGAAATGAAGTGGTGTTTGTACATTTGGATATGTATGAGGTAGACACAACTCTTTAGTTAGTCTTGAATAATATTCACAACTGATCGAGCCAAAAATGTTATACATTTTGGCCCTCGTATCCTTTCTCTTTGTTTTGTTCTTGAGTGTTTTTATGTGTATTTATGTCTCGTTTGGTTTTTATTGCAGGCATTAGGTAAAAAGGCATGAAGGGGGGCAAAATGGACCAATTAGTGCACATATGAAGTGAAGGAAACAATACTGCACAGGTAGCAGACCTGTGCACTACCCGTGCGCTGACCCCTGCACCGAAAGGTGGATTTTAAGAATAACAAACTGCATGGGTAATTGCATAGGTAACACCCGTGCACCTACCTGTACAGTTCACCAAACCAGGGAGCAAGGCCATTGGCGAAGGCAACTCCACGAGTGGTGCACGGGTCATCCACCCGTGCATATACCCGAGCACATTGTGCTAATCTGAAGAGAAATGAAGACTGCGCGGATAACTGCATGGGTAACCTACCCGTGCTATACCCATGCTATACGGGATACCCAACTCCCCCCATCAACATTTTGGCCTAGTTTTTGAAGGAAGTATAAATAGTTTAAAATCTGATTTTTGAGGGAGAGACCTACGACCATACACCATTTCATTCATTCTTTCTCTCTCTAAATCCCAAAAACCTTTCTCATCAAAAACCCATCATCATCTTCATCAATTGCTACTCAAAAGGATGTAGGAGGTGGATTGAAGCTTGAAGAAAGAAGGTTCCACATGGGTTTTTTCTACTTTTCTCCTTTTTATTCTTGTATTCCATTTGTTATGAGTAGCTAAATCCCATTAACGGATTGTTGTGATTCACTTGTAAATATGGGTATTTGTAATGAACTCAATATCTTTTATTAAAATCTATCTCATTTGTTCTATTCAATGTTTTACTTGATTTCAAAAGCATTTGTGTTTGATTGTACATAACTCTCTTCATGAGTTGTTTGAGAAAGTATATGTGTAGAGAATCAAGTATACATGATGCTTGGCCCTCTAAGCTCAATTGAATAGGAGGATTGAACAAGGTTACATGACCCAAGTAATATTCGGACTTATTAATCTCACCTAATTCTAATCTTTCATGGGTAATCAAGACTATACATCCTAGGATTATTTGCATGTGATAGATTATGCATCAACCTATACATGATGGGTTGGTGATTTTTAACAAAGAGATTTGTCCCTTATGTGATAAATGTTCTTTCATTGGATAACCAATTGTTGGTGGCCAATGCTATACATGATGGTTTGGGCACTCACAAGTGGTAAATAATCACTCCTATACATCCTAGGGTGGTTACATTAGTTAATGACAATTAATGTGAGTTCATTCTTAACCCATTGTTTGCTAGTTGAGTTCATCAATTCCTTAATTCACATATCACATATCCATACTTTTTAGATTGGTGGATTTTAGCTTGGTTTACATTTTAGTTTTACTTTTTTCTCCAAAACCACATCAATTTACTTTTCTTGCGTTTTTAACTAAAGCATTAGTTTAATCATAACTATCGCTTGATCTCTGAGGAACGATACCCATACTTGCCACATGCTAGTTTTATACTTGATTGAGTGCATCTTGGGATCTTATAAATTTGTTTGAATATTGTATGTCACGACTTATATAAAAATGCACATTCAAAATGGCGCCTCTGCCGGGGATCGGCGTACATAGTTGTGATTAGATTTAGTTTTAGTGTTAGTTATTTATTTAAGTTTCTTTTACTTTGATTGTACTTGTTATTTTGAATTTATAGGTTCATATGTATATGCACGAGAGAGGCTCCTTGAGACGCGGCTTGGTACCAAGAATTAACAATATTTATCGGATTAGAGGATTGATCAGACAGTTTAAGAACAACACTCTTGAAGAAGAGATGGCTGAAGGAATTCCACAGAATACACCAGTTGAAGAACAAGGAACAAATGAAGAGGACTTGGGACTCACAATTGGGGAGTACACTTTTCCATCAGTTGGGGATGAGCAACCAACGGCTATTGTTTTGGACGACACCGCTAGGTTATATGAGTTGAAGGGGATGCATGTGAACTTGTTGCCGACAATACGCAATTCGAGGGAAAATATTTTTCAAATCTTTAAACACTTTTAAAACATCATGTGTAGTCTCATTGCACCAAAATCATCATGTGTCATAGAACATGCATCATTAAAGTGGACTGCTTGACTAAAACTTTTATTCCCTTGGTAGATGGATTCTTTGAGGTGATATTAGGCAATGTGTGTTTAGCCACTTTAAAATGCAAAATACTTCCCATCCAATAATGTGTGTGCTCCCAAGCCAATTTTGAAGCCAAACACATTTAGACTTGTTCATTCTACACCTTTATTACCCATAACCCAAGCAACACAAACACTAAGCCAACCCTCACTTGATTGATCTTGTTAAGGCTTAGGAATAAATGTAAATGTGGTCCAATTGTCAAATGGCGTGCACCGAGGCAAATAAGTGTTGAGTTGTAAAAGATGTGCGAAAGTCAAAGGCAAGAAAATAGAGCAAAGAAACAATCAAAAAGAAAAAAAAAAGAAATTTTTTTTAAAAATAAATAAATAAATATAAAAAAAGGGAAAGAAAAGAATGTGAAGAGAAGCAAAAAAAAGAAAAAAAGAAATATGCTTAAATTGCCTTATCTAAATTGAAACACTACTCAAAGAGATAACTAAAGTAGTTCGAAATTGCACTCGAAATTTATAAATGCCTGGACGTTTTATTATATATTTGTGTTTAGAAGGGTGTGAATGTGAAATGAAAGGTTTAGATATAGAATGTATTGCCTTAACTTGGTTGATTAGTGCATTGTGCCTAAATTCCCATTCTTTCTAATCACCAACCACCTTAGCCCTATTACAACCAAATGGAAAAGACGTAGTTGATCTTAAGGGAAGTCTAATTTGGGAATATTAGTCGATGCATGCTCTTTCCACGTTCATGGCACTTGATTCTTTCATGAGACTGTTTCACTAAAAAAGAGCGTTTATTTTGTATGAAATGTATGCAACAACTTTGATTCCATTACATAAATTCTTTTGCATACATGTTGCATGAGTGTGAACCTAGGTTCTGAGAGGAAAAACAAGAGAGAACCCATGCGAGAACTTAGATCGAAGCGAATTAAGCTCAGGGCGTGAGAGTGAGTAGTTTCCAAGGCAAGGGCATTTAAAGTGTGGGATTCATGTCGTGCGAGTTTCCTTCTTGTGGTGCCATGGAGTTATTTAGAACATTTTGCATTAGCATCTTCATCACTTCCATTATCTCCACTCCCATTATCTCTTACTTATCTCTCAGTTAGTTGGCTTGCAGCTTATTTGTTTGAGTCTAAGTGTTTTTAGATCGAGTCATGTTTGCGTGTTTAGAGTTATATTTGGTTTTGTTTGGAGTTTGCTCGATGATGAGCAAAGGTTTGGTTTGGAGGTATTTCATTTTGGCCCTCATATCCTTTCTCTTTGTTTTGTTCTTGAGCGTTTTTATGTGTATTTATGGCTCGTTTTGTTTTTGTTGCAGGCATTAGGTAAAAAGGCATGAAGGGGGAAAAAGGACCAATTATTGCACATATGAAGTGAAGGAAACAATAGTGCACGGGTAGCAGACCCGTGCACTACCCGTGCGCTCACCCATGCACCGGAAGGTGGATTTTGAGAAGAACAAACTGCACGGGTAATTACATGGGTAACACCCGTGCACCCAACCATGCAGTTCATCAGACCAGAGAGCAAGGCCACGGGCGAAGGCAACTACACTAGTGGTGCACGGGTCATCCACCCGTGCACATACCCATGCACATTGTGCAAATCTGAAGAGAAATGAAGACTGTACGGGTAACTGCTCGTGTAACCTACCCGTGCTATACGGGATACCCAGCTCGCCACATCAGCATTTTGGCCTAGTTTTTGAAGGAAGTATAAATAGTTTAAAATCTGATTTTTGAGGGAGAGACCCACGAACATACACCATTCCATTCATTCTTTCTCTCTCTAAATCCCAAAAACATTTCTCACCAAAAACCCATCATCATCTTCATCAATTGCAACTCATAAGGACGTAGGAGGTGGATTGAAGCTTGAAGAAAGAAGGTTGTACATGGGTTTTTTTCTACTTCCCTCCTTTTTATTCTTGTATTTCATTTGTTACGAGTAGCTAAATCCCATTAAGAGATTGATGTGATTCACTTGTAAATGTGGGTATTTGTAATGAACTCAATATCTTTTATTAAAATCTATCTCATTTGTTCTATTCAATGTTTTACTTGATTTCAAAAGCAATTGTGTTTGATTGTACATGACTCTCTTCATGAGTTGTTTGAGAAAGTATATGTGTAGAGATTCAAGTATACATGATGCTTGGCCCTCTAAGCTCAATTGAATAGGAGGATTGAACAAGGGTACATGACCCAAGTAATATCCGGACTTACTAATCTCACCTAATTCTAATCTTTCATGGGTAATCAAGACTATACATCCTAGGATTATTTGCATGTGATAGATTAAGCATCAACATATACATGATGGGTTGATGATTTTTAACAAAGAGATTTGCCCCTTATGTGATAGATGTTCTTTCATTGTGTAACCAATTGTGGGTGGCCAATGCTATACATGATGGTTTGGGCACTCACAAGTGGTAAATAATCACTCATATACATCCTAGGGTGGTTACATTAGTTAATGACAATTAATGTGAGCTCATTCTTTACCCATTGTTTGCTAGTTGAATTCATCAATTCCTTAATCCACATATCACGTATTCATACTTTTTAGATTAGGGCATTTTAGCTTAGTTTACATTTTAGTTTTACTTTTTTCTCCAAAACCACATCAATTTACTTTTCTTGCGTTTTTAACTAAAGCATTAGTTTAATCATAACTATCGCTCGATCTCTGAGGAACGATACCCATACTTGCCACATGCTAGTTTTATACTTGATTGAGTGCATCTTGGGATCTTATAAATTTGTTTGAATATTGCATGTGACGACATATATAAAAATGCACGTTCAACAACTTAAGATAAAAGTTGGGCGTCTTTACCGTGTTAAGGTTATAGATTCTTTTGCTAGCATTTGAGTGGGATCAAATATGTTATGATGAGTCTAAAATCATCAAAGTGTAGTGTCTTTGGGCAAAAGAATCTAGTGCACTAGGTGCATTGAATAGGATCACAGTAAAACACTTTATCCAGAATCATCAGTGGATAAAAGTTTTCACTTGAGGACAATCGAAGAGTCTATCTCAATCCTGAGATAAATTATGGACATATGGTTACAAGTGTTATCATTTGAGTTGTCAATGAGTACGATTATATAGCATGGTCTATCCTCGATGGTTTGGTGGTATTCATTTGTTAATCGATAGAGGACTTCATTTATAGGTATGAACATCGTGGCTCCATTTATTAAACGTGTATAGAATATCATACATATGGATATTTTGAGGCATTGGATATTAAATCTTAACGTTAAGTTTTCGATAGTGTCTATTGAAACATGGCTTATGGACAATTCAAAATATCCAAGTTCAAAATATGGTCATTTGAATAAATATGGTAACTAGGAGAGCTATAGGCGGTCTATGAGCTCTTGGCAGTTACTGATATTTTTCACGAGGATACACTATCTCTAATAAGGTTGCCTAGGGTACGAATGAGAAATATTAACTTATTCTATCTTTATTTAAGAGTTCAATTTTAGCTCTTTAGTGGAATGAGCTAAAATCAATAGATCGAACCTAAGTGAATCATTTGTTGAATGTAATTAGGTTATGTCTATTGAAGCTTAAATTTAGATAGCCCGTCAAGATCCTCAATCCACACGAACTTTGCTGGATCACTTGATATATTCTACCGGACTAATTTCAGGGTCCATCTAGAATTGTTTTTGGATTTCGGAATCCAAAAGTTTTGGAGAGGTGCAGTCATGTGTAATCAAGACACGCGGTAACTCTTCAAATGCCTGGAATGGGCGGCCAAGGATGTGGGAATCCTTGGGCAGCCCTAATGGTGTGCGACTAGCATTCCATTAATACATTAAAAATATAATTTGCACATTTTAATTAAATGGGCTGTTAAATTATATTAATGTATTAATTTAAGGCATGTGGACTATTTTTTTCGTAATTAAGAATGTGACTAGTTCACATGTGTACTTTTTATTAAAGTCCGATGGATTTAATAAAATGGAAAAACAACATATTGCCCATGATATAGGCTTGGGCGGCAAGGGCTAAAATTATTAGCCTAATATATTGTTTCATTTTATTATATAATTAAATGGAAATTAATTATTTGATTAAAAGTCAACATCTTTTTCTAACTAGGAGTAGAACTCTTAGTGTCATACTATTGTTAGTAGTATGATAAGTATCAAAAACTTTATTTGATAGTAGATAAATAAAAAGGATTTATTTATCTAGTCAAATTAAAAAGTAATTGATAAAGTCACAATTTTAAATTGATATTCACTTATCGAATATTACACTCATGAGTTGGAATAGAGTTGAACTGCTAAGTTGATAAGAGTTTTGGTGAAACAAAAGTACTCCACATGAAGGAGAATTTTCGGCCACCATATATCCCTATCAAGGGAATTCGGCCAACTGAAGTTTCTTAAAAAAAAGTGATTTTTTTTCTTTTGCATTATTAAAAAAAAATTTATTCAACTCATAGAAAGAGTGTATGAGAATTCGGCCAAGAGGAAACGAAAAGGGATCATTTTTGTTTTCGATAGTACACTAGAAGCTTTTATATCAAAAGGCTTTGTGCACAACATCGAATTAGGGTTCCCGCGAGTGTTGATTAAAAGGTTGAGAATTCACAAGTGACCAAACGATCTTTGTTTTCTTTGGGAGGGTTATTGTGACTAACAAAGGAAAAAGGTTTTTGTTTTTCCATCCTCAGGTACACAATTCAAAGAAAGGGAGCCCACACTCCTATGTGATTCACGTTCATGATTGGATTGGAAGATCTTGTGGATTCAATTCAACGCAATATCAATCGTCACGTGAAAAAGGTATGATACTTTTAATTATATGTTAATTAATCAAGGGTTAAGGTTCTTTCTTTTTAAAAATTTTGAAATATACCAATCTTATTTTTCGCTTCTGCCACGTTTTTTCCTTCAATTGGTATCAGAGCCTGATTGTACCCTTGATTTATTGATCTATATATACGTGGATTTATTTCTTTTTATTGTAAATATTCATGTTTTAGAAAGAGATGGCACTCTAGGTATTCACATATATAATTACATTGGAATGTATGGATATATATATATATGTTTTATAATATGATTTGTTATTGCTCAACTTTGGTCCTAGAATTTCAATGTAATTTTCTTTTTGTAATTGTAACAAGAAGAGTGGCCTATCATCGCCATAATTTCCTTCTTGATAGTTGCTAAGTTTTTTTTATTTTATTGTTGTATAATAAAAATCTTCTATAATATATTCAAGTTTAGAAGAATCGAAGAGTTGAAGAACTGAGAGAAGAAAAAGGAGCAACGTTGCAGCCCTTGGCAGCCCGTGCACACCAAGCAGCAAGCGCACAGCTGCACTTGTTATGGTGCAACAGCGCGCGGCCTTCCAAAGAGCTAGACGCATGCTCGCGCCCATGGGTGGCAGTAAAAGTGCCGCGCATGGCTTCGGGCGTGTAAGACCTTTGGACGGATGGCGGCTTGATGACTTGTTCGCCAAGTTAGGATTAGGGGTTTGTTCTTTCAAACAAATGTAATTTACTTGCTTTTCTAGGATGAACCAAAATTGTGGCTATTTATTTTTTTCGTAAATATTGCGATGTTTATCATAATTTGATAACATGTCGTATAAAATAGGAGTGCCACTCATATATCTCTTTTGGTATGAACATGCATTAAATGGTTTAGGTATCTAATTGGCATCTAGATAACTTGTTAAATCATTCTATGGAATTCCATCCCACGCCTAAAAATATTGAGTGGGAGAATGTGTTTTGAACACGTATGGCCTCCAAGATTAGTTGAGCTTTATGTTTTGTGTGATAACCCCCCAAGATGTATCCGTGAATGGAATTTAGCAAGATACTTCCTTACAAGGATAGACTAGACAATTGACTCAAACGATATCTACTCTCAAAGGAGGGATTTTCGTGAAGGAATATATTGAAGGTCGATAACTTGGTAACACACTCAATGTGGTTTTATTGATATCATCCCAAGAGTTCTTGTCAATATAAATCGCAAGGCTAAAAGGAAAACGCTGGTTGTTATGTTAACAATTAGGTGGGACATAGTCCAACTAGTAAATGGTGCGAACTCCCAAAGGAGCTGTGACATTTATGGAAGTTGGATCACCGTTGAATTTTACGATTGAATTATTTTATTTAATTCAAGATAAATATTTGAAAGCACTTTTTCATGATTGTTTACTTATATAATTTTGGTTTTATTCAGAAATCATGACCCCATCCCTAATCAACATCCTGAAAGATAATACTTTAACGGATGATAATTATGTCACATGGAAAAGGAAAATTAGGCTGTTGTTGTAATCTGAAAAGCTTAAGTTTGTTTTGTCTACCCCTAAACCACCTGCTCCTACTAATGAATCCAGTGAGGTGCAAAGAGGCCAGTATGAGCAGTGGGTGACCTCAGATGAGATGGCCAAATGTTACATTATGGCCACCATCTTTTTCATGTTGCAACAGCAACATGAAAGAATGAGTACAGCTGCTGATATAATGATGTCTATAGAGGAGATGTTTGTTATGAGGTACAGGATGACTAAGAGAGAGGTAGTGACTACTTTCATGAATCTTAGGATGAAACATGGACAGGCTGTGAAAGATCACATGATGAAAGTCATAGCACATCTCAACATTGCTGAACTCAATGATGCTGAGATAAATAGTGAGATGAAAATTGATATGATTGTCAACTCACTGTCAGATTCCTTTGCTCAATTCAAGTTGGACTACACCTTGAACAATAAGCAATACACCTTGTAGGGCCTGATGCAAGATGTTCAAAGCGCTGAGAAAATCCTTGTGAAAGGCAAGGGACAAGAGATTCATATGGTTGGTAAAGTTGCTACTGTTAAGACCCGTAAGAAGGTCAAGAAACAACAGAAGAAAAAGCAACTTGGGCCTACCAAGAAAGAGACCAAGAAAGTAACCAAGATCAAAGAGAAGTGTTTCCTTTGTGCTGAATAGGGACGTTGGAAAAGAAAGTGCCCAAATCTCAGGAAAAGAAAGAATAAGGTAATATTAATTATCTTGAAACATTCTTTCTGGCAGATTCTACAGATTCTTGGATCATAGACTCTGGAGCCACTAATTATGTTTGTTATTCCTTGCAGGGGTTCCAGGAAAGGAAAAGACTGAATGAGAATGAATTCAAATTGCGTTTAGGCAACGAAGCGTTGGTGTCTGCCTGTGCTGTGAGAGATATTAGAGTTAATTTAGATTCTAGTAGGTATTTGGATTTGATAGACGTTTATTATATACCTCAATTCAAGAGGAATTTAATTTTAGTGTCTTGTTTAAATAAATTTGGATATTCGGTTACTTTTAATAAAGGTTTTATTATTAGTAGGAATGACAAATTTGTTTGCAAAGGTACATTGGAAAACGGTTTATTCCATTTGCGTAGAAATATCTCTCACTTGTTAGAAATGGAATCAACATAACCTAATCATAAAAGAATGAAATTATCAAAAGATGAAACTTACCTATGGCATTTGCGCCTAGGTCATATTAACCTTGATATGATTAAAAAATTGGTTAGTGATGCACCTTTAAGTGACTTAAAGGTTGATGATCTACCAACTTGTGAATCTTGTTTGGAAGGTAAGATGACCAAAAGATCGTTCACGACCAAAAGCACAAAAGCCACTGAATGTTTAGGATTAATATACACTGATGTGTGCAGTCCTAAGATCATTCAAGCTAGAGGTGGATATGAGTACTTTATCACTCTCATGGATGATTACTCGAGATTTGGCTATGTGTATCTCATGAGACATAAGTCAGATGCTTTTGACATGTTCAAAGCATTTAAAGCTGAAATAGAAAATCAGCTTGAGAAACATATAAAAATCTTGAGATCTGATCATGGTGGAGAATATCTATCTGGTGAATTTTAGTAATTTCTTATTGATAATGAATTAATTTCTCATCTTTCTGCTGCATGAACACCTCAACAAAATGGGGTGGTAGAAAGGATAAATAGGACTCTTTTGGACATGGTTAGGACTATATTGAGTTATTCAACACTTTCTAATTCTTTTTGGGGATATTCTTTACAAACTGCTATGTACATTCTAAACGATGTACCATCTAAGTCGGTTCCTTAAACACTGCATGAGTTATGGACTGGGTGAAAGCCTAGTTTATAACACTTAAGGATATTTGGATGTCCTGCGCACGTGTTAAACGGAAAGACAGAAAAGATGGAGTCTCGTTTAGAAACATGCATATTTGTTGGGTATCCAAAAGGAACTAAAGGATATTATTTCTATAGTCTTTCAGATCTTAAAGTATTTGTTTCGACAAATGATAATTTTTTGGAAAATGACTATAAGAATGATTTTGTGCCTAAGAGTAGAATTGTCCTGAATGAGCTTTCAGGAGATACAATTCCACAAACTGTTTCACAACCTAGCCCAATTGTAAGTTTCGTACCATCACAAGATCAACAACCTACCATTCCTCGTCCTAGTCGGAGGGTTAGTAGACCACCCGAGAGATACATCGCTCTAGGAGAATCAGTGGAGAATCTCTTGGAGGACGATGATCCCTACACGTACAAGGAAGCTATGGAGGATGTTGATTGTCGCCATTGGCAAAAGGCAATGTAATCTGAAATTGAGTCTATGTTCACAAACAAAGTATGGTCTCTTGTAGACTTGCCTAAAGGGATAAAACCCATTAGGTGCAAGTGGGTATACAAGAGGAAAAGAGGTATGGATGGAAAGGTGGAAACCTTTATGTAAGGACCTCGATTTTATGATTGGCTTATTTCGTGACAAACCACACCACATTGGGGATGATTGTGTAATGGGTTGCTTAAGTCATCATTGGTAAGCTTCCAAGCATCTCCATAACTTCAAGAGCAAAAGTTATATTCACTTGACTTTGTCCCTTGAAGAGTTTAGGTGCACACACACACACACACTTCATGCATGTTTTGTTTATCTTGCATTTGTGTTCTTTATTGTTTATATGTGTATGCATCCTTTTCAAACACACTCACTAGCTTGCATTAGATATCATATCTTGCATTGTATCTAAATTGCTAACATGTCTTGCATGTTAATTGTGCTTCATTTTATGTGCATTTCACTCACTTCACACTTGCACAACATTCATGTAAGATAGGCATTTTTCTTGAGTGTTAAAAAGGGATTTTTCCCTTTAGAGCGGCCTAAACCGCTTGGCAGGCACTGTTTGCACCGCGACACACAGAGAGGTACTCGCCAGTCTGTCATGTTCATTGTGGACCGCGGTTGGTGCACATGTATGCACATCGGTCCATAAGCGGTACATTCCAGAAGAACGATTCTTCTGATTACGCGGCTTGTACCGCGGTCTGGACACATGCCTGAACTGTGGTACGCAGAGCGGTTTTGACAGGATTTTGTTTCCCAAGTTCAAAACGATGTAGTTTTAACTAGGGCTTCATATATATTCTTCCTCTTCTCTTCTTGGCCAACCAAGAGCTCAGAAAATCAGTTTTAAGAGAGAGGTTAGAGCTCTTAGAGAGAGAAAGCTTCAAGAAAGCATTTTTGACTCTCCAGATCCAAAACCCATATCCATCTTGCATCATTCATCATCATTTGAGCATGGGTCTTCATGGTTTCATGACTAGGTAAGTAAGAACTTCATTGAATATCATTTATTGTTCTTCTTACTTTAGATTAGGTATTTATTGCATGATTAAATACCTAGACTCTACTTTATTGCATATTTATGAGTCTTAAAAACATGATTGGGTTTGTATTTTGATAGCCAAATTGATTAGGTTTGTATTTTGATAGCCAAATTGATTAGGTCATTTTTGCCTAAAATCTAGGTCATAAATATTCATGTGTGATTTATTGATAACTAGGTTGAGAAATTGTGTTTTAATCAACTAGTTAATGTTCATGAATATTTGATTGGGTTTGTTTGTGATAGCTTGAATTGTTAGGTCATTTATGCCTAAAATAGCTAATCCATAAATATTCATGTATGCTTAATTGGTGATTAGGTTGGCTTTGTGCATCTAGTCAAGTTCATAAATGTTTATGTGAGTTTAATTGACAATTAGATTCTTAGAATCACTATACATCTAATTGAGACCTCATGTGTGTGCATGTAGGCTTGTATGATAACTAGGTTGTTAGATTGCATTATAACATCTAGTTAAGCATTTTGTGTGTGGTCTTACACATTACTACATTTGAGCATATTGTCTCACATTCACTTAGACCTTATACTCTTCTTGAGTCAAAGTCTTGTGGCTTCGGGGTGAAGTTGCACAAGCAAGTAAAGTCTTGCAACCAAGGGTAAGTTGGCAAGCATTGATCAAGTGCCACTGTAAAAGGCCCCTGGGTAGAGTAGGAGGTGCCGCCAAGCGTAGTGGATCAAGGGATATCACTAGGGATTGAACCAAGAGTAGCGAGTGGTAGTGTCCATAGCCTGAGGTTATTGAGAGTGAGAGTCCGAGTATGACTTGAGGGTGTAATATTTTATTCATATAGTGGATTTCTGTGATCGTATGTGGCTAGAAGGATAGCCCATGGTTTTTCCCTTATTGAAGGGTTTCCACGTAAAAATCAAGTGTTCTTTATATTTCCGCACTTTATACTTGATTTTATTGTTTGATTGTTTGGGTTAATTCTGTTTAATATTGACTAATCGAAAAGTTGATTATAACTAATCGAAAAGCTGGTAATAATCGATTAACAACCCATTCACTCCCCCTCTAGGTTGTTTAAACACACGTTTGTAGTAGTATTTTCACTTTAAAGCTAGATTAGTAGCTAAAGGTTACACACAGAAGGAAGGTATCGATTATAAGGAAACTTTCTCTCTTATGGTCATGCTTAAACCCATTAAGATACTTTTATCCATTGCACCATCTCTAGACCTAGAGATTTGGGAAATGGATGTCAAGACAGCTTTCCTTAATGAAAGTCTTGACAAAAGCATCTATATGATACAATCAGAAGGATTCATTGAAAAAGGCTAAGAGGAAAGGGTATGCAAGTTGCAAAGATCCATATATGGACTGAAGCAAGCATCCGGATCCTGGAACAAAAGGTTCGATCAAGCTGTGAAAGGTTTTGGATTTATTCAAAAAATTGACGAACTCTGTGTATACAAAACAATTAAAGGTGACAAGTTGGTTTTCCTAGTTCTTTACGTTGATGATATACTACTCATCGAAAATGATATAGGAGTATTGACATCAGTAAAAGAATGGTTAGCAAAACAATTTGATAAGAAGGACTTAGGAGAAGCAAGTTATATTCTTGGTATCCAAGTAAAAATGGATAGAAAGAATGGAACGATTGCATTATCCCAAGCTTCATACATAGATAAAATCTTGTCTAGGTTCTCCATGCAAGATTCCAAGAAATGTATGTTACCTTTAAGACATGGAATCAAACTTTCTAAGGAACAAGTTCCTAAGAATGAGCATGAAGAGCAATTCATGTGTAGGATTCCACATGCCTCGGCAGTTGGAAGTCTCATGTATGCAATGCTCTGCACTAGACCAGATATTTGTTTTGTTGTTGGTGTAGTTAGCAGGTTTTAATCGAAACCTGGTCCTGATCACTGAACGGCAGGCAAGCATATTTTCAAGTATCTAAGGAGAACGAGAGATCATATGCTTGTATACTCTGGAGGGGGTTTAATTCCTTTGGGTATACAGATTCTGATTTTCAGTCAAATTCTGACTCTAGAAGATCTACATCAGGATCTGTATTTACTCTTGGAGGAGACGCAATCATATGGAGGAGTATCAAGCAATCTTGTATTGTCGATTCCACCATGGAAGCTGAGTATGTTGCCGCATGAGAAGCTGCTAAAGAGGTTGTCTTGCTCCGACAATTCTTGATTGACTTGGAAGTGGTTCCTAATGCGAATCAGCAGATCACTATCTACTGTGACAACATTGGAGCAGTGGCTAATTCCAGAGAACCAAAAAGCCATAAGAGAGGGAAACACATTGAAAGGAAGTATCACCTTCTGAGGGAAATTGTGCATAGGGGTGACGTGACGAATACCAAGATCGCGTCAGTAGAAAATCAAGCGGATCCCTTTACAAAGGCTCTACCATAGAAGAGTTTTGATGGGCACCTAGAGAACAGGGGAACGAGAGATATTACACATTTGCTATAGCGCAAGTGGGAATTTGTTAGGATTATGTTTAATAGCAAGAGTGTAATAATGTATTTGACAATCTTTTCCTATTAAAAAAGTAATTTCTAGTTTAACAAATCTTATAGCATATATAGTTTAATTATTATAATTGTTAAAAGTAAATAATCATAAGGTCAAAAGACGATGAGAAATAAAGTATTGTTTATACATCTGGATATGTATGAGGTAGACACAATTCTTTAGTTAGTCTTGAATAATATTCACAACTTAAGATAAAGGTTGGGCGCCTTTATCTTGTTAAAGTTGTAGATTCTTTTGCTAGCATTTGAGTGGGATCAAATGTGTTATGATGAGTCTAAAATCATCAAAGTGTAGTGTTTTGGGGCAGAAGAATCTAGTGCACTATGTGCATTGAATAGGATCACAGTGAAATACTTTATCCAGAACCGTCAGTGGATAAAAGTTTTCACTTGAGGACAATCGGAGAGTCCATCTCATTTCTGAGATAAATGATGGACTTATGGTTACAAGTATTATCATTTGAGCTGTCAATGAGTACGATTATATAGCATAGTCTATCCTCAATGGTTTGGTGGTATTCATTTGTTAATCGATAGAGGACTTCATTTTTAGATATGGACATCGTGTCTCCATTTATTAAATATGAGTATAATAGCATTCATATAGATATTTTGAGGTATTGTATATTAAATTTTAACGTTAAGTTTTCGATAGTGTCTATTGAAACATGGCTTATGGACAAGTCAAAATATCCAAGTTCAAAATATGGTCATATGAGTAAATATGGTAACTAGGAGAGCTATATGAGGCCTATGAGCTCTTGGGAATTACCGATATTTTTCACGAGGATACACTATCTCCAATAAGGTTGTCTAGGGTACGAATGAGAAATATTAACTTATTCTATCTTTATTTAAGAGTTCAATTTTAGCTCTTTAGTGGAATGAGCTAAAATTAATTGATTGAACCTAAGTGAATCATTTGTTGATTGTAATCAGGTTATGTCTATTGAAGCTTAAATTTAGATAGCCTACCAAGATCCCCTATCCATACGAACTTGAATGGATCACTTTATATATTCTACCGGACTAATTTCTGAGTCCATCTAGAATTGTTTTTGGATTTCGGAATCCAAAAGTTTTGGAGAGGTACGGTCCTGTGTGATCAAGACACGCGGTAACTATTTAAAAGCCTAGATTAGGTGGCCATGGATGTGGGAATCCTTAGGCGGCCCTAATGGGGTACGACTAACATTCCATTAATACATTAAGAATATAATTTGCACATTTTAAATAAATGGGCTATTAAATTATATTAATGTATTAATTTAAGTCATGAGGACTTTTTTTTATTAATTAAGAATGGGTCTAGTTTATATGTGGAATTTTTATTAAAGCCCAATGGATTTAATAAAATGGAAAAACAACATATTGCCAATGATATAGGCTTGGGCGGCAAGGGCCAAAATTATTAGCCTAATATATTATTTTATTTTATTATTTAATTAAATGGAAATTAATTAATTTATTAATTATTTGATTAAAAGTCAAAAAAAAATTTCTAACTAGGAGTTGGACTCTCAGTTTCATACTATTGTCAGTAGTGTGATAAGTATCAAAAACTTTATTTGATAAGTAGATAAATAAAAAAGGATTTATATATCTAGTCAAATTAGGAGGTTTTTGATATCTATCAAAAACTTTATTTGATAAGTAAATAAATAAAAAAGGATTTATTTATCTAGTCAAATTAAGAAGTAATTGATGAAGTCACAATTTTAATTTGATATTCAATTATCAGATATTACACTCATGAGTTGGAATAGAGTTGAACTGCTAAGTTGATAAGAGTTTTGGTGAAACAAAAATACTCCACATGAAGGAGAATTTTAGCCACCATATATCCCTATCAAGGAAATTCCGCCAAGTGAAGTTTTTTTTAAAAAAAGGAGATTTTTTTTTCTTTTGCATTATTAAAAAAAAAATTCATTTAACTCATAGAAAGAGTGTATGAGAATTCGGTCAAGAGGAAAAGAAAAGGGAACGTTTTTGTTTTCGATAGTGCACTAGAAGCCTTTATAACAAAACGATTTGTGCACAACATCGAATTAGGGTTCACACGAGTTTCGATCAAAAGATTGAGAATTCACAAGTGATCAAACGTTCTTTGTTTTCACTAGGAGGGTTATTGTGACTAACAAAAGAAAAAGGTTTTTGTTTTTCCATCCTTAGGTACACAATTCAAAAAAAAGGAGTCCACACTCCTAGGTGATTCACGTACGTGATTGGATTGGAATATCTTACGGATTCAATTCGACACAATATCAACTGTCACATGAAAAAGGTATGATACTTTTAATTATATGTTAATTAATCAAGGGTTAAGGTTATTTCTTTTAAAATTAAAAATTTAAAATATACTAATCTTATTTTTCGCTTCCGCCGCGTGTTTTTCCTTCAATATGATGAGTTTAGGATTGTGCACAACATGGTTGATTGTTAATTGTACGGTATGATGAGTTTAGGATTGTGTTTTTGGTTGTAATTTTCTACTGTACATTAGTCCTTGTAAATCAGTTTTTTTTTGTAATATATTATTGTAATATTGTACGAAGAAGATGATTCGGGAAGACATGAAGGCTGAGAAGACGGCAGCCGCACGAAAGTGCTGCCTGCACAAGGTTGCTGTTGCGCACGCTCCGCGCAATCAGCAGACAGCCGCGCGCACTGTGTGCAAGGTTGCTGCACGCTTTCTTGTTCTTTTTCTGGCAGCCACGTGATGGTCGTGCAAGTAGCTGCAGACAGCCAGTGGTGCATATGAACGGCAGCTGCGTGTAACGAGCGCAAGGGCTGTGTGTTCGCGACGATAAGGTTGTGTATTCGCAAGCGCATTTGGGCCTTTTTTTTGCACCTTGGGCCTCCGATAAGTGTTAGGGTAACATTTGGGCCTTAGGGTTCAATCCATGAGATGGATCACTTTAAAAAAAAATTAATCAAGTTGGACTTGGTTGAAAGCCCAAAAGATGCACAAGATGGACTTGAAGAATTTGAGGATTACAAGAAGAACAAGGAATGCCTTGGATTATTTTTTTGTAATTAGAAATTATTTTTAAGTTAGATATTTCAACGTACTCGGTCAACTCATGTATGTTTTATTTATGAGATGATTAAAGCATTTAGGAGTAAGAAGTTGGTAATTCTCATTAATAACTAATCTCTTTATTAAAGTGTTTAATTAGTTAGATTAGTTAGGTCCACGTTTAATTATTAGGTTTAATATGATTATGGCCCTAATAATAATTGGACCGCATAATGTGTTTTAGTTTAGTAGTTAAAACTTAGTAAATCACATTTTTTAATTCTAGTCTCTGTAAAATAGTTTACATGGATTAGAATTCAACTAATAAACTAGATTTTTAATTGTTACAAATCGGTTACTTTTATTAGTTAATAGAAAAAGATTCTAGCAACTTGAAATAATGACCTAGTAACCTAGATTCTTCTTAGCAGTTAAATCTAGGTTTATCTAGGTGCATTAAAATTATAAAAACCCTAACCGTAAAATAGTAAATGGGAGAGGGATATATAACATTATATCCCGCAGTCTCCATCATTAGTTTTGAAAATACAGCTCAAGCGTGTGTCTAAACAACCTAGAAAGGGGATGGGGTGAATGGCTATCCTTCTAGCCACACTTGGTCCTCAAATCCACTATTGTAATGATGTTTATAACCTAGGTTGGCCTCTAGTTTTACCATTCTCAGTTACCAACTCACCATTACTACTCACAGGCCTTTTATAGTGATTCTAGACCAATTGCTTGTGCACTAAACACTTGTAGTCACAAGACTTTGACTCAATGAAGAGAATTAATGTCTAAGTGTGAACATGTGAAATATGCTCAAATGCAATCAAGTGCTACACTCACACAAATTGCTCAACTAGGAGTTTAATGACACAATCAATAAATCCAAGTTGTCAATGTCTAGATGCAAAGCATAAAGACTTAGCTAGATGTTATCAATAACATACAATCCTAGCTATCACAAACAATCACAATGAATCAATAAAATGCTCACAATGTATTCAACATATACTTAGCATATATTCATGTGATTGAGACAAAGCATTTAGTCAAATGCAAGTCTTAGACCAAAGTCTATCACAAATAAACTCAATTAGTTGTGTAGAGATTTTCCAACAAACTAATCGTTACACAAAACACACATAAACATTAAATAAGCTTAACTAGTTGATTAAAAGAAAATCTATCAACCTAGTCATCAATAAATCACAAATGAATGTTTATGACCTAGCTTTTAGGCAAAAATGACCTAATCAATTAAGCTATCAAAATATAAACCTAATCATGTTATCAATCAACACAATAATGCATTTAAAAATTATTTCTACAAATCATATGCATTAAAAACGAAATCTTGGACTTAAAGAACAATAAATGAAGATGAGATGTTTGTTCTTACTTACCAAGTCAAGAATGATGAAGACCCATGAATGATTGATGCAATGGATGCATGGGTTTTGGGTTTGGGAAGTTAAAGAAGCAATCTTGGTGCTTTCTCTCACTAGGGGAGCTATAGGTCAAAATGGGGAAGAAGATGAAGTATATATATGATCCAAGTGAAACTACGTCATTTTGAGAAATTTTAAAACACAATTTTTAGGGCAAAAATGACATAGTTCTTGGTCATAATCACCCAAGAAGACTGTGCGGGTGACTGCGAAGGTAGGGACCCACGCACCAGCAAATCAGTACAACATCCTGATTTTCAAGTGGCTCAAAACATGACCAAACGACATCGAAATCTATCAAATAATATACCGTTGGACAGGTATGGATATCTACTTTCTACTCCTTATTATGGAATGAGGTTTCAATGTCTGTAGAAACGTTTATGGTCATATGAGGGACCAAAGGTTAGATTTGGATAATAGCAGAGATGCCCTGTTTTAATTGTCGCTTTGGAGATTTCAAAACCAATCTAAACGATCATGAAATATTACGAATAATATACCGTTGGAAAGTTATAGGTGTCTAGTTTGTCTAGAAATTTTCAAAACTCAAATTGGATCTTTGTATAAAACGTTATGGTCACATGAACATACAAAGGTCAGTTTTGAAAAACATTTAAACCATTGAAAAACTAATATGTTGATACTAGACACTTACTAAAAATAACCAAACCAAATCTAACATGTATCCAAGAGAAGAAAGGGACATTCTCAAATGGTCAACCATCACGCTAAGACATGCACACAATCATGCAAGCACGGAAGTTTTTGATCACACAAATGGAAACAAATTACACGACACAAAACCACACTTAGATCTAACAAAGAGGTGCCAGTGTGAAATGTGTAATGGATGCACACGTATAAACAATCAGAATACAAATGCATGATGAAAAAAGCATGCATGAAGTGTGTGTGTGCACCTAAGCTCTTCAAGAGACAAAGTCAAGTCAATATACCTTTCGCTCTTGCTCTTGCTCTTGAAGTCACAGAGATGCTTGGAAGCTTGCCAATGCACATCTAAGCTACCCATTACAAAATCATCCCAAATGTGATATGTCATGAAATAAGTCAATCACAAAATAGAGGTCCTTACAAGCTCAACACAATGAGATTCAAGTGGGGCCTCAAGACGGCTTTGTTTTCATTCTCCCTAAGGAAGGTCTCCATGAGAATCAATACCAAGGTTGGCTTCCTAATGGATATGTATTTATGAATGTATTTTGGGATTGACTGACCCTAAGACGGCAATTCTCACATTAAGTTCATAATATCTGAAATGATGGGTTACATTCACAAGGATTTAATTAAAACGGTTCATTAAAATCCTGACTGAATAAACGATGGTTGAATGATTTAAGAATTAAGAGTTACTCTAGTGTGTCATTTGATTGAGAATGTCTCGATTCAACATGCAAGTACTTGACTGACCCTAATGCGGCACTTGCTTGTGGTATGTTGGATTGTCATGGCATAGTAACATTTTTAGGGATATTTTCTTGTTCATTAAACATGTCCATACATCATGATTAATTATATGCCGAATTTTTACATATGATTTGAATGTATAAATTGAATGAATTTTTTATTTATGCTTATTTCAGCAATGTCTTCTACATTACTTCAATGCTTACTCATATGAAGGATGGAGCATCTTTTCGGGAACATGTCCTGGGCATGATATCCCATTTCAACACAGCTGAGGTCAATAGTGGGGCTATTGATGAGCCAAGCCAGGTGAGCATCATACTGACAACTCTTTCAAAGAGTTTTGATCAGTTTAAAATCAACTATAGGATGAACAAGTTGAGGTTCAGTTTGAAACAGTTGCTCAATGAGCCCACAACCTTTTAATCCATGACAAAGGATAACAAAGAAAAGACCGGTGATACTTCCTTTCAATGTGTTTCCTGCTCTTATGACTTCTTGGATCTCTCGAATTAGCCACTGTTCCACTGTTGTCACAGTAGATAGTGATCTGCTTATTCATATCATCTTTCATGGTGGAATCAGCAATACAGAATTGCTTGATACTCCTCCATATGACTGCATCTCCTTTAAGAGTAAACACAGATACTGTCTCACATGAGTAGCTAGATATCCCACTAAGGGATTGATGTGAGACAGTATTGTATGTTGGGCTTGTAATGAACTTTATATTTTATATTAAATCTATCAATTATGTTTCACCCATTGTTCTTAATTGATTTCTAGAATGATTTGTCTTTGATTGTACATGACTTTCTTTACAAGTTGTTTGAGAAATGATTAGAGTAGAGAACTTGGTATACATGATGCTAGGTTCTCTTAAGCTTACTTGAATGGAAGGATTGAATAAGGGTACATAACCCAAGTGAAATCCGGACATATTAATCTCAATTTCTATCTAATCTCAAATAGGTAATCAATCCTATACATGATTTGATTGGTTGCTTGTGAGAGATTAAGCATCAACACCATACATGATGGGTTGGTGAATTTAAACTAAGAGATTAGTCCCTTATTTGATAGATATTCATTCATTACACAGCCATTTTTGGGTGGTCAATACTATACATGATAGGTTGGACATTCATTAGTGGTATATAACCAATCCTATACATGATTTGATTGGTTAAATTTGATTAATGAACATTATTGCAAGTTCATAATTTGCCCACTATTCATTTATAGATCCATTAATTCCTTAGTTCTCACTAATATCATTCTAACCTCATTGTATTTTGTGTAGTTTAACTTAATTGCATTTTAGATTAACCTTTCCAAACCAACCATTGATATTTACTTTATTCATGCTTAGCTTAGGTTTAATAGTAGTCAACTAGCTTTAGCCATTTAATTTCCCTTTCCCTATGGACGATACCTTTATTTGCCATATACTAGGTTTATCTTTGTTGAGTGCATATTGGGATTTTAAATTTTGTTTGAATATTGCATACCACGACAAAATGCTTGTTTAGTAGTATATCATCAACATAAGGAACAAGGAAAACCAACTTGTCACCTTTAATCCTTTTGTATACACAAGGTTCGTCAAGGTTTTGAATAAATCCAAAACCTTTTACACCTTAATCGAACCTTATGTTCCAGGATCTGGATGCTTGCTTTAGTCCATATATGGATCTTTGCAACTTGCATACCCTTTCCTCTTGACCTTTTTCAATGAATCCTTCTGGTTGTATCATATAGATGCTTTCATAAAGACTTCCATTAAGGAAAGCCGTCTTGACGTCCATTTGCCAAATCTCTAGGTCTAGAGATGCTGCAATGGATAAGAGTATCCTAATGGATTTAAGCATGGCCATAGGAGAGGAGGTTTCCCCTTAATCGATACCTTCCTTCTGTGTGTAACCTTTAGTTACTAATCTAGCTTTAAAGGTTTCCACCTTTCCATCCATATCTCTTTTCCTCTTGTATACCCACTTGCACCCAATGGGTTTTATCCCTTTAGGCAAGTCTACAAGAGACCAGACTTTGTTTATGAACTTAGACCTAATTTCAGATTGCATTGCCTTTTGCCAATGGCGACAATCAACATCCTCCTAGCATCCTTGTACGTGTAAGGATCATCGTCGTCCGGGAGATTCTCCACTGATTCTCCTAGACCAACGTTTCTCTCGGGTTGTCTACTAACCCTCCCACTACGACGAGGAATGGTAGGTTGTTGATCTTGTGATGGTGCAGAACATACAATTGAGCTAGGTTGTGAAACCTCTTATGGAATTGTATCTTCTGAAAGTTCATTCAGGACAATTCTAGTTTTAGGCCCAAAATTATTCGTATAGTCCTTTTCTAGAATTTTAGCATTTGTCGAAACAAATATTTTAATATCTGAAGGACTATAGAAATAATATCCTTTAGTTTCTTTTGGATACCCTAGAAATATGCATGTTCCTGAACAGGACTCCATATTTTCTGTCTTTCCTTTTAACACATGTGCAAGACATCCAAATATCCCTAAGTGTTGTAAATTAGGCTTTCGCCCAGTCCATAACTCATGCGGTGTTTGAGCAACAGACTTAGATGGTACATCGTCCAGAATGTACATAGTAGTTTGTAAAGTATATCCCCAAAAAGAATTAGGAAGTGTTGAATAACTTAACATAGACCTTACCATGTCCAAAAGAGTCATATTTCTCTTTTCTACCGCCCCATTCTATTGAGGTGTACCTAGCGCAGAAAGCTGAGAAATTATCCCATTATCAATAAGATATTGCTGAAACACACCATTTAGATATTCTCCACCACGATCAGATCTCAAGATTTTTATGTGTTTCTCAAGCTGATTTTCTACTTCAGCTTTAAATGCTTTGAACATGTCAAAAAAATCTGACTTATGTCTCATGAGATACACATAGCTGAATCTCTAGTAATCATCCGTGAAAGTGATGAAGTACTCATATCCACCTCTAGCTTGAATGGTCATAGGTCCACACACATCAATGTGTATTAATCCTAAACATTCAGTGGCTCTTATGCCTTTGGTCGTGAACAACCTTTTGATCATCTTACCTTCCAGACAAGATTCACAAGTTGGTAGACCATCAACCTTTAAGTCACTTAAAGGTCCATCACTAACCAATCTTTTAATCCTATCAAGGTTAATATGACCTAGGCGAAAATGCTATAGGTAAGTTTCATCTTTTGATAATTTTATTCTTCTATGATTAGGTTCTGTTGATTCTGTGTCTAACAAGTGAGAGATATTTCTATGCAAATAGAATAAACCGTTTTCCAATGTACCTTTGCAAAAAAAAAAATTTATTCTTAATAATAATAAAACTTTTATTAAAAGTAACTGAATATCCAAATTTATTTAAACAATAAACTGAAATTAAATTCCTCTTGAATTGAGATACATAATAAACGTCTATCAAATCCAAATGCTTACTAGAATCTAAATTAATTCTAATATCTCCCACTGCACATGCAGACACCAACGCTCCGTTGCCTAAACGCATTTTGAATTCATTATCATTCAGCCGTTTCCTTTCCTAGAACCCCTATAAGGAATAACAAACATGATTAGTGGCTCCAGAGTCTATGATCCAAGAATCTGTAGAATCTGCTAGAAAACATGTTTCAAGATAATTAATATTACCTTCTTCCTTCTTTTTCTGAGATTTGGGCAATTTTTTTTCCAATGTCCCTTTTCACCACAAAGGAAACACTTCCCTTTAATCTTGGTTACTTTCTTGGTCTCCTTCTTGGTAGGCCCAAGTTGTTTTTCTTCTGTTGTTTCTTGATCTTCGGACGAGTCTTAACGGTTGTAACTTTACCAACCACTTGAATCTTTTGACCCTTTCCTTTCACAAGGATCTTTTCAGCACTTTGGACATCTTGCATCAAGCTCTACAAGGTGTATTCCTTATTGTTCAAGGTGTAGTCCAACTTGAACTGATCAAAGGAATCTGACAGTGAGTTGACAATCATGTCAACTTTCATCTCACCGTCTATCTATCTCAGCACTATTGAGTTCAGCAATGTTGAGATGTGCTATGACTTTTATCATGTGATCTTTCACAGCCTGTCTAGGTTTCATTCTAAGATTTATAAAAGCAGTCACTGCCTCTCTCTTAGTCGTCATGGACCTAATAGCAAACATCTCTTCTAGAGACATCATTATATCAGCAGAAGTACTCATTCCTTCATGTTGATGTTGCATCATGTCAGAGATGGTGGCCATAATGTAACATTTGACCATCTCATCTAAGGTCACCCACTGCTTATACTCGCAGATTGCTTCTACTTACTGGAAATCGCAGATTCTGATGGCAGAAGGTTTCTGGGTAACCTTTGTGACTCTGATTTGTGAGTTGGAACTCGTAGTCTGAAGTAGTAAATCTGTTCTAGTGGCATAAGGTCGCAGTCTGAATTGGCAGTCTCTTCTGGAGTGTTTATACGAGTTGGATCTCGCAGCTTGTAGTAGCAGCATCCTCTAGAAAACATATGCGAGTTAGATCTTCGGGCTAATGTTGCAGTCCGAAGTAGCAGTCTCTTCTAGGAAACATCTGCTACTTGGATCTGCGACATCAAAGTTGCAGATTCCTTGAAACTTTCCAAACTCATCTTATTTCAACCTGAAATCTCCACATTGGATCAAAAGTATCAATGGATGTGGAAAATGCCTGAAAACACTTATACAAACAATTAAACACTTAAAAACATCCCAAAAATGGTAACAAAGGTAAGGAATTAAACGCTCAAAACATATAAATATTTAGAGCGTTCAACATCGATACCTTGCTTTTCATGAACAACGATAGGAATAGAGAAATCCTTATCAGTTTTTTCGTGAGACAAGTTTCACTATTCATGAATAGCGAGAGGAACAACAATTTTGCCCTGATTTCTGTATTTTTTCCAAAACGCCGTAGTTTCACTTAGGGCAGCTATTTAAACCCCTATTTCTCATCTTCTTCATTGAACCCATGAAATTATAACTCTAAGAAGAGAAAGTGAGTTGCTTTAGAGAGAGAGGTTCTAAGATTGGATTTTTAACTCTCCAAATCCCAAACCCTCATGCAGTCAAGCATCATCAAGCTTTAATTAAGCATGGGTCTTCATAGCATCTTAACTTGGTAATTTAGATTCTTCACCCTTATCATCTAGTGTCTTATCTACCAAGATATCTCATTGATTGCATATCTTGATTGCAAAATTTTTGTTTTAATTATATCTTGTGACAACATGTGTTTATTGGGATTTGTTTGATGACTATGTTTTAGATTTACATATTTTTATCTAATTAGGTTTTTATGAACATTCATATAGGCATATTGATATCTAGGATTGTTTGATTGTCATCATAAATATCTAGATAAGCTTTTAGTATAGTCTAGCATTATTTGCAAATTAGAATATTACTATATATTCACTTAGGTTGTTTATCTCTTCTTTGATTGTCAAGACTTATGATTATGGGAGTGTACGTAAAGCACAATCGTGGTTTAGAATCACTATAAAAGGCATGCTGGTAATGGTGTTGTGTTATATTCTGAGATTGGTGTGACTAGAAGTCAACCTAGGTTGTAAACAACATTAAATAAAGTGGATTTGAGGATTGGATTAGCTAGATGGATAGCATGTGAGTTCTTACCCTAATGGAATCTAATAGTCATTTATCTTTCTGCACTTTATTTACTTTGATTGATTAATTTGTTTGAATTTGCTTGGGTGATTTGTGACTAATATTCACTCATCGAAAAAGTTGGTAATTAATCGACTAAAAACCGATTCACCCCCTTCTAGGTTGTATTAGACTCACATTGTTTATTTCCAGGCACCAGTACACAAAAATACCATAACCTTCTTCTTTTATTACTTTTCAGCCATTATGTTTATTTCATTTTTTTTTTCAAAAACCTCCATTGATGAAGGACCAATGGAGGTCCTCCATCAATGGAGATGGAACTGACCTCCATTCAAGATCGATAAAGAAGATGAAAAAAGAAAGAGTTTTTAGCAAAAATGCCCTATTTTAGGGGGGGTCATCTGTAAATCTACCCTTAAATCAAAATCAATTGCAAAACTACCCTATTTTACCCAAACTACCCTTTCTCATAACTATAACACATTTATTAACCTTATTTATTATTGTTACTAACCATTTACCAACCTTTTTGTTACTCTTACTCATAACTACACCCTTTTCTTACTCTACAACACTTTATTCCCCACAATTTTCTTTTTCAATTTTAGGTTTTAAAAATGTTGTATGTGAATTTTTATCTGCCAACAAGTCATTACATTAACAAATGCATTGAAGAAGAGATGTGCCATGCCATCAAAAGCCGACTAAGGACTTGCCACCTGAGTCAAAAACATTCGTTAGAGAATGAAAAGATAAATAGGACAGGCTTTGAGTGGAATTACTTGGGAAAAAGATAACTTTGCTTAAACAAGATTCTAGTCGGCCAAAGTGTCCACCAAAGATTACTCGTCCGAACCATGTTCTATCTCGCATCGTTAATGATCGGAAATTCGAAAAGGAATCCCACTAACGAAGGTCAAGAATCATACTTCAACAAGAAAACAACCATATCTTCTCCTAAAAAGGAATTAGAGCTTGAATCAAGCACAATGTCAACTGCATTTATTACGCTACATACATCAAATGGGAAAAAGGTCACAACAAATACGGAGATCCAAGCAAGAAGAATCACAATGAGATTCTTCAAGTCAACTGCTTGCACATCAAGTTTAAGGTTACCAAATGAATGTATAAATATAACCCATTTCTAATTGTACACACACAAATATACGCACATAAATGTGTCAAGAGAGATTAGCGAGCAGAGCCCTGTAAACCATTTTTATAGTGAATTTCATTCCTCGCCGTCACCGGCAACCATGGTTTTTTTCCCTTTCCTAGGGTCTTTCCACTTAAAATTGCATCTCTTTACATAATTTAGTTCTTTACCAATGATAAACTGTTAATAACCTAGTTGGAATACTGATTTTTTACCTAACAAAAAATTACCGTCAACAACTGGCACTAAAAAAAGGAGATTAGTGTGAAGAAAAGCCTTAAGTAAGTGAGAAATTGCAACAAACATCACATGGCAAATAGCAGGGATAGAGATAAGTTAGACCACGACCAGGATCGCAGTTCCCCTCCGAGGGATACAAGCCCTGGAGGAAACCAATTGATGGGAAGCCACGTAGGTAGGGGCCTATTAGCGGTCGTCTCTACCAACCAACTAGCAGGTGTAGCCTCGGAAGCTCTATAACAAATTCGAACAGCGTTGCAAAGGGTTATCGAAAATGCGGCCGTACACAGAATAACCTTCTCATTAACTATAGGGATAACCTCACTATACAAGTTGGGCACTCCTATCGTGCGATAAGCCCAGAGGCAACGTTCATAGATTATCCCCCCAACACCATATTTGCCCCTGAAGCAGAATAAGGAATCCGGGCAAAATCAAAATGATTCAACATTAAAGTTACGTCGAGCAGACCGTAGGCATAAGAGAAACGGCATAGGTGACCGCTAAGGTAGGTAAGACCAATATCAAATGAACTCCAAGCCTGAGGAGGTCTGTGGAAACATTCATGGGTTGGATTGATCAAGTTCATCGGATGAAAGTGATCGACCACCCTACAGAAGACACTGAAAAGTTAAATCCCCACTGAGGTTTGACGCCTCAGGCACTCGAACCAAGGTCAACACTCGCGAGATCCAGCAAGGGTTCACCATCCATCTACTTCTGGAAGCAGACGGTGAGCCAGAAGGGGAAAGAGATATCCTGATACAAAACTGACCCAAAAGGTGGAAGCATTTGAACGCCGCCAAGGGCCAAGAGCTCTATTGGATGACGATTCTGAAAGCCTCTTCTTGAACAGCCTTTTACAAACCCAATTTTAAGAAAAGTTCAGGATACCACATGTTAGCAATTCAAGGTGAACACATATCCGAAGGAACACGTGAGATGGTTTTGAAGCGCAATGGTGTAATATGCTTATGACCCATTGTTGGGCTTAACATTCCCGCAAACGCTTGGGGATTTGAGATCTAGATAGTTTGGGAGGCTTCATCAGGGAAAGATCAAGAATTTCTATGAATCAACCCAATCCTTTTCACGGCAATTCATGGTTAATATCTAGAGGATGAAATCAATGGCTCACCTTGCAACCTTCAAACAATAGAAGGATGAATCGCTGAACGATTATCTGAACAGATTCCCAAGAAGTATCGGGAATCTATAATCCTAATGATGAGGACGTGGAGGCAGCTTTCACCAACAACCTATTGAATGGTCGACTTTCCTTCGACTTGAGGAGAAAGTGCCCAAGTACATACACCGACCTGATGGACGTGGCGGGCAGCTATGCAATGGTCGAGGAGGAGGAACTAGCTCAAGGGGGCAGTTATATGCACGAGGGTCATCTGGAAGAAAGCACCAAACATAAGGGGAGTAATGCAAAGAATCAAATGGGCGACCACTTGGAGAATAGCAAGAACCAAGAAAGTCATCGGGACAAGAACCATAAAAACGGTCACAAAGACAGAAAGTTCCACGACCTGTATACTAACTACACTCCTCTCGCCAAAAGGCAAGAAGAAATCATGGATATAGTCGAGGATAAAAGTATAGTCAAGTACCCATCTAGGAAGTCAATCTATGCCTGGAAAGATGCTAGCAAATACTGCAGATTCCACAAAGAAAGCGATCATGACATGTCGAAGTGCTATCAGTTGAAAGACTACACCAAGACACTTATCAGGGAAGGCCATCTCAATGACATAATCATCAGAAAGGCAGACCATCAGCAATAAGATCCCCGTCAGATCGACCGGTCAAATGAGATCTAGGATAAGAAGGAAAGCCCCAGCCAAATTGAAGGCCAATGGGCAATTAACACAATTTTTAGAGGGCCCTATACGGGCAGAAGCAATATGGAAAGGATGACGAAAGTTCAGGACACCATGTACGCCCAGAAAAACTTGGATATAAACTCAATCAAACCCGATCCAAAGAGAATTATGGCAGGATGGGACCCAATTATTTTTAATGAGGTTGACTCGCATGGAGTCGATGTAAGGCTGAATGACGCGATCGTCATAACTGCTCGAATCGGGTATCGTGATGTCCACCTAGTATTGATTGATAATGGGAGCTCGACGGACATCCTGAGTGCTCAAGTCTTTGATCAGTTGGGGCTAAACAAGAAAGATCTACAGTCACTGCATGTTTCGCTCAGTGGATTTAGCGGTGCGGAAGTTAGGTCACTTAGAACCGTCAAGCTGCTTATAAAAATTAGGACCCCCCATGCCTGAAGATAGTGTTGCTGGACATCGTGGTGGTCAACACAGAGAATTGGTCATACAACGCTTTTCTAGGTAAGCCTTTCCTGAACCAAACTAAAGTAGTAACAGCCACATATGCTTTGATGATCAAATTCCTAACGGAAGTCGGCATAGGTGTTGAAAAGGGTTCCCAGGAAATGGCTCGGAGAGTGAACCTCGTAGTATATAGGGATAGGACCGAAAATGATGAGCATCAGGTATGCATGATCGAAGGCGACCTCTTGGCCGAGGAAGAAGCCTAAGAGAGAGTCATAATCAAGATAAGTCTCAAATCAGAAGTTGCATCAACCTCATGAAGGCTCAAAAAATATACCCTGCATTCGGAATGTTTGTTTTTATTTTCAAAATTCTATTATTTTCTTCTTTTTTTGACCTTGTTAGTGTTTCTGATTATTTTTATTATGTCACCATTATCAGATAAATCAATAAAATTCCCAAGGGAAATCGGAAATATTAAGCCAATAACATTGTTCAAACAAATCTCAATCTTTGTTACCAAAGATAAACTTGCAACGTCGACACCCGCCATGGTGGGTGAAGGTGCCCAAGAGGCTGAGAAGCTGGTGTAGATCCGGCTTGCCTCTGAATTGACTGGGTGCCTATAAAGCACTGTCAGCAATCTGGCCATCCCGAAGATGCCGGCTCAGCTAAAAAAACACTCAGGTACACCATAAGGAAAAATCCTAGTGATAGGCGTACAGCCGTGTTAGTATAAATGCTAATGATTCGGCAAACCCTTGTAAACAGATAAAATCGGAAGACGTCCATGGTGACTTGTTTACATGGAAAAATATGGTAAAATGGGACAATGATCCCAAAACATTGCTTGGCCAAAGTTTAAGGTAATCGGGAATTATCCAGAGCAAATAGCTAGGACACTAACCAGAATCCATCACAAAGAATAAGGCACTTTGGAAGTCGAAAGTAACCAAGAATAAAGTGGAAGTAAGCTCGAATAAAGAATTGGAATGATAAACCAAGTTGGCCATAGCTAAGCCAGCCATGGAGGGTCCAAACGCTGATAAAAACCGCTCAAAGAAAGACCCAACGAGAGCTGAAAAATAATCCGAGCGTTGGCTAGAACCGCTCGATAATGGACTCGAGCAAAATCAATTAAAAAAGGGCAACTCGATGAATGACCAGATATATGGAAAAGGAACATGTATATATAGCTTCAGTTTGCAAGAAGCCCTATGAAAAAGAGCCGAAAGGTGAGTACATCCAAAAAGAAAACAAACCCTATGCGGGTTAAAAAAACGAACAAAAGGAAAGTCAAGAAGCTAGAGGCTGATCTTCACTGGTAAACCCTCGGGGTCAGCTTCCATTGCTCTCGCCTTTTCCGGGCGCTGCATCATTTTCCCTTAGCAGGCTTTCATCCGAGGGCCAGACTATAGCGTCTGTTTAATCCCTCATCCAGGGCGTATAGTCTCTGTCAGGCACTGGGCCCACATCGGGCTCTTCACCGCTAATACTGCTATTCTCGCCTGCATAAAAGGTAGAGAAGGCATTCTCTGAGGGTACTTTGAGGTGCATGGCGTGTGGCTCTTTCCCCACACTTTGGCAGTTAGCACACCACTCCCTCAACTGGGCTTGAAGAATCGTCAGAGGCTTGCCCATATGCTTACTGATCAATGTGTTCCATTGGTCTGTGGCCTTTTTGGTTGCCTTGTTCTTAGCCTTGAAAAATTCTCCAGAAGAAACTGAGCCTCGTTGAAATTCATGGAAGAAGAGGGCATCATAAGCAGGAGATATCTTGAAGCGATCCACAGATTGAACCTTTAACTTCGGTCTTGCCTCCTTTGAAAGTGCCTCCATAGAGAGCGACTGACGATTCAAGTCTTCGACTTTTTGTTCATAAGCCAATTTGGCCTCTTCAACTTTCTGTTCGGCTAGAAGCATAATTTTTTACGTAACAGCCAAGAGGTCTTTTGCGACCTAGCTTCCTCCTCAGCAACCGAACCCCTCTATTAAGCTTCGAGCTAAGCGGCCTAATATTTTTCCGTAAACTCCTGGTTTATTTCGATTTTATCTTTGCATGTGATCGGGCCAAATATGTACTATATTTAGGCCTTCAGATCCTTACCTTATGTTCTGTTTTCGTGCATTTTTGTGTCTCTTATGGGTTGTTTTGTGCTTATTTGAAGGAAATAATGCAGAGACAGGCTTGGAAGCACATTGTGATGATTCAAGCAGAAAAGGAGCACAAACAGGTCTACAGTGCGGGTCCAGTGTGGGTCCAGTGCGGGTCGCAACCGTACTCCAGCCGCACTCATGTGCATAGCCGGGGCAGATTGCAAATATAGAGATAAAGTGCGGGTACAGTGCGGGTCAACTAACCGCACTCCACCCGCACTAATGCCAAACCAGAGAAGCTGCTCAGACACCTGACACTAGAGTGCGGGTTCTGTGCGGGTCAGCAAACCGCACTCCACCCGCACTTGCACCAAGAACAGAAGAACAGAATCGCACCTGACACTAGAGTGCGGGTATTGTACGGGTCATGAAACCGCACTCTACCCGCACTTGCATCAAGAACAGAAGAGCAGAATTACACCTGACATTAGAGTGCTGGTACTGTGCGGGTCATCCAACCGCACTCTACCCGCACTGTTACTCAAGACAGAAGGTAGATTTTGCACCTGAGAAGGAAGTGCAGTCACAGTGCGATGCCAAGTGCGGGACAAGTGCGGGTAATTCAACCGCACTCCACCCGCACTCATGTCCTGATCCGAGAACTGAAGTTGCAGGCAACCCATACAGTGCGGGTACAGTGCGGGTAAATCACCCGCACTCTACCCGCACTTCGAGCGCGCCAGTCTGATTTTTAAAGCTTAAGTGACCTATTTTTGTATTTAGTATAAATAGAAAAGTATAGAAACGTTTTAAGGAGCTTTTAACTCCGTTTTAGACAGATTAGGCATTCTTAGATCTAGTTTCTCTCTCTACCTCTCATCCACACATTCTCTACTCAACTTCAAGGAAGTTAGGAGATTGGAGCCACTTCAAGGAAGGAGATGTTCTCCAAGGGTTATTTCTTTCTCCTCTCTACTGATTTCCTAGTTGTAATGAGTAGCTAAATCCCCTCTAAGGGGCTGATGGAGTAGTTAGTTTAATATTGGGCTTGTACATAAACTTGATATTATATTGAGATTCATGTCTATCTTCCATTGATCTATTCTTGTTGTGAATGTTTATCATTGATTTCTTGTGTAGATACATGATCTTTGCAAGATGTTTTTATATTATGTATGAGTATTGCATCTAGATATACATCCTATTTAGTTGTTTAATGCTCTAAAGAATAGACGGAAAGTCATTAATTCTGACTCTTGAACCGCGGTTTTAATCTAACCTCGATCGTGTTTCCGACACTATACATCCTAGGTCGGAATCTGTGAAAGAGTTAGAAGTCATCACTATACATCCTAGGGTGACTATTTGTAATCGGTTGAGTCAATGTTAGGTAGACGAGCTTCATTTCTAGAATCCGGTAAACAATCAACTCTATACATCCTAGGTTGGTAGTTTACAAGGATTAATCCCTAATAAGTGGTCCGCACTATACATCCTAGGTTGGCCACCTTCTAGGGATAAATAACCGACTCTATACATCCTAGGTCGGTTACCTTGAAGAGCCGTGCTATTGACAAGTTTGTTACATTGCCCAGTATTTGCTTTCGAATCCATTAGCTCCTTAGTTTCCATCATCTATATATATTTCACTCCATATTCCCCTTTCATTTTATTTACTTATTTAATTTAGTGTTATTTAGAGTTGGTTCACAATCTACATTTTCACCAATTCATGTTTTGCTATTATATATATATATATATATATATATACATACCATTGCTTTAGCTTTAACTAATTTGGCTAACTCCGCTCCCTGTGGACGACACCCACTTGCCGCTATATTTATGTTTGTAAACTGATTTAGGCTTTGTGAGGTTTCTTAAAATATTATTGACGGACTGATCTTTTAAAACGACATAAGGGAAAAAGCGTCCTTGTCAAATGGCGCCGCTGCCGGGGAGCGGCATGTTAGTTTAATTAGTTTTGCTTAAGTAAGGTTTATAGTTACTTAGTTGTTTTTACATATATATTTATCCTTATATTTCTATGTTTGTATAGTTTCACGTTTGGGTAGTTTTTGTTTCTTGATATCCTAGGTTCATGGCTGCCCCCTGGAACAATTCAGGATCTGAGTACGATCTCCATATTGACCCATATAACCAAGACTGGGGATGTGATCAAGATTTCCAGGAGGGCTACAATGTGGGTGAAGAGCTTTCAACCGAAGAGAGATTAGCAGTGTTGCTAACGGACTACTTACAAGAAAATGAAGAGACCACATTAGTATAGCATAGAACGAGAGAAATTGTGCAAGCGGCACATGTTTTAGAAGAAATTAATGCAAGCCAGCTGAATATGGGAACATTTGATGAATGGATAGGAGAGTTCATGCAGTCAGCCAACCAGGATACACAAGAGGTCCATATGCTACAACAGGCACATTTAGAGAGTTAGGAGACATACATGTGGAAGAATGATAGGCAATCAAACGAGATGGATGCATCTATTCACAGGATCGAGTTTCAGATAGGTCAGTTGGCTGAATTATTACAGGAAAGAGAAAAAGGAAAATTTCCAAGTCAACCGGAACAGGCTAGTGCAAGGACAGTCCTTAGAAGCGGAAAGGTTTTGGGAGAAAAGGGTAAAGATACCGTCACAGAAGAAGAAGACGAGGTGGTTGACACGGAAGTGAAAAATGAGAAAGAGTTAGAAAAAGAGAAAAATGTCCGGGTAGCAGACCCAGAACCAAGACCTCAGCTCCATAGGTCATCCAACCCCTATGTACTGCCTATACCGTTCCCAGGGAGGCTGAAAAACTCTAAGTTGGAGAAATCACATCAGGAAATCTATGATCTCCTTTCCAAGGTAACCATCAACTTACCACTGTTAGATGCTATTGAGAAAATGCCGGCTTATGGTAAATTTTTCAAAGACTTGAGTAAAGATAAAGAGCGGTTCAGACCGAAACAACAGGAGCGTCTAAATGAGAATGTCAGTGCAGTAATTCAACGGTCATTGCCCCAGAAAATGAAGGACCCAGGGAGTTTTATAATTGACATTACGATTGGCGGGTCGAATCGCGAAAGAGCGATGTTGGACTCAGGAGCAAGCATTAATCTCATGCCATTCTCGGTCTACAAGAAGCTGGGTTTGAATGACCTCAGAAAAACCACTATGTCACTTGTCTTAGCAGATGCTTCTGCAAGAAGCCCTGAGGGCATTGTCGAAGATGTGTTAATACAAATTGAAAAGTTAATCATACCTGCCGACTTTGTGGTGATTGACATGGATGAAGGAAGAGACGAGAGAGATGTGAAGTTACTTTTGGGGAGACCTTTCATGGCAACCGCTAGGGTAGTGATTGATATGCATTCAGGGAAGCTGACCATGAAGATAGTAGACGAAACCGTGGAGTTCAACATTTTTGACTCTTTATCATACCCAGTGGGTTCCCATGACTGTAACACTGTGGATTTCTTAGAGGAGGAGTTGGATACCACTATTAAGGAGGAATTCGAAAGAGAAGGAAATGCAGATGACCTGGTACCATTAGAAGAACTTCCTCAAAGAGTTGAATTGAAAGCACTCCCGTCGAACTTAAAGTATGTGTTTCTCGACAAAGAAAGGTTGAACCCAGTGATCATTTCTGCAAATTTGGAGGCAAGTCAAGAAGAGGAACTACTTGGAGTGTTGAAAGAGTACAGAGAGGCCATTGGTTGGTTTATAGATGACATTAAGGGGATAAGTCCTACCATGTGTATGCATAAGATTTTTCTAGAAGAGAATGCCAAACCGACACGGGAGGCACAAAGGAGGCTAAATCCGATCATGCAGGAGGTAGTAAAGAAAGAGATATTGAAGCTTCTTGATGCAGGTATTATCTACCCTATTTCAGATAGTAGATGGGTTAGTCCCATTCATGTCGTCCCAAAGAAATCCGGAGTTACAGTAGTGAAGAATGAGAGGAGTGAGTTAGTGGCACAAAGACTCCAGACAGGGTGGCGCGTTTGTGTAGACTACCGAAAGTTAAATGCGGTCACCAAGAAGGACCATTTTCCCTTACCTTTCATCGACCAAGTCCTAGAGCGGCTGGCAGGGCATCAGTTCTACTGTTTCCTAGATGGGTATTCCGGGTACAATCAGATAGTTATCGCTCCAGAAGACCAAGAGAAGACCACTTTTACCTGTCCCTATGGAACCTATGCCTTCCGAAGAATGCATTTTGGCCTTTGCAATGCACCAGGTATGTTTCAAAGGTGTATGGTTTCGTTGTTTTCAGATATGGTGGGGGAAATTATTGAAGTCTTCATGGACGACTTCTCAGTATTCAGGGACTCGTTCAAGTTATGCCTTAATAACTTATCGTTGGTGCTTCAAAGATGCATGAAAAACAACTTGGTTTTGAATTGGGAGAAATGCCATTTCATGGTACAACAAGGGATTGTCTTGGGTCACATAATATCTGAAAAAGGAATTGAAGTAGACAAGGCAAAGATTGAAGTTATCAAGAGTTTACCACCTCCTCGCAATGTCAAAGACATCCGATCGTTTCTTGGTCATGCAGATTTCTACAGGAGATTCATCAAAGATTTTTCAAAGATCTCCAGACCTCTATGCTTGTTGCTACAAAAGGACAAAGAGTTTGTGTTTAGTTCAGATTGTGCGGGGGCATTTGAAACTTTAAAAGAGGCTTTGACCTCATCTCCAGTAATTGCCCCACCAGTTTGGGATTTACCATTTGAAATAATGTGTGATGCTTCTGACTTCGTTGTAGGTGCAGTTTTGGGTCAAAGGTTTGGCAAAGACCCACATGTCATATATTACTCATCCCGGATTTTGAATGACGCACAGATGAACTATTTGACAACAGAGAAGGAATTATTAGCTGTCATTTTTGCTCTTGAGAAGTTCAGGCAGTACTTGGTAGGCGCCAAGGTTGTGGTATCCTCAGACCACGTAGCTTTGCGATATCTGCTCCAAAAGAAAGATGCAAAACCTAGGCTGATTAGGTGGGTGTTGCTGTTACAGGAGTTTGATTTAGAAATTCGGGACAAGAAGGGGTGCGAGAATGTGGTTGCAGATCATCTTAGCAGGATAGTACATGAGAGTCATATAGATGGGGATGAGATTCCGTTGAGAGAAAATTTCCCAGACGAACATCTGTGGGCAGTGCAGGATAGGGAACCATGGTATGCAGATCTGGCAAACTATCTGACACATGGGTTTTTCCCCCTTGAGCTAGATTGGCAGGGCAAGAAAAGGTTTGCTAGGAGATCAAGAGAGTACTTCTGGGACGAGCCTTACCTTTTCAAACACAGGGCAGATCAAGTGATTAGGAGGTATGTGCCAGAAAATGAGCAGTATGATGTGTTGCGATTCTGCCATGACTTACAGTGTGGAGGCCATTTCAGCGCAAGGAAGACAACACTAAAGGTGTTGCAGTCTGGTTTCTTCTGGGTATCACTGTTTAAATATGCTTATCAGTTTTGTGTGGCTTGTGATAGATGCCAGCGCACAGGGAACATTGGTAAACTGAATGAGATGCCACAAACTGGAATTTTGGTGGTTGAAGTATTTGACACTTGGGGTCTTGATTTTATGGGACCGTTCCCACCTTCTTGTGGGAACAGCTATATTTTAGTGGGGGTCGACTATGTTTCCAAATGGGTTGAGGCAGTCGCCACAAAGACCAATGACAGTAATGTGGTAGTTAAATTTGTAAAGGAACATATCCTGACCCGATTTGGGATCCCAAGGGTGATCATTAGCGATGGAGGGAGACATTTCTGTAACAAAGTCCTAGGAAATCTATTGAAGAAGTATGGAGTGCGTCACAAGGTGGCCACACCATACCACCCTCAGACATCAGGACAGGTTGAAGTCAGTAACAGGCACATCAAGCAGATTATGGAGAAGACAGTCTCCTCCACTAGGAAGGATTGGGCATTGAAACTATCTAACGCCTTATGGGCGTACCGAACGGCTTTCAAAACTCCTATTAGGATGAGCCCGTATAGGTTGGTTTTTGGTAAAGCTTATCACCTTCCAGTAGAACTGGAACATAAAGCTTGGTGGGCAATCAAGAAGTTGAATTGGGAGTATGACAAAGCAGGTGAAGAAAGATGCAATCAGTTGAACGAGTTAGATGAGTTCCGATTGGAAGCCTATGAGAGTTCACGACTCTACAAGGAAAAAACAAAAGCTATTCATGACAAACGATTGGTACCGAAGGAGTTCCAACCGGGCATACTGGTGTTACTTTATGAGTCTCGTTTGAGGTTGTTTCCTGGGAAGTTGAAATCAAGATGGTCAGGCCCACATCGCATTATTAATGTCTCTCTAAATGGAGCTGTAGACATTCAGAATTTGAGGAACGATGGGATATTTAAGGTTAATGGGCATAGGCTAAAACCGTATTTTGGACTGGAAACCTGATGCAAGGGTGTTGGGTCTATGGAACTTGCTGACCCCTAGCACATCTATCATTTCTGAGCACCGGTGAGAGGCAGCCTGCTCAGGTCATTTTTAAACTGTTAGCCTTCAGAGTTTTATTTCATTTAGACTTATTTTTCTTTTCTTTTCGCATTTAATTTTCGTTGGTAGAGTTGTTGTGTGGTTTTAAGCTAGGTTGTGCATCTTTTGGGAAGCACACAACAACACGCATCGACATCGACCGATCTTCCTTCTAAAGGGAGTTTTCTACCTTCGGTTTTGTACTTAAATTTTTAATGAATGCGTGTTAGTTTTTGTTATACTAAATGAGCTTGGTCGAATGTATGTCTAGATTCGGTTTGGGGGTATTGATCCCTCATTCCGCCATTTATTGTGATTTTGCTTGTTCTTTCCAACAATGAGGGCATTGTTGAGTTTTGGTTTGGGGGTGCATCATGCCTCCGCCGTGTACAGTTTAGTGTCCAATTTTTCAATTTTGTCGCTTGTCCATTTTTCAAACTATAATCCAGTATGGGTATGATGCTTCTAGAATGTGTTTTTGACGAGTCTCTTATATGTGCTCTGACCTTGTGATATTGTTTGGTGCCACTTAAGGCTTAGCTTGCACCATCATAGGTTAGTCTCACCCGTTGGTATGAAGTATTGGGGACTCATTGTTCCCATGTCTTGTTCTAATAGTGGAGATACCTGTGAGATCACAAACACAAGCATGAAAGTGCATTTTCTGAGTGCATTATTGATTATTCTTAAACACGCCTCTCGTCATGTATGTCATGTGCCATAGGACTTGCATTATTTTGTGAATGCGTGACGGATGTTTTCATTCCCTTTTTAGATGGTTTTGGAAGTGATAGTAGGGAATGCATGTTTATTGAAGTACCTCTATAGCCTAAACACCACTTACCATATTGTGTGTTCCAAAGCCGATTTGAGGCCAAACACTTACCTCTTCATTGGTACCACATTCAACCATATACCCAATAGCCTAAATACATGCCTACCCTTGTACTAATCATGTTAGGATGGGAAATGGTAGTGAGAAAAAGGGTTAAAATGGTCCCACAGTGGGAAAAATGAGATAGATGTTGAAAATATGAAAGAAAAGGGTAAGTTATGCACTCTAAATGCCTAAAAAAGGGAAGATGGTAACAACTCAAATGGAGTACAACATTGTTATTTGGAAATTGTTAAAAGAAAATTTTAAAGAAAGATTGTACTTGAAGTGCCATAATGAGAGTGTTTTATGCTAAACAAGCCCAAATGGAATGCAAATGTTGAGGGAAAAATGTGGGTTAAATGGTTTCCTAGAGGGTTGCATTTAAAGCAAGAAAAGAACATGGTGGGGGAGTAGGGATTTTATTCTAGCATGATTGGTGAGTTGAACTCCTAAAAATTCCATATTCTGTTTTGTGTAAACTCATTCAACCCCACAGCCACACTATAACCGGTTGAAAAGCCCTATTTGATCCATGTAAGTCTAGTTTGGGAATGTAGGTTGAAGCACGATCTTTCGCATCCATGGCATGGTGACTCGTTCCTAGGATATTTCATTGCTTAAATCTTATGCAGAATCTTCTTTGCATACTTGTTGTGTGGAACTTAGGACTCTTGAGGAAAGAAAAGAGGGAATCCATGTGAGCTTTAAAATTGAAGCGAATTATGTTCAAGGTATGGGAGTAAGTGGTCCTAAATTCATGAATGCCTTTAGGTGTGGGATTCGTGTTCGTACGAGCCTCCCTTAGGTGTCTCCAAATTGCTCTTGATCTTGTGCATATGTTTTTCTCCTCTCGATCACATCTATTTGTATCATATCACACATGGGACTTGCGACATTGTTGATGTATTGTTTAGGTATTTAGAAATTACTTTCAGCTGGCGTCTTACTGTTTTGAATAGATTTGCTCGAGGACGAGCAAAGGTTTGGTTTGGGGGTGTGCCCGCTCAGTTCGGACCAGACTTTCCTCACTTTCGTTGAACAAAGCCTCCAGACGCTTGATCTTTATGGCTTGAACACAATTCATCTAAAACATGTCGGCCAGTTCAGAAATCATTTAAAGTCAAGAAGACATAATAAACCTAGAATTTAAATCAAGAAAGATGAGATGAAGACTTACGTAAGCTCCACTGTTATAAAAATTGTCAAGCCCCGTGGGAAAGTCACCAATTTTCAAGTGACTCAAGTGGTACTCCCCAATATAGGCTTGCCCAGTTGCCATAGCTCTTAGCAAATCCCGATGAGCAAAGAGACCACCCGACAGATCTGGAGAAATACTCGGCCCAATCGTGGCTAATTTAGGGCAAGTGGAATGAGTAGTCCTCCTAGCATCAGGAATCATTTCTGGCTCGGTTATCGAGGAAAAAGTGGTAGCCCTAAGACCAGCCGCAGAAGCCCGAGTAGCGGAAGGATGGTGAAGTTCAGAGTCGTTATCAGCTTCTTTTCTGACTTGTTCGCTTTGAGCCTCGGAGAGAGGAGCAGAAGCATTAGCCCTAACCTCTTGATCACTAACACCCCCTCCCCCCCCCCCCCCCCCCCCCCCCCCCTCATTGGAGGAAGAATCGACAAACGTAACTACCAACGAGACTTGCTGCAATGGACTAGCCGCATTTATTTTCCCCTAACGTCTGACCCAGGGGTCGAGGTCAGTGACGGGGTCTTTGACTTAGATCTCCTTGGAAATGGAAGTGGGGTATACTCGGGAATTGGTCGATCGTTAGAGATATTAGCTTGAAAGGAAGGTTCGTCGACCTTCCATTTCCCTTTGAGATCAGCGGTAAATGCCCTCAGCACGCCCACTCACCCGGTCCGAGAAGGCACTTCAGCAACCTCAACCCTGTAGGGGTATCATCATCCTCGCTGTCTTCATAATCCTGTGGGGGCGCAATCCTGCTCACCGCCTGGTTAGCGGCATCCATATGGCCGGCCTCCGCAACAGTCTTCGCCTTTCGCGCTTGCATGTCGTAAACCACATCTGCATCAAACACTAAAGGAAGAAAACCAAATGTAAAAGCGGATACTCGAGCACATAAGGATAATAAATAAAATATATAAGGCACTTATGGCGTTTGCGGTTAGCGGAAAGGCCCGAGAATAGCCTCGCCCTAATCATTTTCCCTTCATCAAAAAGGTAAGGCATACCCCTCTTCTCCAAAGGATGAACAACTGCCCTAGTGAGGTTGACCTTATCATCATCTCCCAAAGATAGGGGTGCTCTAACACAGGACTCTAGGGGAGGTAAAAAACCGAGGGGCCATGTACCTCACCAAACGCCTCTCTGTCTTGGCAGCAACATCTTGACCCAGTCACCCTCAGCGAAGAACCAGATGTTTTTTCAGTATTTATTCTAAATCGGAAAGCCCCATATGAAATCTTTCATCCCTTCCTCAACGGCAACCTCGATGCCCTTCTTGACATTAATCCAACAGGAAACTGGTGGTTATGAGAGGTTGACAACATGAAGTGTGTACCAGACTAACCAGACTGCCTCAAAGTATACAAGTGTCTAATTTCTCGATTAGTGGGGACGAGCAAGTATAGCTTTTGCCATGTATGCCATAAGCATAACAGTATCTGATAGTTGTTTAGGGCGAACTGTGCAGAAGCCAGCTGAGCTTTCGCCAAGAAATGTGCAATGAAGGGTTAAAAGGGGAGAGTCACCCTACAACTTAACATGATGTTGTAGATGGCCACTGCCCCAGGTGGCAGATTCCAGGCGACCATATCCCTGGTAGAAAGACATTAAATGACATTAGGATCTAAGTCAAACCTACCCATGTATTGGCGCATCTCGTTTGGGCCGACAACATTCAGTTCATAATCATATGCACACACTCATCTCGTCGAAAATCGAATGCGAGCCTCTGTGTGCTCAACCTCGACATCAGACTCTACAATTGTTTGGCAACCAACCCTGATATCCTTTTACGGTGCTGGGATCTTTGATACCCTAGTCTTCTGGTGCGCATCGGTTGACTTAGTTCTCACCATTGCTGGATCAACTTCATTACGAGTAGAAAAAAAGGGATTAGTTTGAAGAATGTCAGTATTTAAATGAGAAACATTGACAGATGAAAAAGCGGGCTAGTTTGGGACATGGCCTCGTAGCAGGTTTTCAAGCAATCCTACCGCAGCCATATCTTTGAGCTCAATTTCCCTCATTATACGAAAAAAGGTAGTATTTAGTTTCAAAATCAATAGAAACTCACCAAGAATTAGACTCACTAAAAAGGATGATAAAAAGCAATCGAGGATAGAGACGACAAACGAAGAAGTAGGTCTTCAAGCAAACAAAACACTCTAAGACGTAGTACAAAAGAAAAAATTTGGACATTTTAGAATCAAGTAGAAGAAGATTCGCCAAGAAAAAAGACTCGAAGGGGTTTTGAAGAAAAGGGTTTGAAGAAACCAGAAAGTGTGGGTGAAGAAGCTGAAATAAACGAGCAAAGGTCTTAAATATCGGTGGAAAGAGGGTTTTTAAAAACAAACCCTAAAATGACGTCACAAGGTAGTAGAGCGGGAAAATAGAAATTCATGGGGTGGTGATGTAGGAGACAGATCAAATCACGTAACCTAGGAAAGCCGCCTGACAAACCCACCAACACAAGGACGCGTGTCATTTCGAGGGGACTTCGCACCTCCAAACGTCGTTGTCAGATTTTTAAATCATCAACCTACTCGAATGTTTGTGGATGTAGTTAAGACACGCCATTAAATCTTCGAGTTAGTCAAGGCGTCATAATTACTGCATTAATGAAGATAACTACAGAATTAGAAGAAATAATCTCTTAATGGATAATGGATAAAATGTGAGATTTTGAGTGGTTTTTTATAGAGAATATTGAGGAAGATGAGAGGCTTTTGTAAATTCAAAATCAAATTAATTAATTTGATTAATCAATTAATATTTGTGTTCTTTTATCTATTAATGTAGTGTCTTTTGAATTTTCAATAAAAAAATTGATATAGCCCATTTAAAAGAAAATAAAAATGAGAAAGCTATAGAATAAGAAAGGTTTTTTTTTTGTTATAAGATTGAGTAAGAGAATTTAATTATATCTCAATAATTATATGATTGTCTCTCAATTGACTCACTACTAGAAAATAGGTCATCAATAACGGACGGATGTCCGTTGTAGAAACGTATCTACAACGGGCCTAGGTCCCGCTATCTATTAAGCTGCTATGGAAAAAGAACGTGTTTCAACAACAAGCATTTTTCCGTGGTCAATAACACATTTACAACATGCCTTACCCGTTGTCAATACTTTATTTACAATGTGCGCAGTGCGTGATAAATACCTTATTTAAAACGGGGAATATCCATTATAGTTTTCATATTGAAAACCTCATATGCCCGTTGTTAATAAATTTTCCAAAATAGGTATTACATCACATATTACAAGTTTTGCTCGTGGTAAATATATTATTAAAAACCGATATTTCCCCTAATAGATACTGTAATATATATATATATATATATATATATATATATATATATATATTAAAAAGCTGATTAGTATATTGAAATTGTTGAAATACAATTTTTATCTGAAAATTCATATTGCTTCCGGTATTGATCTTAATTATTAAATAATATTCATTTCAACAAAATCTATAAACAAAAGTATTAACAAATTAAAAAAATTCATAATAATATATGTACATATAATAAAAACAACACCACAAAATAATTCGAATTTCTAATCAAAAGTATTCAAGTCCTAACAACAAGTTCACCCATAAACATTCACAAAAAAACCTAATTATCTGTCATAACATAGAATTATATAAAGTTCTAATATGCAATGTATTTGGTTGGCCAAGCAATAAAAGTGCCTCTAGCATCTTCGAGAATTTGTAGGTCACTAGTTAGGCGAATCAATGGAACTTTACTCACCATTATCTTCTTTACACAAACTCTCCAAAATTCCGGACCGAGAATCATGTGATGAGCTAATGCTTGTGGATCAATGCAGTCAATTTCAGCTTCTGCCACTACTTCTCCACTACCAATCCAATTTAATAGCTTGCATTTTTTACTTGAAGCATCAATTTCAGTTGTAGAAGCACCTGTTGGTGTCTAGTATATACACACACGAAAAGAGAGCAACACCGAATAAATATATTTTCATTAAACTACAATTATAAAAACCAATTTTGATTGAAATTTACCTCTGGAGTAGATTCAACAATTTTGGCTCTTTTATAATTATTTCCTTGTGTATTTGAATCACAAGAATACTTTGGCTTCAAAATATATATATATATATACCAGCTTTGAAACAGAAACTGTGTAAAAACTTCAAAATACCAGCCTAAATATATATATATATATATATATATATATACACTTTGGCTTCAAAATATATCCTTGTGTATTTGAAGGATGTTACCAGCTTTGAAAAATTCAACAACAAATTTTTATACCAGCCTAAAAACAGAAAAAAAATAACAATCATATATGAAAGATGCATTCACAAGTAAAAAGTATAAATCACAAATTGTGTAATAATATTAACTATTAATGAATTCAAAATCACAAACATACATAAACCGCAATCATGCATCATAAATTTATCTAAAGATTATCAAGAAAAACATTACTGTTAAAGAGTTTCAAAATGTTTACCACGATCTCTCCAATGTTACTTTGTAGCAGCAATTCAAATTAAATCTGGTTGAGCAATTCAAATCTGGGATTGAAAGGTTTTCAACAGCAATGGTCTTTAATTGTACAATGGTTATCTTTCTCACTTTTTCTTGGTGTGGGTCTTTTTAACCTTTCTCCACGCCTACATATGTAATCAACATCATTAAATAAAATACCTGTCATACACTAACTTTTACAGTAAAATTGTATCACTATTATAAGGTAACAAGAATCTTTGAAAACTAATGCTCTAGGAAAGTTGTCTGGCCATAATTATTCACGAAAAGAACCTCCTAATTATTCAAGGATATGAAGAATGAGGAACTTTAAGCATGCCATCACAGAAATCAAACCAGAACATGGCATACAGATTCGAAAAACCTTAACATAGAGTCGTAGATCCTAGTCCTACACCAATATGGGTTATCTTCTTATTAAGACAGTTCATTATAAGCTTCATTCTTTTGTCCATTCTTTCAATTACACAAGATATTGAAATAATATTAATTACAAAAAAGAAATAATTTTCAGTTGTGGATTAACAATGAAACTGAAATGCCTAGTATAAGTGTAATCTTTAACTGGCCAAATGAAGTAATATGAACCAAAAATTTTCAAACAAAGAAAATAAAAAACAAAATAAAATAAAAACCATATATGTGCTTACCAAACATAAAAAATAGTCAAGATAATAGATAATAACAGCAAACAAAACAAAACCCCATTCCAAATTTCGAAAAAGCTAAGATACCAACCCAGTTTTGACTCGGAAGTACAAACAAAAGTCACACAATTTTGACTCTGAAGCCATTAATTTACAAAGTCACCCGGTTCAAGAGGGGAAAAAACATAAAACATAGATACTCATCCAGTTTTAACAATTTTGGTACAAATTTTTAAAACAAAAGAGTTAAGCCAAATCGAAGACACTCACCGATGATAACAATGCAATTTCAAGAGCTTTGGGATCCTTGAATTTAACAAAAGTCTTCGATTGCCCTGATTCACTGCACCCAAAAACAACAACACAGTAAATATTCTCCCTTCTACTAATTCACCTTCACTTTCCACTAATTGCTTACCCATGCCATTTAATTATTTAACAAGTCAAATAAAGTAAATATTCTCCCTTCTACACAGCACATACCAAACCCACAAAATTAAATTAATTTAAATCAAAATCAAAGTTTCATAAACAGAAATTTCGATAGGTATGCTAAGAGAAATTGAGTCAGTTTATATGTAAATGTTTTTCTCTTCTTTAATTGCCAAAATGATCTTGACAAAACAACAAAAATATCAGTGAATATTGAAAAGAAAAACAAAAACAATAATTTGTGTGGGGTTGAAATCGTTTAACCAGTGGAACCATACACAAAGCACTACACAAATCAAGTCAAAATATACCCAGAAAGGGTGCAGAAACGAAATTGAAGATAAAACTGAAGACGAAATTAAGATTAAAAAAAACTAACCTTTTACAAAGACAAATCTTCCAGGGGAACCTTTTACGAAGAGAATGTTAAGAGTTTAAAGAATGTTAGGGATTTTAGGCTTTTAGAGTTTTAATGTCTGTGACTATTCTTTTTTTCTTTTGAGACTTTCCAATGACAACATTTTACCGGGTATTTTATTTATTTCCCTCCATAACGAAATTTTTTTCCACAACGAGCCAATCCTGTTGTCATTTTTTCACATCGATCATGGGATTATGCCCGTTGTAAACAGAGTAGTAAAAGTGATAACCACAACAAACACCTTTTGTGCGTGCTGGATAATACACATTATCAACATTAATAACGGGCTTTTAAAGGCCCGTGTTAAATAATATTTTCCACCACAAGACTTTATTTAAAGCCCGTTGTAAACATTTTGTGGTAGATAACATGATTTCTTGTAGTAACTCTTGATTTGTGATTTGTAATTTTTACATTTAATTAAAGAATCATGCAATTAGGTCATAGTGCATATTTATCTAGTTTTGTTAATATATATTGAAATTAATGCATTTAATTAAGGACTTACTCAGCAACCACTCATTAATTTTATTAATATTATCATATTTGATTGATTAATTAACGAATTTTAAGATAAATTTTGAGTGGAATGTGGCATTGATTTGGATTCCAATTTGAATTTTGAAATTTCCAAGCTTTTCATTTTCCATGTATTGTGTTTTTTGAATGGAATGTGAAATCATTATTTGTGCCTTTTAAGATAGTTTTTTAATGATCAATATAATTAGAATTTAAAGCTATAAAATCAAATGAATATAAAATCATATATATATATATATATATATATATATATATATATGGAAATGAATATATAACATTTAAATTCAAAACTCTCTCACGGCGACATGTGACGCTGTGAATGTTAGCTTTTATATATTATATAGATATAGATAGATATGATTTTTTTAAAAATTAATAACATTTATAATTGATACATGTCGCAACCACATCAAAAATACAAAAAACGTCCATTATTATTATTAATATTATTATTATTATTATTATTATTAACATTTATGATTGTCACATGTCGTAACCACATCAAAAGTAGAAAAAAAAATCTATTATTATATATATATATATGATATGATATGATTTAAAAAAATAAAAAAAATTAATAATATTTATGATTGCCACATGCTGCAACCACATCAAAAGTAGAAAAAAAAATGTATTATATATATAGAGAGAGAGATGATGATATCATATGATTTAAAAAAATAAAAAAAAATTAATAACATTATGATTGCCACATGTCGCAACCACATCAAAAATTAAAAAAAAAGTCTACAATAAATATGATATATGATTATATGATATATAATTATTATAAAAATAATAAAAATAATAATAACATTTAATAAAGGAAAAGTAGAAAAAATGTTATTATTATATAAACTAATTTGCAACGAACTCAACGTGTTGACATCATAAAATACGCAATCGACTTCAATCTTTAATTATTAGAGATTATATAAATATATGTATATATATATATATATATATATATAAATCGGTAGATAGTTCCCCGGTTTTAAGAGACTAATGATGGTTACTGACACTAAAGCCACTAAATTTGCATAAATTACCAATTATAAATTAATAACCTAGTATTTGAATATCGAACTTCAAAAAGTAAAAAAAAAACTAATTCGCTAACTACAATTTCTAATTTTCCGATTTTCTCGATGGTCAGGCCAACGCCAATGGAAATTTCATGTTCGCATGCAACTCTTCTCTGTTTAAATCTATCACAATTCAAACCAAAAAATTCAACAAACCAATTAGAATTCGACATAATATTTCAGTTTAGATATAATATTTCAGTTTAATGTGATGACAAAAAGTGATGATATTTGCCTCTCTCCAATATTGTATGTGCACAGTTCAACCCAAAAAAGTAATTTTTTATAATTCAAACATTATCCAAATATAAAACTATTAAAAAGAATAATATAAATATATCTTGTATACAATATTCAAAAATTTTACTATTTTAATAACTATAATTAGTTACGTACATAAATATTAAAATATAAAATATTATTTATTTATCAATTAAAATTTAAATAGTGATTATTTAAAATTATAAAAAAATTTCTCTAAAATTGGATTGACATAAGTGGAAAAAGGTAAAAAATAACAGCTATAAAGAAATTAAGGAGACAAAAAATTATTGAATTTAATTTTTTTTAAATCTAAACTCAATCAATAAGGTCTGACTTTATTCATTTATTTTTATGGCTCATAAAAGCTACCATGTTTAAGGAGATTCGGAGGGAAAAAAATAAAATAAACCCTCCTGTGGGCTCCTCCACACTTTTTTTTTGTTCTTTTTATCTTTTTTATTTTAATTATTTTATAACCAAAAAATATTAAATAATATTATTCCACAAATTAAGAGAAATGACATATTTGATAATAAGTGGGATGTACTTACAAGTTACACTATTATGAAAAATTTTAATGAGTAAACATAAAAAAAAATTGATGTAAATACAAGTTTTAAGGTGTAAATATCACCACTCTTTGACAAATTTCGAACCAAACAAAGATAATACGTGCAAAAAATGAAATTAGAAGCTTTGTGATTTTCTCCGATAAAAATGGTCAGGAATCAAGATTGGTGTGATTTGTTGACCGGTATACTACTTTCAAAAGGAATCCATTGTTTAATATTTTTCGAGGCATTCATGTTCTTCTAGTCATTATCTTTTCTTGGAGCCTATATACACACCAACAAAAACAAACTCAGTAAGTTAAAGATATATAGACTTATAAAATCATCCAAAATCACTTAAAACAACTGATTACTATTATTCTTTATTGATTGTTTTATTTCTTTAGTGATTACTATTATTTACTGTCCATTATTAGCATTCTCATTTAAATTAATGTTTTGTGTTTTTCAATGGGTGTTAAATTTTATTTATTTAATTTATATTATCATGACCACAATTATTATGCGATCCTTTCCACTCCTCAAATATCTCATTCATATCCCAGCAAAATCTGGTATTGATGCCAACTCAACCTAGGTCATGTTTGATTTTTTCCACTTAACATTAAATGACATTTAATGTGTTTCATTCAGTTATTTTGTTTGATTTTTTAAGTGTTAAGATCACTTAATTAACCCATAAACCACTGGTTTTGAAAAGTGACAATTTTTCATTTAATAAAAATTTAGTGGAATTTGATACAAAGTTTTACTTCCAAAACTATCCTTATTAATTTAATCTATTACCAATTTTGTCTTTTGTTTGAAACAATATTATATATATATATATATATATATATATATATATATATATATAAAATGTGTGTGATATTATGGTTTGTCTCATTTGACAACATTGAGTGTACAATAGTACTAGAGTATTTATCAATTAAGTAGTACCGGTGAGCATTTATCAATTAAACAATATTGGTGGATGTAAATCAACAACAATAACCATTACAGTGAGAAATTAATCATGTTGTAGTTCATGATAATGATATTCAATTTAGAAGAAAAAAAACCAACATGTCCAAAAACTAACCAACCCAGAATAATATAAATTTGAAATATTATTAATAACTAAATAAATTTATTTTAGAACTATTAATTTGCATGTTAGATTTGTCCTTAATATATTAAAATGTAAATATATATATAAAAAAAAAATAGTTAGAAGGGCATAGATGTAAAAGAATATTTTTTCAGATATTTATAACGTAAATACAAATCAATAGAAATAATTCAGACTATTGACTTACTATATTAGACACGTGTCGATAGATTATGGAGGTGAGGACTATTAAGGTGATGAGAGTATCCAGATCCCTTTTGTTTAATGGATCTCCATCTTCCATCCGAAGATTGATGGTGAATGGTGGAGATTGTATAGATTATTATTGAAAATACACTCTAAAGTGTGTGTCTAAACAACCTAGAGGGGGGTGAATAGGTTGTTAATCGATTATTACCAATTTTTCGATTAATCAATATTAATAACAATTAACCCAACAAAACAAACATGCAAAATCAAGTAGAAAGTGCGGAAATATAAATAACACTTGATTTTTACTTGGAAATCCTTTAATAAGGGAAAAACCACGGGCTTTCTTTCTAGCCACACACGATCCTCAAATCCACTATTGTAATGATGTTTACAACCTAGGTTGACCTCTAGTCACACCATTCTCGGTCACTAACCCACCACTACTACCTAACGAGCCTTTATAGTGAATCCTTGATCACTTTGCTTGCCAACCACACCTTGGTTGCAAGACTTCACTTGCTTGTGCACTACATCTTGTAGTCATAAGACTTAACTCTCAAAGAAGAGATTAACAACCCAAGTGAATATATGAATATTCAAAATGCAAATAATGCTAGTCAACACTAAATGCATATCTAGGAATTAAATATGACACTAAGTACAAATCCTAGATATCAATGTCTATATGAATGCTCATAAATACCTAACTAGATATAGATATGCAAGTCTAAAATCTAGTCATCAAACAAAGCCATAACAACACATGTTGTCACATAAAATGGCAAGGACAATAAATGCAATTAACAAATGCAATCGATGAGTCCTAATTAGCTAGAGGGAAAATATGTCCTAAACATTAGCTATCACAATACAACAACCCAAATATCAACAAATATCTCAACTTGTAATTAATATCTAAATCTAGATGCAAACAAGTTATAAAAGAGATTTCTTGTTAACCAAGAACACTAGAATGAGTGAAGATTGTGTTCTACTTACCAAGTCATGTATGTTGATGAAGACCTATGCAAGAACACATCTTAGATGAGGCTAGATGATGCTTGATTCATGAATGAATGGTGGGTTTGGGTTTTGGAGAGGTAAAGAACAAGTCTTGGAGCTTCTCTCTCTAAAGGATACTTCCTCTCACTAGAAATTGATTCTTGAAGCTCTAAAAACGAAATGGGAGAGAAAAGAACATATATATAGAAGCCCTAGACAAAACTACATAGTTTTGAACTTGGGAACAAAATCCCGTCAATACTGCTCTGCGTACCGCGGCTCGGGCAGGTTGTCCAGACCACGGTACACACATTAGTGCACCTATTGGACAACATCGCACTGCAGGCCGTTGAGTTTACAGGTGTAGAGGCCGCAGTATAGGCAACAGAGGCCTACTGAACTACACCGCAACGTGGACCGCTATGCGTGTAGGTGCACATGACACGGTACAAGAAGCATGACCCTACTGAGGTATATCACTCTGTATGCCGCGGTGCAAGCATAGCTTGCCAAGCGGTCTAGGCCGCGCTAAGAGAAGAAATTCGCTTTTCCATGCAAACTCGTGCGTTTTTGTATCTTTGATGGGTTGTTTTGTGCGTATTTGTAGGAAATGATGCAAAGACAGGTTTGGAAGCATATTGTGGTGATTCCGGCAGAAAAATGGCGAAAGTAAAGGCAGAAGAGTACAAATAGCTCTACAGTGCAGGTCTAGTGTTGGTCAAGTGCGGGTCGCAACCGCACTCCGATCCGCACTCCAGCCGCACTCCGACCGCACTCCAGCCGCACTCATGTTCATAGCTGGGACAGGATGCAAGTGAAGAGATAAAGTGCGGGTACAGTGCGGGTCATCCAACCGCACTTAACCTGTACTAATGCCAAACCAGAGAAGCTGATGTTGCACCTGATGATAAAGTGCGGGTACTGTGCGGGTCATCCAACCGCACTCTACCCGCACTAATGCCAAACCAGAGAAGTTGAAGATGAACCTGACGTTAGAGTGCGGGTATTGTGCGGGTTCTGTGCGGGTCATCAAACCGCACTCCACCCGCACTGTCACCAAGAACAAAAGAGCAGAGTTGTACCTGACATTAGAGTGCGGGCACTGTGCGGGTCATCCAACTGCACTCTACCCGCACTGTTGCTCAAGACAGAAGGTACATTTTGCACCTGACAGGGAAGTGCGATTCGAGTGCGATCACAGTGCGATTCAAAGTACGGGTCAAGTGCGGGTAATTCAACCGCACTCCACCCGCACTATTGCCCTGATCCGAGAGCTGAAGATGAAGACAACACATACAGTGCGGGTAATTCACCCGCACTCCACCCGCACTCCGCGCGCGCCATTTTGATTTTCAAAGCTTAAGTGACCTATTTTTGTATCTTGTATAAATAGAAAAGTATAGAAACGTTTTAGAGAGCCTTTGACTCCGTTTTGCAGAGGTTAAAACATATTTAGACCTAGAATCTCTCTCTCTCTCTCATCCTTACATTCTCTACTCAACTTCAAGGAAGTTAAGAGATTGAAGCCACTTCAAGGAAGGAGATGTTCTCCAAGGGTTCTTTCTCTTTCCTTTCTCTTAGTTTCCTAGTTGTAATGAGTAGCTAAATCCCTTCTAAGGGGTTGATGGAGTAGTTAGTTGAATATTGGGCTTGTACATAAACTTGATATTATATTGATATTCATGTCTATCTTTCATTGATCTATTCTTGTTGTGATTGTTTATCATTGATTTCTTGTGTAGATACATCCTCTTACAAGATGTCTTTGTATTATGTATGAGTATTGCATCTAGATATACATCCTATTTAGTTTTTTAATGCTCTAATGAATGGACGAAAAGTCATGAATTCCGACTCTAAAACCGCGGTTTTAATCTAACCTACGATCGAGTTTCCGGCACTATACATCCTAGGTCGGAACCCGTGAGAGAGTTAGAAGTCATCACTATACATCCTAGGGTGACTATGTGTAATCGGTTGAGTCATTGTTAGGTAGACGAGCTTCATGTAAGTTCCTCATATTTTGATTAGCTTATTTCGTTTACAAACCACATTGGGGATTATTCTTTGTAAGGGTAAATTAGGCCTATTGTGTGTGATCAAGCTTCAAGGATATCATCTTTCTCAAGAGCACTTCAAAGGTATCTCACTTGTTTAACCTTCTTTGAAGAGATCTAGTTGCACACACTCACTTGCATGCATTATATTCCTATCTTCATGTTATTGAATGCTGTATTATATGCCACTTCTCACACTCCACACTTGCACTTTTTTGTACATCACTTAGTGTGTTGAGTTTGCCCCGAAAAAGAGAATTCCTTCTCTTACCGCGGCCTAGACCGCTTGGCAAGACATGCTTGCACCGCGGCATACAGAGCGGTATACCTTAGTAGGGTCTTGCTTCCTGTACCGCTTCCTGTACACCTGCACGCATAGCGACCCAAGTCGCGGTGTTGTCCAATAGACCTCTGTTGCCCATACCGCGGCCTGTGCACCTGCATGCACAGCGCCCTGCACCGCGTTGTTGTCCAGACGGTGCACTGCTGTGTGTACTGCGGTCTAGACACTTGCCTGCGACACGGTCCATCTAGCGGTATTGACGGGATTTTGTGCCCTAAGTTCAAAACGACGCTGTTTTGACTAGGGCTCCCTTATATATACTCTCTCTTCTTCCTTGCTCGTTTTTTATGAGTTCAAGAAGCCATTTTTGAGAGGCCAAGCTTCCCTTAGAGAGAGAAACTCCCAAGAACTCATCTTTACTCAACCAAACACAAATCCATGTGCATCTAACCTCTTCAAGCATCATCTCATCATGGATTCTTCTTGCTTTCATTGACTAGGTAACTTAAACATGCCCTAAATCTCTTTGTATTTATTTATGTTCTTGTTTGCCTAGGGTTAACTCTTTTATATGATTTTATTGCATATCTTTATGTTTATTGGCATTTATAACATGTTTGAGTTGATGTTTGTTGGTTGAGAGCTTTGTTCATTAATAGCTAGCATTTAGGACGATTTTACCCCTCTAGCTAAATCTTCATGCATTTGCATTTAGATATTGATATCTAGGATTTGCATTTATTGACATCTTTAACTCCTTAGATAAGCATTTAGTGTTGCCTAGCATTAATTGCTTGTTTGAATATCTTTTACATATTCACATAGGTTGTTTAACCTCTTCATTGATTGTTAAGCTTTGTGACTAAGTGGGTTAGTGCACAAGCTTGTGGTCTAGAATCACTATTAAAGGCCCGTTGGGTAGAGTGAAAGGGTTAGTGACCAAGTAGGTGTGACTTGAGGTCAACCTAGGTTGTAAACTTTCGTTCAAATAGTGGATTTGAGGACCGTATGTGGCTAGAAGGTTAGCCCGTGAGTTTTTGCCCAGTTGGAGGGTTTCTCACTTAAATCAATCCTTGTGTTTTTATTGTTTTCCGCATATTTATATTGGATTGATTGATTGCTAATATGGGGTAGGATTATTAAAATTGATTAAGTCGAAAAGTTGGTAATAAATCAACTAAAACCTATTCACACCCCCCCCCCCCCCTCTAGGTTGTATTAGACACACTTCGTGTATTTTCACTTCATTTCTAGAATCCGATAAACAACCAACTCTATACATCCTAGGTTGGTAGTTTACGCCGGATTAATCCCTAATAGGTGGTCCGCACTATACATCCTAGGTTGGCCATCTTCTAAGGATAAATAACCGACTCTATACATCCTAGGTCGGTTACCTTGAATAGCCGTGCTATTGACAAGTTTGTTGCATTGCCCAGTATTTACTTTCGTATCCATTAACTCCTTAGTTTCCATCATCTATATATATCCTTCATTCCATTTCCCCCTTCATTTAGTTTGCATAATTAATTTAGTGTTATTTATAGTGTAATTCACCATCTACATTTTCACCAACTCATGTTTCGATATTATATATATATACATAACATTACTTTAGCAATAACTAATTTAGCTAACTCCGCTCCCTGTGGACGACACCCCACTTGCCACTATATTTATGTTTTCAAACTAATTTAGACTTTGTGAGGTTTTATCAAATATTGTTCATGGATTGATCTTTTATAACGACATGAAGAAAAACGTCCTGTCAAATGGTGCCGCTGCCGGGGAGCGGCATGATTAGTTTAATTAGTTTTGCATAAATAAAGTTTATAGTTACTTATTTTCCTGATACTTCTTTGTTTGTATATTTTTACGTTGTGGGGTAGTTTTTGTTTCTTGATATCCTAGGTTCATGGATGCCCTCTGGAAAAATTCAGGATCCGAGTACGAACTCAGTATTGACCCATATAACCAAGACTGGGGATGTGATTAAGATTTCCAGGAGGGATGCAATGTGGGTGAAGAGTTTTCGACCGAAGAGAGACTAGCAGTTTTGCTAAAGGACTACTTACAATAGAATGAAGAGACCCCATTAGTAGAGCAGAGAACAAGAGAAATTGTGCAAGCGGCACAGATTCCAGAAGACATTAATGCAAGTCAGCTGAAGATGGGAACATTTGATGAATGGATATGAGAGTTCATGCAGTCAGCCAACTAGGATACACAAGAGGTCCAGATGCTACAACAGGCACATTTAGAGAGTTGGGAGACATACATGTGGAAGAATGATAGGCAATCAAACGAGATGGATGCATCTATTTACAGGAACGAGTTCCAAATAGGTCAGTTGGCTGAATTATTACAAGAAAGAGAAAAAGGGAAATTCCCAAGTCAACCGGAACAGGCTAGTGCAAAGACAGTCCTCAGAAGCGGAAGGGTTTTGAAAGAAAAGGATAAGGACACCGTCACAGAAGAAGAAGATGAGGTGGTTCATACGGAGGTGAAGAATGAGAAAGAGTTAGAAAAGGAGAAAAATGTCCAGTTAGCAGACCCAGAACCAAGACCTCAACTCCATAAGTCATCCAACCCCTATGTACCGCCTATACCATTCCTAGGGAGGCTGAAAAACTCTAAGTTGGAGAAATCACATCAGGAAATCTATGATCTCCTTTCCAAGGTAACCGTCAACTTACCACTGTTAGCTGCTATTGAGAAAATACCGGCTTATGGTAAATTTTTCAAAGACTTGAGTAAAGATAAAGAGCGGTTCAGACCGAAACAACAGGAGCGTCTAAATGAGAATGTCAGTGCAGTAATTCAACGGTCATTGCCCCAGAAAATGAAGGACCCAGGGAGTTTTATAATTGACATTACGATTGGCGGGTCGAATCGCGAAAGAGCGATGTTGGACTCAGGAGCAAGCATTAATCTCATGCCATTCTCGGTCTACAAGAAGCTGGGTTTGAATGACCTTAGAAAAACCACTATGTCACTTGTCTTAGCAGATGCTTCTGCAAGAAGCCCTAAGGGCATTGTCGAAGATATGTTAATACAGATTGAAAAGTTAATCATACCTGCTGACTTCGTGGTGATCGACATGGATGAAGGAAGAGACGAAAGAGATGTGAAGTTACTTTTGGGTAGACCTTTCATGGAAACCGCTAGGGTAGTGATTGATATGCATGTAGGGAAGCTCACCATGAAGGTGGTAGACGAAACCGTGGAGTTCAACATCTTTGACTCTTTATCATACCCAGTGGGTTCCCATGACTGTAACACTGTGGATTTCTTAGAGGAGGAGTTGGATATCACTATTGAGGAGGAATTCGAAAGAGAAGGAAATGCAGATGACCTGGTACCATTAGAAGAACTTCCTCAAAGATTTGAGTTGAAAGCACTCCCGTCGAACTTGAAGTATGTGTTTCTCGACAAAAAAAAAGTTGAACCCAGTGATCATTTCCGCTAACTTGGAGGCAAGTCAAGAAGATGAACTACTTGGAGTGTTGAAAGAGTACAGAGAAGCCATTGGTTGGTTCATAGATGACATTAAGGGAATAAGTCCTACCATGTGTATGCATAAGATTTTGCTAGAAGAAAACGCCAAACCGACACGGGAGGCACAAAGGAGGCTGAATCCGATCATGCAAGAGGTAGTAAAAAAGGAGATATTGAAGCTTCTTGATGCAGGGATTATCTACCCCATATCAGATAGTAGATGGGTTAGTCCCATTCATGTCGTCCCAAAGAAATCCAGAGTTACAGTAGTGAAGAATGAGAGGAGTGAGTTAGTAGCACAAAGGCTCCAGACAGGGTGGCGCGTTTGTGTAGACTACCGAAAGTTAAATGCGGTCACCAAGAAGGGCCATTTTCCCTTACCTTTCATCGATCAAGTCCTACAGCGGTTGGCAGGGCATCAGTTCTACTGTTTTCTAGATGGGTATTCCGGGTACAATCAGATAGTTATTGCTCCAGAAGACCAAGAGAAGACCACTTTTACCTGTCCCTGTGGAACCTATGCCTTCCGAAAATCCCCTTTGGCCTTTGCAATGCCCCAGGGACGTTTCAAAGGTGTATGGTTTCGTTGTTTTCGGATATGGTGGGAGAGATTATTGAAGTCTTCATGGACGACTTCTCAGTATTCGGGGACTCGTTCAAGTTGTGCCTTGATAACTTATCGTTAGTGCTATAAAGATGTATGAAAAACAACTTGGTTTTGAACTGGGAGAAATGCCACTTTATGGTGCAACACGGGATTGTCTTGGGTCACATAATATTTAAAAAAGGGATTAAAGTAGACAAGGCAAAGGTTGAAGTGATCAAGAGTTTGCCACCTCCTCGCAATGTCAAAGACATCCGGTCGTTTCTTGGTCATGCGGGTTTCTACAGGAGATTCATCAAGGATTTTTCGAAGATCTCCAGACCGTTATGCTTGTTGCTACAAAAGGACAAAGATTTTGTTTTTAGTTCAGAATGTGTGGTGGCGTTTGAATCTTTAAAAGAGGCTTTGAGATCATCTCCAGTAATTGCACCACCAGTTTGGGATTTGCCATATGAAATAATGTGTGATGCCTCTGACTTTGCTGTAGGTGGAGTTTTGGGTCAAAGGGTTGGCAAAGACCCACATGTCATATATTACTCATCCCGGATTTTGAATGACGCACAGATGAATTATTCGACAATAGAGAAGGAATTATTGGTGGTCATTTTTGCTCTTGAGAAATTCAGGCAGTACTTGGTAGGTGCCAAGGTTGTGGTATACTCAGACCACGCGGCTTTGCGATATCTGCTTCAAAAGAAAGATGCAAAGCCTAGGCTGATTAGGTGGGTGTTGCTGTTATAAGAGTTTGATTTAGAAATTCGGGACAAGAAAGGGTGCGAGAATGTGGTCTCAGATTATCTTAGCAGGATAGTTCATGAGAGTCAAATAGATGGGGACGAGATTTCGTTGAGAGAAAATTTCCCTGACGAACATTTATGGGCCGTACAGGATAAGGAACCTTGGTATGCGGATCTGGCAAACTATCTTACACATGGGGTTTTCCCCCCTGAGCTAGATTGGCAGGGTAAGAAAAGGTTTGCTAGGAGATCAAGGGAATACTTCTGGGATGAGCCTTACCTTTTCAAACATGGGGCAGATCAGGTAATTAGGAGGTGTGTGCCAGAAAATGAGCAGTATGATGTGTTGCGATTCTGCCATGACTTGCAGTGTGGAGGCCATTTCAGCGCACGGAAGACAGCACTGAAGGTGTTGCAATCAGGTTTCTTCTAGGTATCACTGTTTAAAGATGCTTATCAGTTTTGTGTGGCATGTGATAGATGCCAGCGTATAAGGGAACATTGGTAAACGGAATGAGATGCCACAAACTGGAATTTTGGTGGTTGAAGTATTTGACACTTGGGGTCTTGATTTTATTGGACCGTTCCCACCTTCTTGTGGGAACAGCTATATTTTAGTGGGGGTTGACTATGTTTCCAAATGGGTTAAGGCAGTTGCCACAAAGACCAATGACAGTAATGTGGTGGTTAAATTCGTAAAGGAACATATCCTGACCCGATTTGGGATCCCAAGGGTGATCATTAGTGACGGCGGGAGCCATTTCTGTAACAAAGTCCTAGGAAATCTATTGAAGAAGTATGAAGTGCGTCACAAGGTGGCCACACCATACCACCCTCAGACATCAGGACAGGTTGAAGTAAGTAATAGGCACATCAAGCAGAATCTGGAGAAGACAGTCTCATCCACTAGGAAGGATTGGGCATTGAAACTATCTGACGCCTTATGGGCGTACCGAACGGCTTTCAAAACTCCTATTGGGATGAGCCCGTATAGGTTGGTTTTTGGTAAGGCTTGTCACCTTCCGGTAGAACTAGAACATAAAGCTTGGTGGGCAATCAAGAAGTTGAATTGGGAGTATGACAAAGCAGGTGAAGAAAGATGCAATCAGTTGAACGAGTTAGATGAGTTCAGATTGGAAGCCTATGAGAGTTCACGACTCTACAAAGAAAAAACAAAAGCTATTCATGGCAAACGATTGGTAACGAAAGAGTTCCAACCAGGCATGCTGGTGTTACTTTATGAGTCTCGTTTGAAGTTGTTCCCTGGGAAGTTGAAATCGAGATGGTCAGACCCACATCGCAGTTATTAATGTCTCTCCTAATGGAGCTATAGACATTCAGAATTTGAGGAACGATGGGATATTCAAGGTTAATGGGCATAGGCTGAAACCATATTTTGGACCAGAGACCTGCTGCAAGGGTGTTGGGTCCATGGAACTTACTGAACCATAGCACATCTATCATGTCTGAGCACCGGTGAGAGGCAGCCTGCTCAGGTCATCTTTAAAATTTTTGCCTTCGGAGTTTTATTTCATTTGGACTTATTTTTCTTTTCTTTTCGCATTTGATTTTCGTTTGGTAGAGTTGTTGTGTGGTTTTAAGCTAGGTTGTGCATCTTTTGGGAAGCACACAACAACACGCATGGACATCGAACGCGCTTCCTTCTAAAATGAGTTTTCTACCTTCGATTTTGTACTTAAGCTTTCAATGAATGCGATTTAGTTTTTGTTATTATGAATGAGCATGGTCGTGTGTATGTCTAGATTCGGTTTGGGGGTGTTGAACCCTCATTCCGCCATTTATCGAGATTATGCTTGTTATTTCCAACAATGGGGACATTGTTGTGTTTTGGTTTGGGGGTGTATTACGCCTACGCCTTGTACAGTTTAGTGTCCAATTTTTCAATTTTGTCGCTTGTCCATTTTTCAAACTGTATCCAGTATGGGTATGATGCCTCTAGAGTGTGCTTTTGACGAGTTCCTTATATGTGCTCTGACCTTGTGATATAGTTTGGTGCTACGTGAGGGTTCGCTTGCACCACCATGAGGTCGTCCCACCCGTTGTGTTAAGTATTGGGGACTCATTGTTCCCATGTCTTGTTCTAATAGTGGAGATACCCGTGAGATCACAAACACAAGCATGAAAGTGTGTTTTCTGAGTGCATTATTGATTATTCTTAAACACGCCTCTCGTCATTTATATCATGTGCCATAGGACTTGCATATCATTTTGTGAATTGCGTGATGGATGCTTTCATTCCCTTTTTAGATGGTTGTGGAAGTGATATTTGGGAATGTATGTGTATTGAATTACCTCTATAGCCTAAACACCACATACCATATTGTGTGCTCCAAAGCCAAGTTGAGGCCAAACACTTACTCTTTCATTTGGTACCACATTCAACCATATACCCAATAGCCTAAACACATGCCTACCCTTGTACTAATCATGTTAGGATGGGAAATGGTAGTGATGAAAAGAGTTAAAATGGTCCTACAGCGGGTAAAATGAAATAATTGTTGAAAAATATGCAAGGAAAGGGGTAAGAACCTTAGTTATGTGCCCTAAATGCCTAAGAAAGGGAAATTGTAACAACTCAAATGGAGTATAACATTGTGATTGGGAAATTGTTAAAAGAAAAATTAAAAGAAAGATTGTACTTGAAGTGCCATAATGGGGATTGTATTATGCTAAAAATGCTCAAACGGAATGTAACGTTAAAGGCACAAATGTGGGTTAAATGAGTTCCTAGAGGATTGCATTTAAGCAATAAAAGAACATGGTGTGGTAGTAGGGATATATTCTAGCATGATTGGTGAGTTTGAACTCCAAATGTCCATATTTTTGTGTAACCTCATTCAACCCCACAGCCACACTATAACCGGTTGAAAAGACCTATTTGATCCATATAAGTCTAGTTTGGGAATGTCGGTTGAAGTACGATCTTTCACATCCATGGCATGGTGACTCGTTCCTAGGATAGTTCATTGCTTAAATTTTATACAGAATCTTCTTGCATACTTGTTTGTGTGGAACTTAGGACTCTTGAGGAAAGAAAAGAGAGAATCCATGTGAGTTTTAGAATTGAAGCGAATTATGCTCAAGGTATGGGAGTAAGTCGTCCCTAATTCATGAATGCCTTTAGGTGTGGGATTTGTGTTCGTACGAGCCTCCCTTGGGTGTCTCCAAATTGCTCTTGATCTTGTGCATATGTTTTTTCTCCTCTCTATCACACCTATTTGTATCATATTACACATTGGACTTGCGGCATTATTGAGGTATTGTTTAGGTATCTAGAAATTACAATCAGTTGGCGTCTTAATGTTTCGATTAGATTTGCTCGAGGAAGAGCAAAGGTTTGGATTGGGGTGGTTTGATCGGGCCAAATATGTAGTATATTTAGGCCCTCAGATCCTTACCTTATGTTCTATTTTCGTGCTTTTTTGTATCTTTGATGGGTTGTTTTGTGCGTATTTGTAGGAAATGATGCAAAGACAGGTTTGGAAGCATATTGCGGTGATTCCGGCAGAAAAGGGGTGAAAGTAAAGGCAAAGGAGTACAAACAGCTCTACAGTGTGGGTCCAGTGCGGGTTAAGTGCGGGTCGCAATCGCACTCCGACCGCACTCCAGCCGCACTCATGTTCATAGCCAGGACAGGATGCAAGTGAAGAGATAAAGTGCGGGTACAGTGCGGGTCATCCAACCGCACTTAACCCGCACTAATGCCAAACCAGAGAAGCTGATGTTGCACCTAACGATAAAGTGCGGGTACTGTGCGGGTCATCCAACCGCACTCTACCCGCACTAATGCCAAACCAGAGAAGTTGAAGATGCACCTGACGTTAGAGTGCGGGTACTGTACGGGTCATCAAACCGCACTCCACCCGCACTATCACCAAGAACAGAAGAGCAGAGTTGTACCTGACATTAGAGTGCAGGCACTGTGTGGGTCATCCAACCGCACTCTACCCGCACTGTTGCTCAAGACAGAAGGTATATTTTGCACCTGACAGGAAAGTGCGATTCGAGTGCGATCACAATGCGATTCAAAGTGCGGGTCAAGTGCGGGTAATTCAACCGCACTTCACCCGCACTATTGCCCTGATCCGAGAGCTGAAGATGAAGACAACCCATACAGTGCGGGTAATTCACCCGCACTCCACCCGCATTCCGCGCACGCTAGTTTGACTTTCAAAGCTTAAGTGACCTATTTTTGTATCTTGTATAAATAGAAAAGTATAGAAACGTTTTAGAGAGCCTTTGACTCCGTTTTGCAGAGGTTAAAACACATTTAGACCTAGAATCTCTCTCTCTCTCGTCCTTACATTCTCTACTCAACTTCAAGGAAGTTAGGAGATTGAAGCCACTTCAAGGAAGGAGATGTTCTCCAAGGGTTCTTTCTCTTTCCTTTCTCTTAGTTTCCTAGTTGTAATGAGTAGCTAAATCTCCTCTAAGGGGTTGATGGAGTAGTTAGTTGAATATTGGGCTTGTACATAAACTTGATATTATATTGATATTCATGTCTATCTTTCATTGATCTATTCTTGTTGTGATTGTTTATCATTGATTTCTTGTGTAGATACATCCTCTTACAAGATGTCTTTGTATTATGTATGAGTATTGCATCTAGATATACATCCTATTTAGTTGTTTAATGCTCTAATGAATGGACGGAAAGTCATGAATTCCGACTCTAAAACCGCGGTTTTAATCTAACCTCGATTGAGTTTCCGGCACTATACATCCTAGGTCGGAACCCGTGAGAGAGTTAGAAGTCATCACGATACATCCTAGGGTGACTATGTGTAATCGGTTGAGTCATTGTTAGGTAGACGAGCTTCATTTCTAGAATCCGATAAACAACCAACTCTATACATCCTAGGTTGGTAGTTTACGATGGATTAATCCCTAATAGGTGGTCCGCACTATACATCCTAGGTTGGCCACCTTCTAAGGATAAATAACCGACTCTATACATCCTAGGTCGGTTACCTTGAATAGCCGTGCTATTGACAAGTTTGTTGCATTGCCCAGTATTTACTTTCGTATCCATTAACTCCTTAGTTTCCATCATCTATATATATCCTTCATTCCATTTCCCCCTTCGTTTAGTTTGCATAATTAATTTAGTGTTATTTATAGTGTAATTCACCATCTACATTTTCACCAACTCATGTTTCGATATTATATATATATATACATAACATTACTTTAGCAATAACTAATTTAGCTAACTCCGCTCCCTGTGGACGACACCCCACTTGCCACTATATTTATGTTTTCAAACTAATTTAGGCTTTGTGAGGTTTTATCAAATATTGTTGACGGATTGATCTTTTAAAACGACATGAAGAAAAACGTCATGTCAGTAATGTGCAAAATGTGCAAGAGTGGAGTGTGATAATTTGCATACAATGCATCATTCAATTACATGTAAATGCATCATTCAATTACATGTAAATGCATGCAAGTGATTGTGTGCAACTACATCTCTTCAAAAGCGTCAAGTCAAGTAAACTACCTCTCTTGAAGCACTTTGGGATCTTGGAAGCTTGTTGAAGATGGGTCACAATTGGAGACCTAAGCTAACCATTACAAAGCGATCCCAGTGTGGTTTGTCATGAAATAAGCCAATCATAAATAGAGGTCCTTACAATCTCCCCATTTGGCTATTTCATGACAAAACAACCACTCACAAAATAATCCTCATAAAAAGAAAACAAAGCTATTGGTCAACAAGGTAGTTCTACGTTACATTAAAAGAAACCTAGGATCTATGTCTTCAAGGTCTTCAATCTCTTCGTAGATCATTGTACCTACATACAATAGCAAGAAAGCACTTTCCAAGAACAAGTGCAAGTGATGTGAACAAATATAAGAAGCATATGCATTAAGAAAACAATACAATCAATACAATGTAGTGCAATGCAATGCTCCTCCTAATTGGTTACTCTATCTCAAGACTTCTCCCCTAAAGCATAAAAATGCTCCCCTTATATCTCTTAAGACTTCTCCCCCTTTTTGTCATGAGATAGGCAAATGAGCTCCCCTTATCGGGTATCTTTAGTAAAGAGAGATAATCGCACAAATTACGATTGCATAATCATATACATAACCTTTATGCAACTTGAATAATTGAGAGAGATTCAAGGAGTTTTATTTAAAAAAATGTGTGAAATTGTTGCTTTGCATGCAAGACATATAGCATTAAAGTTTAAGCAATGATATTTGGCAAAGCAAACATCAAAAGGGTTTCCATAAGAATTCAAACCAATTTGAACCCTTTTGTCATAAGCAAACAAGATATAGTTTTTCAAAAGAATTTCAATTTAAAGGGAAACTATATCAAACTTTATAAGCGAAACAAGACATGAGCGACTTTTGCACCCTTTTTGATTTTTCCTGATAAGATATCCGTATGATAATAGCCTTGTTCAACTAATAAAGAGAGAGAGAAAACTAAATTTTGATGAGACATCCTTATTTATTGCATGGACACAAGGTCCTTATTGAGTTTAGTCTTCTCATTTGCTTTCACACATATTTTGCATATAAGCAATCAAAAATATTTCATGCATATCATTTTAAAGTATGACATAAAAATCAAGTTCACATGTCATGGAGATAAATTATAAGTCATTCAAACATACTTCCCAATAAATCTTCTAGTCCAAAAATGCATTGTTGAACCAAAATATGACATGGATTGCAAGTAAAGCAATGTTGCACACTTATTAAGAAAATAACATATAAGCATATGTACAACAAATCATCTCAAGTAATTATCAAAATGAGCTAAAATTAATCAACTTTTTGCACATGGCAAATTATGCAAGTTCTCTCTCTTTGCTTGAGCTCCCCAAATAGGGTCAAATCCAACCAAGTCGATGGGAGACATGTGCTCCCATAGACCTACCAAGTCCAATGGACCTAGTTGCATCTACGGGTGTCACATGGGCACTAAGGCAAGCGGGTTCATTCTTTCTAACCCACCAAGGTTCCACCTTATCATTTCTAGTGGTCATTGACATGTTTATAAATTCCCTAGGTTCATGCAAACTTGCCCTCTTTTTCAACCGTTTTTCTTTCATGCTCTTTAACCTACACCTCTTAATGTACTTAAAGCAATTTGGTCTTAAGTAACCAATCATACCACAAAAATGACAAGTAGGTATAAAAGAAGAGTTTATACCATTACATTGAGATCTCATCGAGGCATCGCCATGTTGATTAGGTTGTCTTTGATGGTGCTTCGGTTTGCTTCTCCTTAGAGCTTGAACTGATTGGTGGCACCTTTGTGGTCTAGCTTATTGAGGTGGTTGATCCGGTTGATCATGCCTTCTTGGTTGAGCGTGCCACTTATGGTCACCTCATTTCTTGATAATTGACTTATTGGAGGAGGTGGTTGGCTTCTCAAGGACTTGTCCTTTCTTCTTGGATTGCCTAGGCTTTGGTTGAGTTGCCAAGGCTTGTATGGACTTTCCTGGAGTGGAAGAGTGCTTGGATGAAGCTTTGCCCTTGCCTTGAGCTTAAGGTTGTTTGACCTTGGCCTTCTTTAATTCTTCAAGGCACCTCATCTCTCTTTCCATGAAAATCCTCAAGGAGTTTTCTTTGTTGACAAGCTCTTCTTTCATGGCCTTCATCCAGTGGTGGCAATCTTTAATCTTTTTCTCATACTTGGACACATCAATCTTGCCCATCATCAAAGAGTCAGCAATGGAGGTCTCCTTCTCCACGATCTTCAATTTGGAGATAAGAATGGAGATGTCTTCAATTTGTTCATCTGTGATCTTTTTGTACCGTTGACGTTGATTTTGACAATTTTGATTGTTTTTTTCAAGGGTACGGATCTTTTCCTCTGAGGAATTCTTTCACATTCACAAAGTCTCATTCTTGTTGGAAAGCTCTTCATTTTGCTTCAAAACTTTGAGAAGGATCTCTTGGCACTCCTCAATTGAGTCAATTCCCTCATCAAGGCCTTTGCCTTGGTCACTTGTTGCCACATCAACATCTTCCTCATAGGAAACACCAAGGGCCGTGAAGTTAAGCACATGCTCTTCACCTTTGGAAGAGTCATCTTCACTCTTCTTGACCAAAATCTTCTTCTTGAAGTCATTTCTTCTTGAGTTATTTTTTTTCTTCTCAAGCTTCAAAAATCTTCTAAACTTCATGAAAATACACTAAGAGTGATAAAACTAACCTAGATGGGGGGTGAATAGGTTTTAACCAAATTAAATGCCATCCTTTTGATTAATCAAAATTAAACAACACAACCCCTAATCTCTAACACAATCAATCATTGTCATAATAAAATGCTGAATAAACAAAATGACACAATGATATGATTTATGTGAGAAACCCTCTAACTGGGTAAAAACTCACGGGCCTCATCTCTCTTTCCCTGAAAATCTTCAAGGAGTTTTCTTTGTTGACAAGCTCTTCTTTCATGGCCTTCATCCAGTGGTGGCAATCTTCAATCTCTTTCTCATACTTGGACACATCAATCTTGCCCATCATCAAAGAGTCAGCAATGGAGGTCTCCTTCTCCACGGTTTTCAATTTGGAGATAAGAATGGAGATGTCTTCCATTTGCTCATCTGTGATCTTTTTGTACCGTTGACGTTGATTTTGACAATTTTGATTGTTTTCTTCAAGGGTACGGATCTTTTCCTCTGAGGAAATCTTTCACATTCTCAAAGTCTCATTCTCATTGGAAAGCTCTTCATTTTGCTTCAAAACTTTGAGAAGGATCTCTTGACACTCCTCAATTGAGTCAATTCCCTCATCAACGCCTTTGCCTTGGTCACTTGTTGCCACATCAACATCTTCCTCATAGGAAACACCAAGGGCCGTGAAGTTAAGCACATGCTCTTCACCTTTGGAAGAGTCATCTTCACTCTTCTTGACCAAAATCTTCTTCTTGAAGTCATTTCTTCTTGAGTTATTTTTTTTCTTCTCAAGCTTCAAAAATCTTCTTAACTTCATGAAAATACACTAAGAGTGATAAAACTAACCTAGATGGGGGGTGAATAGGTTTTAACCAAATTAACTGCTATCTTTTCGGTTAATCAAGATTAATCACAACAACCCCTAATAAAGAATCATTGTAACAAAGTGCATAAAATAAAACAAAGACACAATGATTTGTTTTACGTGAGAAAACCCCAAAAGGGTAAAAAACTCACGGTCCTGAAGTCAATCGAACCCTCAAATTCACTATTTGCAAAAACAATTACAACCTAGGTTGACCACATCACACCTAATCGGTTACTAATCCGTCCTTGTTACCCGCAGGCCTTTAATAGTGATTTTAGGCTCTTGCTTGTATACTACCAAAGGCAAATACAAGACTTAACTCTTAAATGAAGAGATATGAAACCTAAAGTGAATATGATAATATTCTAAATGCACAAAATGCAACGTCAACACATTTAATGCTTATCTAGTCATGTATGAATGCTTCAAACAATCCTAGATATCATGTTGTTATATGACACACATATAACCTAGCTATATGAAATCAAAGCATTCCTAGATGCAATAGCTATCACAATACAACAACCCAAACATCAACAAAAATCTCTATTTATAATGAAAAATTATAATCTAGATGCAAACAAACATAAAAGAGATTTCTTGTTAAGCAAGAACACAAAGATGGATGAGAGTGGTGTTCTACTTACCAAGTAAGCTATGTTGATGAAGACCCATGCTTAGAAACATCCTAGATGAAACTAGATGATGATAGAACCGTGAATGAATGATGGGTGATTGGGTTTTGGACAATAAAAATGGTTTCTTGCAACCTTTTTCTTGCAAGACACTCTTGAGCTCTAAAAAGAATGAGAGAGAGAATGGAATCTGAAGCTCTAAAGAGGCAAAGAAGAGGAAAATGGCATATATATATGAAGCCCTAGACGAAATGACACCGTTTTGAAAACAGTAACAAAATCCCGTCATTACCGTTGTGCGTACCGCGGCTTGGGCAAGTTGTCCAGACCACGGTACACGCAGCAGTGTGCCTATTGGACAACATCGCGGTTGAGACTGATGTGCGTGCAAGTGCACAGGACGCGGTCTAGGCAGCAGGGGCCTACTGATGTTTACTGCGACAGGGACCGCTGGGCATACATGAGCACAGGACGCGGTACAAGAAGCATGACCCTACTGAAGTATACCACTCTGTATGCCGCGGTGCAAGCAGAGCTTGACAAGTAGTCTAGGCCTCGGTAATAGAGGAAACTCTCTTTTCCAGGCAGACTCAACACACTAAGTAATGTGCAAAATGTGCAAGTGTGGAGTGTGATAAATGGCATACAAAGCATCATCCAATTACATGTAAACAAGAATATAATGCATGCAAGTGAGTGTGTGCAACTATATCCCTTCAAGTAAAAGTAGAGTCAAGTAATCTACCTTCCTTGAAGCACTTGGAGCCCAATGGAGGATCTTCAATTCCTAATCTACCCTTTTACAATGTTTGACCCCAATTGTGATTTTGTCAACGAAATAAGCCAATCATAAAGTGAGGAACTTACAATCTCTCATTTTGACTATTTCGTGACAAAACCACTACTCATAAAGCAACCTCACAAAAGCAAAAGATTGGTCAACAAAATTTTCTACATTACAATAAAGCCTATAGTCTAAGTCTTGAACCTCTTCAAGTCAATCCAAAGCTTGTAGAACCATCCAACCTATGCACAAACAATAAAGTAAACAAGGATACCTTCCAAGATCAAGTGCGTGAGAGGTGCTTTCAATAACCATAAAAAAAAACATTTGCAATAGCCTTAACAAAATAAACCAATACAATCAAATAATGTAATCATGCTATGCAATGCAATACTCCCCCTACATGCAATACTCCCCCTACATGATAGCTCTCAACTCTCAACTCCCCCTAAACAAGATACTACTAGTCCACTAAAGCTCACAACTCATCTCCCCATTTTTTTCATGAGATAGGCAAAGAGAGTCCCCCTTAATGGGTAAGCTTTTGGCAAGGAGAGCTTATAGCACAAAACATATGCAAGTTCATATAAGCAACTTTATCCAACTCAATTAAGTAGGAGAGAATCAAGGAGTTTTATTTGATGAAAATGTGTGACACAATGCTTTGCATGCAAGACATGTTACATTCAAGTTCAAAAACAATGGTATTTGGCAAAGCAAACAACAAAGGTTTCCAAAAGAATTCAAACCAATTTTTACCCTTTGTCATGATTTCAAGCAATGATATAGATTTGTATAAGAAATTCAAATTAAAGAGCAAATATATCAAACTTTATAAGCGAAACAAGACATGAGCGACTTCTTGCACCCTATTTGATTTTTTCGGGTAAGATACCCGTATGATAGTAGCCTTGTTCAACTAATAAAGAGAGATAGAAGACTAAATTTGGATGAGACATCCTTATTTATTGAATAGACACATGGTCCTTATTTAGTTTAGTCTTTTCATTTGCTTATGCATACAATTTTGGTTGTGATTGATGACGATTGGTTTGCTTTTAGTATATCTGATTTGGAGGCCCGCACAGGTCAGCATCGATGGACTTGAGTCTACCTATCCATGGAGATCTCCATAGATCCTTCTGGAGATCCAATCCTTTTTTTTTGCCTTTTCTTTAAAAAATATTCTACTTAATCTTCACCATTCATCTCAAAGATGGATGGTAGAGATCCATTGTGTTTTTTTAAAATATAATTTTCTGTTTTCTTTTTCAATTAATTTGAATTTTTAACAATTTTGTTCAATTTCAAATACTTTTTTTTAAAATGTTTGAAATTCAAAAATACCCTTAAATTTGACCGTCAAACTTGGTCAACAGTTAAATTTGGCTAACAGCAGGGGGTGTGAGAGTCAATTTTTGATAAAGTTGTTTCTGATAGCAAGAGGTCAAACCTTAGGGAGGTTCAATGCAATTTGCTCTTAATATTATTTTTTTTAGATTTTTAAAATTATTTTTTTACTATATAAAATCATTTTAGTTTTGATTTTATTTTGACAAGTTAAAAAAACCAAAATACTCCTTCAACATTAAGTTTGACCAACAAAAAGTTAACGGAAGGACCAATTTAGTACTTGTAAAAAAGTTAGAGACCAATTTGATCACTTATGTAATTGTTGTAAACAATTTGGAATTAAAAAAAGTCCAGAGCTTATTTGGTAATCGTCCACCCATAAACTTAAATACAGACTCTATTCGTTTAAAAAATAAATAAATATATACTCCGTTTTTTTCTCAAAGGTCGAATGAAACAACTGGTAAAAAACCTGGATGCATACCCATTAGCATGTCACTGTAAACCAAAAATATATCTATATAATTTAATAACCTTTAAATACAAAAATGTGGGTGGGTAAAATAAGGATATTTATTTTAATGCTCTTACATAGTTACAATTATGTATTTAATTGCAAGCATACAATTTGTACTCATCGGGTGCGCGGAATATGATAAAATTATTTTTATGAGATTTGATTAGATTGTTTAGAAGAGATATGATTTGAATAAAATTAGTTCTGTAATATGTTTTGATTGAATAAAATTAGTCACATGTCTTAGTCTGATGTGATATGAGATATGTCAATAGGGAGAAATAATATTTTTTTTATTATTATTATTGATTTTTAAGAGTAACACTAGTTTAAAAAGTTAAGTTTAAATAGTACAAATCGACAAAAATAACTTAACCTTATTCTTTTATTACTTTAAACCTCCATTGATGGAGAACCAATGGAGGTCTATTCATTAAAGAATTTGAACAAAAATGAAATTAGAAAATTTCAATTTTGTCTAATAAGTCTTGAAAATCATAAAAATACCCAATAAATCTTGGAAATACAAAATAAGTATCGGAAATATAAAATATGTCTCGAAAATACTAAAAAAGTCTCGAAAACACTAAAATAAATCTCGGAAACAAAGTACGAGACTTATTTTTATGAGCGTGTTGTAAGTGTGTTTTTGTTAAAACAACACTTTAAGTGCTATTAAAATTTAAGATATTAAATTGGTAGTAGTCTTAAAAGTAAGGGAGTAAATAGTGCTAGAAATGTTTTGAACTCGGTTTGAGATTGAATAAAAAAATAATTTATAATATATTTAATACATAAATTGATTAATATAAAATAAAATAATTTAAGTTTTGTAAAAAATAAATGAAAATATTTAAAATTAATATTAAAGAAAATAACATTTTTAATTAATATTAATGTTTTAAAAATATTTAAAAATATTATAATAAGATGAATTAAATAAATGTAAAATTTTATAATTCAATAAAAAATAAAAGAAAAGGATGTTTTAAAAAAAAAAACATGTGATGGGACTAAATAGCCTCACCCCACATGGATAAAATAATTGCATATAATTGAACAGTTTAAAATAATTATTTAAATTAAATTTTGAAAAAAATTTAAAACATTTATATTTTAATTATTGTTAATAGCCAAAATTGGCTAAGGACCAAAGGAAAATTTTTCACCTCCCAGACCTGGTTCCATACCCTAGAGTTTCCACCAGGAGACCTCTCTATCTAGAGCCAAACTACGATACCACCCCAGGAACAAGGACGGGCTCCAGAAACATCCAGGATAGTGCCTGTAACGATCAGATCTAGCCCGCACCACCAAAACTAGAAGCTCCCCGAAGTCGAGGTCACCTCGCAAATGCTCCAGAGACTCGCATGTACCTTGATTGACACAGAAGAATGTCCCTAGAAGGCAGCACCTAGCTTCGAAAGGTCAGGGGAAGCCACACCTAGCTTCGAAAGGGTCAAGAGAAGCCAGATCTGGCTTCCCTTGACCCTTTCGAAGGGTCAGGGGAAGCCACACCTAGCTTCGAAAGGGTCAAGAGAAGCCAGATCTGGCTTCCCTTGACCCTTTCGAAGCTAGGTGTGGCTTCCCCTGACATTTCGAAGCTAGGTGTGGCTTTCCCTGACCTTTCGAAGCTAGGTGCGGCCTTTCTTTATCCAGCTTGGAGCCAGATCTGGCTTTCCTTGACCCTTTCGAAGCTAGGTGTGGCTTCCCCTAACCTTTCGAAGCTAGGTGCGGCCTTCTAGGGACATTCGTCTGTGTCAATCGAGGTACAGGCGAGTCTTTGGTGCATTTGCGAGGTGCCTCGACTTTGGGGAGCTTCTAGTTTTGGTGGTGCGGGCTAGATCTGATCGTTCTGGGCTCTATCCCGGATGTTTTCGGAGCCTGTCCTTGTTCCTGGGGTGGTATTGTAGTTCGGCTCTGGATAGAGAGGTCTCCTGGTGGAAACTCTCGGGTATGGAACCAGGTCTGGGAGGTGGAAAATTTTCCTTTGGTCCTTAGCCAATTTTGGCTATTAACAGAAGTCCCCTCTGACTTGAACACCAGACGTCGAGCTCAAGGTTGGGGTCAGATTTTTACTTTATTTGGGAAATCTTCCTCTTTTTACCGTTACCGAAATATTAGAGAAATTTCTTCATTTGAGTGACGTGATGTGAACCGACTAATTTATCTTCGAATTAATCTGATTGCGTTACGGCAGTCCCCGAGATTTTTTACCATTACTAGAATCTTGGGGAGATCTTCCTCTTAACTGCGTAAGTGATGTGGCGTGAGATGATTAGCCCGCTTTTAAGTTTAATCCGGTTTACGTTACTGTAGTCCCTGAGATTTTTTACCGTTACCAAATGAGTATCTCAGTAGCTCGTGCTGTTGCCCTCCTACCTATATATTTATGTCTATTTTCCTCCTCATCTTCCTCACATCTCTTCGAGGTAAAAAATTTTTTGCTGAGAAATATTTCCATAGCTTTTCCTCCAAGCTTGCTTCTTTCTTCATTCTTCGTCCTTTTTGGCTTTCACAATGTCGAAAAACAGTCGCGACTCAGCTGATTCCATAATCGACGGCTGAGGAGGTCGTCAGTTTTACTCTGGGAAGCGGGCTAGGAGGAGTTCTAACGGCGACGATTCCCCACCCACCTCGTAACGTCGGCGCTCGAGTAGGAATGTATCCATCGGGACTGGGTTCTCCAACCATCATGACCACCCTTTGGATATTGTTGAAGAAGATTCTGACAAAGGAGCGGACGGTGGGGCCACGGGGGAGTGTCGGGTCTCGGCTCCTGGTCCCCTTGTGGAGAGGCTCCCTCCATACGATTTCCTGGTTGTCCCAGATTCCACTGTTGACCCAGTGTCGATTGACCGCTTGAGGTCAAAGTTTGGCATCCCCGACAGCGTATCCATCTCGGTGCCTCCCAAAAATTACGAGTTCTTCAACCCCCCTAAAGGCGTGCTTCCGATTCATGTGGCCGCCCTTGAGAACGGGGTCAGGCTTCCCCTCCATCCGACTCTTCGGCGGGCTCTCAACGCCATCCAGCTCGCTCCCCTCCAATTGACGTATGGCTTCTGGAGGCATCTGATTGGTTTCCTTGTATTATGGAGGGAACAATGCCAGATGAGTAAGGTGACGAGGGAGCCGGGTGCAGAGGAGCTGGCCTATCTTTTCCAGATTGGGAGCCTGTCTGGGGATCCTCGAGGCCAGTTCTATGCCAAGGCCAAGAACAAGCTTAACTTCATCGTTCCTGGTGCCTCGAAGAAGGACCCGGCGTGGAAAGAAGAATTGATCCTAGCGGGGGATGACTTGGGGAGCTCGATTTTCATCGGAGGGCATGAATTCGAGGTTCCCACGGCTTTCAGTGACAAGCCCTCATGGGACCGGGACTCCCTGCCTTCTGAGTCCGAAGCCGTTTTAAAGGCTATTCTAGCCCGGAATTATTTGAATCCGAAGTTCCCTACTGCTTAAGCTTTTGATCCTCGTAGGGTGAACAAATATTTGCGGATTTCAGACGCTATTCCTCGTAAGTATCATTAAGTTGCTTCGCCTTATTACTCAGCTTGGTTCTAACATTTTCTTTTTTAATCTGCTTATTCACAGTTTTTGTCGTGGAACCGGCCACCCGTCTCGTCTCACGCTCTCCTCAAGGTGGAGTTTCTCTTCCCACCTCTGGGGTTGAACCTGCTCTGGCTTCGTCTATCTCTCCGGCTGGGTCTAAGATGGCCACTCTTGCCTCGAGGGCTTTCCGGGCTTTGGGTAAAGCTCCCCAGGTGGTTGGCCCGGCTGCTTCTGTCCCTTCGGCCGTGGCCGCTAAAGTTGCTACCCCTTCGACTCAAACACCTGATTTCGCTGCGCTTCCAACAACTAAAGCTTTGGAGGTTTCTGGGAAAGGTGTCGCTTCTGGGAAAGGTGTCGCGAAGGTTCCTTCCAGCCGCTCCCGGCCTCAGTCGAGCTTGACAGGGCGGGTTGAGGTCCTGGAACAATTCATAGCGTCCTGTCCGGGTGGCGGGATCTCCAAGATGGCTTCCATGCCTGTGGACGTCCTTATAACCAAGGGGTCTGCTATTTTAGCTGAGGTAATTGTATTTCTTTCGTGCTATTCTTGTTAATTCGTTCAGTTTCTAACTCGGGTTATGTATTTTGTAGGCCTTCAAGTTTAATGTTGCGATGGGCCAGCAGGTAGCCCTCCTCCGCGATCGGGCTGCAAAAGCCGAAGCTGAAGCCGAGAAAACTGGGGAACTGCTCAAGCAGGCTCGGTCTTTAGTGGAAGAGGTGACTTCCAGCCAGGGAAAGGTCGAGGTCGAGATGGCTGAGCTTCGCTGCGATCATGAGAGGATGAAGCAATCTTATGATCATGAGGGTCTTCAATCTCTCCAGCGGGCTAGGCAGCGGGATTCCTGGAGATCTGAGGCTAAGAAGTTGGACCTCGAGAACCAGTCTCTGATTACTCAGGTGACCAAGCTACAAGTTGATGCGGAGACCTCCTTCAGCGATGGGTATTTCTATGCTTCCTTTCAGGCCGCTGAAGCTCTTCCTCCTCCATTTGATTTGTCATCCATTGCTGGCTGGGATAGACAGGGAAATAATGCTCAAGGCAGCCGAGCTATCTCGCCCTGAAGGCGACAAGGTGGTCCCTTCGAGCCAAGCAGGAGCTGGGAAGCAGCCCGCTCAGACAGATCCTCCATTCTCTCTTCCTACCTTTACCACCTAAGGTCCTGGGGAGTCCTCCAGTAAAGTGATGTCCTTTCGATCTGAGGAGGACCATTCGGGAGCTGGTGAAGAGGTTAAGAGCCCGTCTGAGGATCCCCCTTTAACAGAGATGGAGGTCGATAGGAGCCAGAAGGGGTCTATGGCTGCCCTTCTTGACGTAGCTATCCCGCTTGAGGTTATGGACATGATAAATGAGGTTTTGGAGGAAGATCCTGCTGATCAACCGATAGAGCCTCTAAATGGAGGAGCGGTCGGCGAGGATAACCCAGATGGACAGCTATCTGTAGAGGGGGTTGATGGCGGAGATCAGCAAGAAGGAGGAGGGCTAGCGGAAGGGAGCCAAGAGAGTCCCAAGGCTTGAAGCAGTTCATCATGACTTGTTTTTGATCGCCCAGAAAAGGGGGTGGGCCCCCCGTTTTGCCCTTATCAGTTTTTTTTTTTGTAGCCCGAGTTCGGGGGTTGGGCTCCCCATTTGGTGGATGTAGCCTTATCGGGGGATAGGCTCCCCTTGTTCTTAATGGGAAATCGAATCGCTTTTGAGAACTTTTATTTTACTTCTGGTCTTGAATGGGATCCAGGGTAGCATCTGTAGCAACAATTAAGATTTGTGTAGGGAATTATGATGATTTTGATCCTGCACACGAAAGCAAACATTATATATATATATATATGTTTTTTTTTGTTTTTTTTATGGGGTGATAGCCCAACCAAGACATCAGGAGGGCTACTTAGTTATTTCCTAGTCTTTGAGATCTGGAGAGCAACTATGCTCTTACACTCAGATCCTTCTTGGGGGTGGTAGCCCGACCAAGGCATCAGGAGGGCTGTCGAGCTATTTCCTGGTCTCGAGATCTGGAGGGCAACTATGCTCTTACACTCAGATCCTTCTTGGGAGTGGTAGCCCGACCAAGGCATCAGGAGGGCTGTCGAGCTATTTCCTGGTCTCGAGATCTGGAGGGCAACTATGCTCTTACACTCAGATCCTTCTTGGGGGTGGTAGCCCGACCAAGGCATCAGGAGGGCTATCGAGCTATTTCCTGGTCTCGAAACGTTTATGTTGAGTTTCTCATAAAAGGGTGTAGTCACTAATGTTGAACATAGTTGGAGACAAAGATAGAGGGGAAAAGGAAAATGACTTTATTGATGATCGAGATGTAGTACATCTTTATTAGGGTCAGTAATGAAAACTAAGTGGGGGTAGTCTACTGGAGAACTCCCTTCAAGGGTAGAATTTCCTCAAATGATCTGCATTCCTAGCTTCGAAAGGTCAAGGGAAGCCACACCTAGCTTCGAAAGGGTCAAGGGAAGCCAGATCTGGCTCCAAGCTGGATGAAACTTCTCATATATCAAGGTCAGAACACTAATCAACCTCACTGGTTGGTGCACGACACCATACCATATTCAACGACCTCTATAAAGGATTATGCTGAAAGGATACGAGGGATACCCTGAATCACATCTGGAAACGTTACCTATATACAGAACAAGTAATAGAATCCAAAAAGGAAACAAACTGATCTCCACCACGATACTCTCAATTCGGCAAAGTCAATGACATTAAAACGAGAAATCCCGCCCGATAAGGTGGGGAGAGACTGAGAAAATCAAGGGGAGAATCAGTTTGTGTGACCTACAAACTATGTATAAATAGAAAAGAAAGGAAATGAAAAAGAGGAGACTACTATTCGACAGGCATACGACAAACAATCAACTATACCCTAGAGAGAAATTTGTATATCATACACGTTCAATAAAGAAAATATTATTATTCTCTTTTGGATGTTAAATTGTATCATTGTTCTTTCATTGTTCTTTATAATTTCGAAACACATTGTTGACATATACGATCAATCTTGGCCACCACCTACGTGGTAGTGGTCTTGAGGGTGTTAACTGAGATTTCTCACCTTGAGCAAAATTACCGTTAACACTTTCTGGCACCGTCTGTAGGAACTTACCCTACACCCAATTAACCAATTATTTGCATTTAAACTTTTCGTTGTTTTATAGGAACTATGAGGCTTTGCTCCTCCCAAGGCCAACATAGAGTCCCGGAGCAACCACTGACGAGGCAAACACGAAAAGCCCCAAGAAAGAGGAGAAAGTCTGGATATAGTAGTCAAGCTCCGATCCAGACAACCAATACGTGGGCTACTGGCCATCCTATAGTGAGCCAGGCAGCGCTCGACCAACAAGCGGCGGCCTTCGTAGAATCCATCCGCGTCCGCCTCCGCGCTGAAGGCATCATGATCCAGCCAACCAACCTGAATGATCAGGGAGAGCCGAGCAGGCTCGGAGCTAGGCCACCTGCTTTCGATCGCCTAGGACCTCCTCTTCCAGAGCAGGCTCAAGATAGATCAGGGCCCCAGCGTTCGATCCGGGATAGGCTGGGACCCATGCCCCCAGTTCCGAAAAGACTTTCACAATATCAACCCAGGCTGGTTAAGTCTGCCGCGGATGCTTTTACCCGGAAGCCACGAGGGCTATCTCATCCAACTACATCTAGGAGAACTACACGGGCCCTAGAGGAAGAAAGTAGACAAACTCCCCGAGTGGATCATGTCCAGGAGGAGGACCAGATAGAAATTGCCAGTTCATCAGAAAGATTCGACAGTGAGGAATGTGAGGTTAACTCGAAGAGACCTGGGAACAAGCGATTGAGGGATCAGCTGGCAAAGCTACAAAAAGAGGTCCAGCAGATAAGGAAGGGAAAGAATAAGGAGGACAAAAAGGATCCCCTGAGCGAGATGAAAGCTCCCTTCACTAGGAGGATCCGGGAAGCAGAGCTCCCCCCAAAATTCAAAATGCCAGCAGATAAGTTCTCTAGAACGGAAGATCCTCTAAGCGACCTAGAGAGCTTCGTTCAACAGATGGAGGTCCAGAACACTACCAGAGCAGCTATGTGCAGAATGTTTCCAACGACCTTAACCGATTACGCGAAAACCTGGTTCAGGAAAATGCCCGTTGGTAGCTTGGATTCTTTCATGAAATTATCAACAGATTTTTGCTCACAATTCCAAGGAGTCAAACCTCGCCCGAAAGATCCCATACACCTCCAATATGTGATCCAGGAACGGAGTGAAACTCTTCGATCGTACGTGGAACGATTTCACAAGGAGGTCATACAAATTGGAGTTTTCACTGAAAAAGAAACCCTCGCCAACTTCAGGCGAAACCTATGGGCAGGAAATCTTTTTCGTTCCTTCGCCAAGAGACCTCCCGAGACTTACCAGGAATCCTACGACCGGGCTCTTGAGCAGGTTGAGATCGACGAACAACTCAAGGTCAAGATGGAACACGACGACATGAGAACGGCGAAGCGTCTGAAGAAAGAAGCCCCTAAATTTGAGCCAGTACAGAAAACTCAGAATAAACCTCCCAACAGGTCGACCTATCGCCTCCCTGCTCCTCTGCATAGGCCAGAAAGATATCCAGCAAAACAAACCCCTCCCCGGGCTTCGCCTCCTCCCAAGATCGTGGCTCCAGTAACGCAAGGGGAAAAAGGGTATGACTACTACACCCCTTTGAATGCTTCCAGGGAAACAGTCTACCTTGCCATACGAGATAAAGTGTTACTCCAAAAACCCGCTCCCATGAAGGCCCCAGCTGACAGGAGAAACCGGTACAAGTACTGCGACTTCCACGAAGACATGGGCCACAACACCTCAGAGTGCTATAACTTGCACAACCAGATTGATGCCCTGATAAGGGGAGGATGCCTGATTGAGTTCTTACAACAGGTCAGAGATAATATCAGGACTGGAAGGGAGGTATAAGCTGAAATCCGTGAGGACGTAGAAAAGAGGAAAGGGGAGCAGGCTGACTTAATGCAACAGATCCAGGTGATACACACTATCAGCGGAGGTCCTACACTGGCTGGCGTGTCCAATAACTCCCAGAAAAACCACGCAAGAAAGGTTCCCTTCATCGGAGAAAGCCGAGGGATCTTCGAAGTCAGCCAGAGCTTTACAGAGCCCTCCCAATCAGCACAGATCGTATTCACTGAAGCAGATGTTTTCAACACTGTGCAACCTCATGATGATCCTATGGTAGTCACGATACAGATCGCCAACTGTCTGGTCCATCGCGTGCTCGTGGATACAGGTAGCAGTGTAGATATCCTCTTCAACGATACCCTGGAAAAATTGAACCTGAAGCAACGTTGTTACAACAGCTGTACCACTCCGCTTTACAGTTTCACTGGGGACTCGATCATACCAGTGGGGTCAATGATCCTCCCAGTAATCATCGGGATCACCCCGCTCAAACAGAATGTTATGACCGACTTTGTTGTGGTGGACACCCCATCGGCCTACAACGCCATCCTAGGGAGACCTTTCCTATCCTCCTTGAAGGGAGTCTTGTCCATATACCACAACGTCTTGAAATTCTCGGTTGGAACCAAAGTAGGAGAGGTACGCGGAGACCAGCAGGCAGCCAGGAAATGCTACGCAGTATCTGCCAATCCTACAGCCCTAGCGAAACAGTGTGTAAAGGTGACATTAGTCCAGGAAGACAGGGATACGTCCCGGATAATCCAGGAGGAGAAAGAGCCCACGAAACATCCTAGGCATCCGGAGAGCGAACCTATTATGCCCTACGAGGAAGAACGGAGTAAGGAATGGGCCAGCGGGCAGCCCGTAGATAAACTAGAAGAGATACCTATCAGGAATGACAATCCCTCCAAGGTCGTCAAGGTCGGAGCCACCCTTGATCTAGAAGTAAAAAGAGGACTGATTGACCTTCTCAGGGAATTCAGCGACATCTTCACCTGGAACCATGATGAAATGCCTGGAATCCCGGCATCGTTGGCCACCCACCGACTAGCAGTAGATCCAACAGTCAAGCCCGTCAAGCAGAAGAGGCGTCACTTCAACACCGATAGGAACGCGGCGGTGCAAGAAGAGGTTGATAAATTGATCAAAGCATGGTTCGTCAGAGAAGTGCGTTACCCCGAATGGATCGCCAACGTGGTCATGGTCACGAAGGCAAATGGGAAATGGCGTATGTGTGTCGATTACACCGACCTCAACCGGGCTTGTCCGAAAGACAGTTTTCCTTTACCAAAGATCGACCAACTGGTTGACTCCACATCCGGAAATAAACTTTTGAGTTTTATGGACGCATTCTCAGGATACAACCAAATTAAAATGCACCCGGCTGACCAAGATAAGACCAGTTTCATTACTGGGCAAGGCTTATACTGCTACAAGGTGATGCCGTTTGGTTTGAAGAATGCGGGGACCACATACCAGCAACTGGTTAACAAACTGTTCAAGCCCGAGATAGGAAGGACGATGGAAGTGTATATCGACGACATGATCACGAAATCCCCAACCACAAAGGGACATCAGGAAGACCTCCGTAAAACCTTCCTCATACTGAGGGAAAACCAGATGCGTTTGAACCCCTCCAAATGTGCCTTTGGGGTAACGGCAGGGAAGTTTCTGGGCTTCATGGTTCATGAGAGAGGTATAGAAGCCAACCCAGAAAAAATCAAAGCTATCTTGGACCTGGAATCCCCGACCTCGCTCAAGCAAGTACAGATTCTAACTGGACAGGTGGCGGCACTCAACAGGTTTATCTCTCGCTCCACCGATAAATGTCTCCCTTTCTTCAAGGCCATCAAACAAGGGAAGAACATGAAATGAAGCCAGGAGAGCGAACAGGCGTTTCAAGCTTTGAAAGAGTACCTAACAAGCCCCCCATTGTTAGTCAAGCCGGTTCTCGGAGATGAGTTGCAGATCTACTTGGCCGTATCAGAAACTGCAGTAAGCGGGGCTTTGGCCAAGGATTGTAGCGACGGTTTTCAAAGACCCATATACTATGTGAGTCATGCTTTGACCAAATCAGAAAGGAATTACATTCTCCTGGAAAAGCTCGCTTATGCTCTGGTGATCTCAGCGAGGAAACTCTGTCCCTATTTTCAAGCTCACACAATAGCAGTAGTGACATACCAACCCCTCCGCTAATTCTTGCAAAGACCAGACGTGTCAGGAAGGCTAGTCTTATGGGCACTAGAGCTCACTCAGTTCGACCCAAAGTATAAGCCCCGGACTACGATTAAGGCACAGGCTTTGGCCGACTTCGTGGCAGAATTCTCAGCGATCCCAGATCCAGATGATCCCTCAATATCAAATGAGGTCCCTGAGAAGACATCCGAGGTCAAAAATTGGCCGGAAGGCTGCAAGCCATGGATCCTCTTTTCAGATGGAGCATCCGGGCAAGCCGGGGGAGGAGCTGGCATAGTTTTAATAGATCCGGAGGGGACCGAATTCTGTCACTGTTTCAGATTCGAGTTTAAAGCTACCAACAACGAAGCAGAATATGAAGCCCTCCTAGCCGGGATGAAGGTAGCCATTGAACTAAAGGCCGACTACCTGCAGATCAAAAGCGATTCATTGCTTGTTGTAAACCAGGTGACTGGGGTCTACCAGGCAAAGGGAGATAATATGGCTGCCTACCTAAATCTAGCTCGGCTTCTAAAAAGCAAATTTAAGGGACTCAAGATCGATCAGGTTCCTCGACACCAAAACCATCGCGCAGATGTTCTGGCTAAAATAGCAGCGAATGGAGGCCAGTCCCTACCAAGGGGAATTCCCCTCCAAGTAATCACCCAGCCAAGCATAGCCACAAATGGAGAAATTTGTTCCCTGGATCGCCTGCCTTGCTGGATGAACCCAATTGTCGCCTACCTCCTTGAAGGAGAGCTTCCCGAATGGCCAGACCAAGCCCGAAGAATTAAGAGACTCTCAGTTCGATACTGTATGGTGGACGGATACCTCTATAGGAGGTGCAAATCCCTCCCCTTACTTAGGTGCTTGCATCCCGATGATGCTAAGTGGGCATTGAGAGAGGTCCACTCTGGGGACTGTGGGAACCACATAGGTGGGGAAGCTCTAGCCTATCAGGTGCTTCGTATGGGGTACTATTGGCCGACCATCCATCAAGATGCAAAGAGTTTTGTGCAATCTTGCGAACCTTGTCAAAGAACTTCAAACTTCAACCACCAGCCACCCGAGCGACTGTCGTCCCTCAGTTCACCTTACCCCTTTGCCATGTGGGGAATCGACCTAATTGGGCCACTTCCTATCGCTCCAGGACAGATGAAACATGCTATCGTGGCTATCGACTACTTCACAAGATGGGTCAAGGCAGGACCTCATTCTCGAATATCAGAAAAGAATACAACCAAGTTCATCAAGACTAACATGGTATGCAGATTCGGGACCCCTCTCATCATTATAGCCGACCTAGGAAAGCAATTCGACAACGCCCGGTTCAAAGACTTCTGCAAGGGATTGGGGATCGACCTCAGACTCGCTTCCGTTGCTCATCCCTAGACTAACGGGCTGGTAGAATCCACCAACAAGACTATCAAGAAACTTCTGAAGAAGAAGCTACAGCAGAAGAAAGGCAAGTGGGCCGTAGAGCTACCTGAGGTCCTCTGGGCATACCGGACTACAAAAAGAACAGCTACCGGGGAGACACCTTATTCCCTGGCTTTCAGAGTTAAAGCAGTCCTCCCCATCAAGCATAAGTTGACCTCGTTCAGGGTACAACACTTTGAGCCCGAAAGCAACGAAGTCAAGCTCCGGGCTAATCTAGACCTCTTAGAAGAAAAACAAGACCGGGTAGTAGAGAAAGTAGCGATCTACCAGAGCAAGATCGCTAGATACTTCAACTAAAAGGTCAGAGCCCGGAAATTCAAAGAAGGGGATCTGGTACTTAGGAAGGTGACCCTGAACACTCGGAAAAGGTCGGATGGAGTCTTAAGTCCCAATTGGGAAGGGCCATATTTGATAAAGCTAGTTGTTCGCAATGAAGCTTATAAACTCGAAGACATGGACGGACCATCCATCGACCACACTTGGAATGCGGATCATTTGAGGAAATTCTACCCTTGAAGGGAGTTCTCCAGTAGACTACCCCCACTTAGTTTTCATTACCGACCCTAATAAAGATGTACTACATCTCTATCATCAATAAAGTCATTTTCCTTTTCCCCTCCATCTTTGTCTCCAACTATGTTCAACATTAGTGACTACACCCTTGTATGAGAAACTCAACATAAACGTTTCGAGACTAGGAAATAGCTGAATAGCACTCCTGATGCCTTGGTCGGGCTACCACCCCCAAGAAGGATCTGAGTGTAAGAGCATAGTTTCCCTCCAGATCTCGAGACCAGAAAATAGCTCGATAGCCCTCCTGATGCCTTGGTCGGGCTACCACCCCCAAGAAGGATCTGAGTGTAAGAGCATAGTTGCCCTCCAGATCTCGAGACCAGGAAATAGCTCGATAGCCCTCCTGATGCCTTGGTCGGGCAACCACCCTCAAGAAGGATCTGAGTGTAAGAGCATAGTTGCTCTCTAGATCTCAAAGACTAGGAAATAGCTAAGTAGCCCTCTTGATGTCTTGGTTGGGCTATCACCCCATAAAAAAAACATATATATATATATATAATGTTTGCTTTCGTGTGCATGATCAAAATCATCATAATTCCCTACATGAATCTTAATTGTTGCTACAAATGCTACCCTGGATCCCATTCAAGACCAGAAATAAAATAAAAGTTCTCAAAAGCGATTCGATTTCTCATTAAGGACAAGGGGAGCCTATCCTCAGATAAGGGTACATCCACCAAATGGGGAGCCCAACCCCCGAACTCGAGCTACAAAAAAAAAAGCTGATAAGGGCAAAACGGGGAGCCCACCACCTTTTCCAGGCGATCAAAAACAAGTCATGATGAACTGCTTCAAGCCTTGGGACTCTCTTGGCTCCGTTCCGCTGGCCCTTCTCCTTCTTGCTGATCTCCGCCATCAACCCCCTCTACAGATAGCTGTCCATCTGGGTTATCCTCCCCGACCGCTCCTCCATTTAGAGGCTCCATCAGTTGATCAGCAGGATCTTCCTCCAAAACCTCATTTATCACGTCCATAACCTCAAGCGGGATAGCCGCGTCAAGAAGGGCAGCCATAGACCCCGTCTGGCTCCTATGGACCTCCATCTCTGTTAAACGGGGATCCTCAAACGGGCTCCTAACCTCTTCACCAGCTCCCGAATGGTCCTCTTCAGATCGAGAGGACATCACTTTACTGGAGGACTCCCCAGGACCTGAGGTGGTAAAGGTAGGAAGAGAGAATGGAGGATCTGTCCGAGCGGGCTGCTTCCCAGCTCCTGCTTGGCTCAAAGGGACCACCTTGTCGACTTCAGGGTGAGATAGCTCGGCCGCCTTGAGCATTATTTCCTGTCTATCCCAGCCAGCAATGGATGACAAATCAAAGGGAGGAGGAAGAGCTTCCGCGGCCTGAAAGGAAGCATAGAAATATCCATCGCTAAAGGAGGTCTCCGCATCAGCTTGCAGCTTGGTCACCTGAGTAATCAGAGACTGGTTCTCGAGGTCTAACTTCTTAGCCTCAGATCTCCAGGAATCCCGCTGCCTAGACCGCCGGAGAGATTGAAGACGCTCCTGATCATAAGATTGCTTCATCCTCTCATGATCGCAGCGAAGCTCAGCCATCTCGACCTCGACCTTTCCCTGGCTGGAAGTCACCTCTTCCACTAAAGACCGAGCCTGCTTGAGCAGTTCCCCGGCTTTCTCGGCTTCAGCTTCGGCTTTTACAGCCCGATCGCGGAGGAGGGCTACCTGCTGGCCCATCGCAACATTAAACTTGAAGGCCTACAAAATACATAACCCGAGTTAGAAACTGAACGAATTAACAAGAATAGCACGAAAGAAATACAATTACCTCAGCTAAAATAGCAGACCCCTTGGTTATAAGGACGTCCACAGGCATGGAAGCCATCTTGGAGATCCCGCCACCAGGACAGGACGCTATGAATTGTTCCAGGCCTCATCCCGCCCTGTCAAGCTCGACTGAGGCCGGGAGCGGCTGGAAGGAACCTTCGCGACACCTTTCCCAGAAGCGACACCGAAACCTCCGAAGCTTTGGTTGTTGGAAGCGCAGCGAAATCAGGTGTTTGAGTCGAAGGGGTAGCAACTTTAGCGGCCATGGCCGAAGGGACAGAAGCAGCCCGGCCAACCACCTGGGGAGCTTTACCCAAAGCCCGGAAAGCCCGCGAGGCAAGAGTGGCCATCTTAGACCCAGCCGGAGAGATAGATGAAGCCAGAGCAGGTTTGACCCCAGAGGTGGGAAGAGAAACTCCACCTTGAGGAGAGCGTGAGACGAGACGGGTGGCCGGTTCCACGATAAAAACTGTGAATAAGCATATTAAAAAAGAAAATGTTAGAACCAAGCTGAGTAATAAGGCGAAGCAACTCAATGATACTTACGAGGAATAGCGTCTGAAATCCGCAAATATTTGTTCACCCTGCGAGGATCAAAAGCTTCAGCAGTAGGGAACTTCGGATTCAAATAATTCCGGGCTAGAATAGCCTTTAAAACGGCTTCGGACTCAGAAGGCAGGGAGTCCCGGTCCCATGAGGGCTTGTCACTGAAAGCCATGGGAACCTCGAATTCATGCCCTCCGATGAAAATCGAGCTCCCCAAGTCATCCCCCGCTAGGATCAATTCTTCTTTCCACGCCGGGTCCTTCTTCGAGGCACCAGGAACGATGAAGTTAAGCTTGTTCTTGGCCTTGGCATAGAACTGGCCTCGAGGATCCCCAGACAGGCTCCCAATCTGGAAAAGATAGGCCAGCTCCTCTGCACCCGGCTCCCTCGTCACCTTACTCATCTGGCATTGTTCCCTCCATAATACAAGGAAACCAATCAGATGCCTCCAGAAGCCATACGTCAATTGGAGGGGAGCGAGCTGGATGGCGTTGAGAGCCCGCCGAAGAGTCGGATGGAGGGGAAGCCTGACCCCGTTCTCAAGAGCGGCCGCATGAATCGAAAGCACGCCTTTAGGGGGGTTGAAGAACTCGTAATTTTTTGGAGGCACCGAGATGGATACGCTGTCGGGGATGCCAAACTTTGACCTCAAGCGGTCAGTCGACACCGGGTCAACAGTGGAATCTGGGATAACCCAGAAATCGTAAGGAGGGAGCCTCTCCACAAGGGGACCATGAGTCGAGACCTGACGCTCCCCCGCGGTTCCACCGTCTGCTTCTTTGTCAGAATCTTCGTCGACAATATCCAAAGGGTGGTCAGGATGGTTGGAGAACCCAGTCCCGATGGATACATTCCTACTCGACCGCCGACTTTGCGAGGTGGGCGGGGAATCGTCGCAGTCAGAACTCCTCCTAGCCCGCTTCCCCAGAGTAAAACTGACGACCTCCTCGCCGTCGATTATGGAATCAGTTGAGTCGTGACTGTTTTTCGACATTGTGAAAGCCAAAAAGGACGAAGAATGAAGAAAGAAGCAAGCTTGGAGGAAAAGCTATAGAAATATTTCTCAGCAAAATTTTTTTAGCTCGAAGAGATGTGAGGAAGATGAGGAGGAAAATAGACATATATATAGGCAGGAGGGCAACAGCACGAGCTACCGAGATACTTGTTTGGTAACAGTAAAAAATCTCGGGGACTACAGTAACGTAAACCAGATTAAACTCAAAAGCGGGCTAATCATCTCACGCCACATCACTTACGCAGTTAAGAGGAAGATCTCCCCAAGATTCTGGTAACGGTAAAAAATCTCGGGGACTGCCGTAACGCAATCAGATTAATTCGAAGATAAATTAGTCGGTTCGCATCACGTCACTCAAATGAAGAAATTTCCCTAATATTTCGGTAACGGTAAAAAGAGGAAGATTTCCCAAATAAAGTAAAAATCTGACCCTAATCCCGAGCTCGACGTCTGGTGTTCAAGTCAGAGGGGACTTCTGTTAATAGCCAAAATTGGCTAAGGACCAAAGGAAAATTTTCCACCTCCCAGACCTGGTTCCATACCCGAGAGTTTCCACCAAGAGACCTCTCTATCCAGAGCCGAACTACGATACCACCCCAGGAACAAGGACGGGCTCCGGAAACATCCGGGATAGAGCCCGAAACGATCAGATCTAGCCCGTACCATAAAAACTAGAAGCTCCCCGAAGTCGAGGTCACCTCGCAAATGCTCCAGAGACTCGCTTGTACCTCGATTGGCACAGAAGAATGTCCTTAGAAGGCCGCACCTAGCTTCGAAAGGTCAGGGGAAGCCACACCTAGCTTCGAAAGGGTCAAGGGAAGCCAGATCTGGCTTCCAAGCTGGATGAAGGAAGGCCGCGCCTAGCTTCGAAAGGTCAGGGAAAGCCACACCTAGCTTCGAAAGGTCAGGGGAAGCCACACCTAGCTTCGAAAGGGTCAAGGGAAGCCAGATCTGGCTTCAAGCTGGATGAAACTTCTCAGATATCAAGGTCAGAACACTAATCAACCTCACTGGTTGGTTCACCAGACCATGCCATATTCAACGACCTCTATAAAGGATCATGCTGAAAGGATACGAGAGATACACTGAATCACATCTGGAAACGTTACCTATATGCAGAACAAGTAATAGAATCCAAAAGGAAACAAACTGATCTCCACCACGATACTCTCAATTCGGCAAAGTCAATGACATTAAAACGAGAAATCACGCCCGATAAGGAGGGGAGAGACTGAGAAAATCAAGGGGAGAATCAGTCTGTGAGACCTACAAACTATGTATAAATAGAAAAGAAAGGAAATGAAAAAGAGGAGACTACTATTCGACAGGCATACGACAAACACTCAACTATACCCTAGAGAGAAATTTGTATATCATACACGTTCAATAAAGAAAATATTATTATTCTCTTTTGGATGTTAAATTGTATCATTGTTCTTTCATTGTTCTTTATCATTTCGAAGCACATTGTTGACATATACGATCAATCTTGGCCACCACCTACGTGGTAGTGGTCTTGAGGGTGTTAATTGAGATTTCTCACCTTGAGCAAAATTTCCGTTAACAATTACAATAAAAATAAAATAAATTAAAAAAGAGAAAAAAAAAGGTATAAAGTGGTGGACTAGTTAATCCCAAAAATATTGGATTATATTTTCATGTGATTAAATAATCTCATCCCATACAACTAAAAACATGAGAGATAAGACTAAGGGGTCGTTTGTTTTTTGTCTGAAGACTGAACAGTCTTGAATATTTTTAAAGACTGAATAGGGGCTGAAATCTGAACTTGAATGACATATTTGTTTTTTTTTTCACATCTGAATGTATTGGCAACACATTTGTTTTTTAAAAGTAAAATTGTCTGAAAATAAGTAATTTTACATTCATACCCATGTTAAATAATTATACATATAATATAGAATAAAAACAATATAAAAATAATAATTATATATAAACACATATGATCATGATCTTCTTCTTATATTACAAACAAACTTCATTTTTACTAAAAAAAGAAAATATTTTTTTATTTTAAAAAATAAAAGGGACAATAGAAAAAACTAACACAAAACACTCTAATATATATATATATATATATATATATATATATATATATATTGTTAACCGCCAAAAATGGCAGAGAGATCAAGGAAGAATTTTCCATCCTGATTCTGAGCTAGGAGGCAGGATCCGGCTACCACCAATAGAGGAACCAGACTAGAGTATCCCAGAACAATACCAGCCCATCCGGATCAGGGTCGAGAGGGCCTAGATTCATGGTTGACAAAAAAAAGGCCGGGTCCTAGGAACCCCGCTACCGGTGGATCCAGTACCCCGATACTACCTTATCTCGATACCCCGCTACAATATCGACCGGTATCCTGGTACCTGGACATGCTGTTACCATGATCCAGTGAGTCTAACCTCCTTGGTCTTTTCCAGAATCTGCCAACCAAGCGGCTAAAGCTCCAGGAAAAGTAAATTGTTAAGGCACCTAGAAGACAGTGGTAAAGCTACATTGAAACACCATCTTTTACTCAGTACAAAAGCAGACTCATTCCCGCCATTTAAGAGTTCTATTTGAATGAAAAGTCAACCCCAGAAAACTCTCGCCAAATAAAGAATCACTTGGTTCTAGGGATCAATCCCACGATATATTCACCTATCATCAAGGAAGGTCCCGTAATGGCTGAAACCCTAGACTGAAACTATAGGAGTTTAGGGCAAGGAACAAGACCTATATATACATAATATTATCATACACCGAAGAGAAAAAAAAGTAGAGACTTCTACTTATCGACATTCACGAGAACGCCACCACGAACAGTTCTATACCTTTCTCCATAAGCCATTAAGAGATCCCTGATGTATTTGAGATTCTGTGATTATAGATAAAAGAAAGTTATATACTTCCTCATTATTTTTTGGTACTCCTGTTGTATTAACAAGTTTTTTCCTTCGATTCTCATCGATATACTTAATTTACTTTACGAGAATCCCCTAGGTATTGAGCCACTTGATACCTCTCCGGCCGAGATCCATCCAGATCTTGGTCCCTTAAAGTAATTAATTGGAGTTTTCACCCCCAATGACAATTTTTGGTTAACACTTTTGGTGCCGTTTGTGGGAAACATTCCCAACCATCTACAAAATAGCCTAGTTCTACTCAGAATTTTTTTCAAGATGAGACTCAGGTCCTCGCAAGCTAATCGCAATCCATCGGGACCCCAGCCTCTTGCCTTCACCCAGAGAGTTCAAAGGCAGAGGGGGTCAAGAAACGAAAATCCGGCATCGATCCCTCCACCCTAATACGGGGTCCGTACCCCAAGATCCGGCTACGCAGTAGATCAATCAGGGATATCCTGGAGCAGCAAGTAGCAGCCTATGTGGAAGCCATCCGCCTCCGGATGATTGCCTAGGGGATACCTTTTGAGACGTTTAGGGCTGCAGGACTGGATACCCGGATACTTGTGTTTGACAGGCTGAGACCGCCACTACCAGCCCCGATCAATCCAGAGAATCCCAGACCCCGCTTAGTGAAGTCAGCAGTCAAGATACCTCCAAGGAGGAACCAGCTGGCAGCCAGCTCGGAGGTAAAGGAGAGAGATCCACACCCGGATGCTGAAGGGAGTAGCGGATCCAGAATGAGTCCTAGACGGAAGCGTCGCCATAGAGAACAGTGAAAGGAGACAATCGCTAAATAGGAGACTTCAGAGGAAGAAAGTTCAGAAGCCTGATCTGGAAGTAAAAGACCCAAGCGCCTCGAAGATTAGATGTCAAGAATGGCAAAAGAGCTGTTAGAGCTGAAGAAAAGAAAGCACCACGGAACTCGGAAGAACCCCTTGGGGGAGATGAATGCACCATTCTCCAAGAGAGTCAGAGAAGCTGAGTTGCCCCCTAAATTCAAGATGCCTGCTAAGAAGTACTCTAGATAAGAAGATCATGTGAGTCACCTAGAGAGCTTTGTACAGTAGATGGAGATTCAGAACGCTACCCGGTCAGCAATGTGCAAGATGTTCCTTCAACCCTGACAGATTGTGCCAAGACGTGGTTCAGAAAGTTGCCAACAGGTAGTGTCGATTCCTTTACTAAGCTTACCACAACTTTTTATGCTCAGTTTCAGGGGATCAAACCTCGTCCCAGGGATCCCATCTTGCTCCAGTATGTGATCCAAGACCTGGGTGAATTGTTGAAGTTGTATGTGGAAAAATATCATAAGGAGGTCATCCAAATGGGGGTCTTTGATGAAAAAGAAACCCTAGCTAACTTTCAGAGGAACTTGTGGGCTGGAAGACTCTTTCGATCTCTTGCCAAGCATCCTCAGAGACCTATTAGGAAGCCTATGACATGTGGATATAGATGAACAACTCCGGATTAAGGTCGAGCATGATGAAGCCCGATCAACCCCATGCCATAAGAAGGAGACCTAGAAGCTAGCACCAGCTAAGAAGGTTCAGAACCTACCTCCGAATCGATCAACTTATCGGCCGCCTCTTATCCCGCCATACTGAGAGTGATATCCAGCTAGAAAGACACCTCCTCGAGAGACCCCGCCTTTAAGGGAAGTAGCCCGGGTAGCTGGAGAGGAAGAGAGGTACATCCATTATAGTCCTCTCAATACCTCGCGAGAGACCATATACCTCGCCATCCGCGACAAGTGTCTCCTCAGAAAACCCAGTTATATGAAAGCTCCAGCTGACAGAAGAAAGCACTATAAGTATTGTGACTTCCACGAGGATGTGGGTATAATACATCGGAGTGTTATAGTCTCCGTAACCAAATTGAAGCATTGGTAAGAGGTGGACTTTTGATTGAATTTTTGCAACAGGTGCGGGATGGAATTAAGGACAGAAGGCAGGTGCAGGACTAGATGAAGGAGGCTGCAGAGAGAAGGAGATATGGGGAGAAAGACCTAATACAACATATACGGTGATCCATACAATCAATGGAGGGCCTAACCTGGCAGGAACCTCCAATAATTCCAGAAAGAACCATGCCAGGAAAATTCCCAGATTCTCAACCAGTAATGAGACTCTCAAAGTCAATAATAGGGCACCTTGAGACTTATTCCGCTCCATCCGGATCATTTTTACTGAGGAAGATGTCTACAACACAGTGCAACCACATGATGATCCCATGGTAATCTCGGTTAGATCGCCAATTGTCGGTTCATCGCGTTCTTATTGATATTGGGAGCAGTGTCGACATCCTGTTCAAAGGAACTCACGAGCAACTTAACCTGAAGAACTCATGTTACAATAGTTGTACCTCACTTTTGTACAGATTTACAGGGGACTCAGTCATACCGATGGGATCCAAAATCTTACTAGTGATAGTCGGAGAAGCTCCACTTCAACAGAATATGATGACAGAATTCATCGTGGTAGATACACCGTCTGCCTACAACGCGATTCTGGGAAGGCCTTTCCTATCAGGGATTAGGGGGGGTACTATCCATTAAACATAACATCCTGAAGTTTCCAGTAGGGACATGAGTAGGAGAGGTTAGAGGAGATCAGCAGGCAGCCAGCATCTGTTACGCAGTGTCAGCCAATTCAGCCGCACTCGCTAAGCAATGTGCACATGTGACCAGTGAACCGGGCCAGGATCATTACGACCTAGAAGAAGAAGAAGAAGAAGTAACATGTGTGGTGATAGAAGAGGTGAAAGTTGAAAAGCAGGGATGGACTGGTGGCTACGCCGCTGAGCAGTTGGAAGAAGTACCAGTCAGGAAAGGTGATCCAACCAAGGTTGTGAGAATAAATGACGCGTTGGATCAGAAAGTTAGGAGAAGTCTAATAGAACTCTTTGAAGAATATAACGACGTTTTTTCCTGGAGTCACGATGAAATGCCAAGTATCCCCCTTAACCTAGCTAATTACAGGCTAGCAATGGACGCAACCTTCAAGCCGGTCAAACAGAAGATGAGGCATTTCAACGTTGAGCGGAACGCCGCAGTACAAGAAGAGGTGGACAAGCTTCTCAAAGCCAGATTTATCAGAGAGTCCCGCTACCCCGAATGGATCGCCAATGTGGTTATGGTGACTAAACCAATGGGAAGTGGCGTATGTGTGCGGACTACACTGATCTCAACTGGGCTTGCCCGAATGATAGCTTCCCCCTCCCTAAAATAGACCAGTTGATTGATTCCACAGCAGGCAACAAGCTTTTGAGTTTCATGGACTCATTCTCAGGGTGCAACCAGATTATGATACACCCCGCAGATCAGGATAAAACCAGCTTCATCACCCCATAAGGTCTCTATTGCTATAAGGTGATGCCATTCGGACTTAAGAAGGCTGGAGCAACCTACCAGTGCCTGGTGAACAATCTATTCAAGCAACAGATCGGGAAGTCCATGGTAGTATACATAGACGACATGATTACTAAATCTCAGGCAGCAGATCAACATTTGAAGGATTTATGCCAAACCTTCTAGGCAATAAGAGAGAACCAGATGAGGTTGAATCCAGCAAAGTGCACATTTGGAGTAGTAGCAGGAAAGTTTCTTGGTTTCATGGTACATGAGAGAGGAATCGAGGCTAACCCCAAAAAGATCAAGGACATCATGGATCTTAAATCCCCTTCTACTCTTCAGCAAGCCCAAGGGTTAATTGGCAGACTAGCCGCCTTGAATCGTTTTATATCCCGATCTACTGACAAGTTTGCCTTTCTTTAAAATCATTGAGCAGGGTAAGAAAATGAAGTGGGACTAGGAGGGTAAGCAATCATTCCAGTAATTGAAGAAGTACCAAGCTAGCCCGTCTGCCTTTGCTAATAAAGCCCCTACCCGGGGAAGAACTGCAACTCTACTTAGCAGTATCAGAAACTGCTACCAGTGGAGCCCTAGTGAAGGAATGTGGCGACGGGGTCCAATGGCTGATTTACTTATGAGTTGTGCTCTAACCAAGTCAGAGAAGAATTATACCCCTTTGGAAAAGCTTGCTTATGCACTCGTGGCTACGACCTGAAAGCTCTGACCATACTTTCGGGCTCACACAATCGCGGTAGTAACATACCAACCACTCATGCTATACCTCCAAAGGCTAGACGTATCAGGCATGCTAGTCTTGTGGGCTTTAGAACTCACTCAATATGACATAAAATACAAGGCAAGAATGGCAATCAAGGCTCAGGCCTTAGCCGACTTTGTGGCAGAATTCAGTATGACTCCAAATCTGGATACAGCTGTGATACCAAGCCCGGATCCAGAATCCCAAGAATGGCCTACCAGTTGCAGGGTCTGGGTACTGTATACAGATGGATCATCAAGCCAGGCCGAGCGTGGAGCCGGAATCATCCTTACTAATCCTGACGGAATTGAATGTAGCCACTACTTCAGGTTCGATTTTAAAGCCACCAATAGTGAAGCAGAGTATGAGGCGCTATTAGAAGGAATGAAGGTGGGAGAGGAGTTGGGGGCTGACTTCCTCATAATTAAAAGTGACTCCCAGCTTGTGATCAATCAAGTATCAGGCGTCTACCAAGCAAAGGGATACAACATGATAGCTTACCTCAAAAGGTTCGAGAAACAACGTCAAAATTCAAAGGTGTGAAGATGGAAAAAATCCCTCAAGAGAAGAACCACCGAGCGGATATTTTGGCCAAGATTGCTGCGATTGGAGGACGGGCACTGCCCAGAAGAGTATCCCTCCAACTGATACTCCAAGCCAGTATAGCTAAAAGGGTGGAAGTAACCTCAGTAAGCCGTTTTCCATGCTGGATGGATCCCATAGCAGAATACCTTCATAATAAGATCCTGCCCGAAGATCCGGATCAATCACGCAAGCTCAAAAGGATCCCGACTAGGTATTGCCTGGTAGAAGGATACCTCTATTGCAAAGGAAAGTCCCTCCCGTTGTTGATATGTCTACATCCCGATGACACCCAGTGGGCTCTAAACGAGGTACACACATGGGACTGCGTCAACCATGTATCAGGAGAGACCCTAGCCTACCAAGTTCTTAGGATGGGGTACTATTGGCCTACTTTTCACCAGGACGCTAAGAAATTTGCACAGTCATGTGAACCTTGTCAGAAGACAGCAAATCTCCACCATATGCCTCCTGAGAGGCTTACTTTGATTAATACTCCTTATCCTTTTGCCATTTGAGGACTAGACCTAATCGGACCATTTCCTACTGCCCCCGGTCAAGCCAAGCACGCTGTAGTAGCTATAGATTATTTTACACGATGGGTAGAAGCAGAATCCCTCACCAAGATCACTGAAGCAAACACCACTAGCTTTGTCAAAAAGAACATCGTATGCCGTTTGGTACCCCGATGGCCATAATCACTGATTTAGGTAAACAGTTTGACAATGCCAACTTCAGGGAATTCTGTGAAGGGTAAGGTATCGATCTCCATTTTGCATTAGTGGCTCACCCACAAACAAACGGGCTAGTAGAGGCTACCAACAAGATGATCAAGAAGCTTCTGAAGAAGAAGCTCCAGTAGAAAAAAGGGAAGTGGGTGGATGAACTCACAAACGTACTATGGCCATATCGAACCACCAAGAGGACTGCTACAGGTGAAACTATATACTCGTTGGCTATTGGGACAAAAGCAGTCTCACCCATCGAGCATAAGTTGTCATCCTTCAGAGTTCAACATTTCGAGTCGGAGGATAATGATGTGAAACTGAGGGCTAGCCTAGACCTCCTCTAAGAGAAGAGGGATAAAGCTTTAGAACGGGTAGCTGCCTATCAGAGCAAGATAGCCAGATGCTTCAATAAAAACTTTAAGACCCGGAATTTCAAAGAAGGGGACTTAGTCCTAAGGAAAGTGACCCAGAACACACGGAACAGGTCTGACGGGGTACTAGCCCCTAACTAGGAAGACCCTTACCTAATAAAAATGGTGGTTCGAAATTGGGCATACAAGCTAGAGGACATGGAGGGGTACCCATTTAACCACACTTGAAATGTCGATCACCTCAGGAGATTCTACCCTTAGGAATTCGAAGGAAGGTTTTATATCGGATGGTATGCATACCCCGATTTGCTTTGTATTATTTCAGAAATTCAATAAAGACAATTTTTTTTCTCCTACATGATTCTCCAAAATTCGCCTTACTAATTTTTCGCCATGATTGATCACCTCAAGACCAGGATGAGCCACATGGCACTCCTGTTGCCTTGGTCGGGGAATACCCTCCACCAGGAAGGATCTGGTGTATAAGTGCTAAAATGGTGTATTCACCCACCAGACTAAGGGTCGGGGTCTATAGGGCCTAGTGGTCTGCCTCATCCTCCAAAACTAGGAGACCCTATATGGATCTCTTGAAGCCTCAGACGAGGAATACCCCTCTTTAGGAAAACCTGGTGCTAAAGTGGCCTTAGTTGCTACCAGGACAGATCGACCAGAAGGATCCATGTACCTCGTCAGGATACTGGATGCCTTACTTCACACATGAAAACCTGGTGCTAAAGTGGCCTTAGTTTCCTACTAGGACAGATCGACCAGAAGGATCCAGGTACCTCGTCAGGATACTGGATGCCTTACTTCACACAGAAAAACCTGGTGTTAAAGTAGCCTTAGTTGCCTACCAAGACAGATCGACCAGAAGGATCCAGGTACCTCGTCAGGATATTGGATGTTTTGCTTCATAACTATTATACTCAAAGGCTCGGGGTACCCAGACCTTTTTAGATGTCTATTAGAATCAGTTTACTCGAACCCAGGCCGTTCAAAGCTACATGATTAGGGTTCTGCAGGATTCTAATGGAAATCATTATAAGGAGTTTACTACCAGCATCATGATATATCGTAAGTGAGACAATATGGATGCAAAAAACAAGGGAATTATCATTAATCAATCTGGGTGCCCAAACCCCGTTTTTGGGCTACATAGCTACTTAAAAAAAACTAGGAGGAATCAAACAAAGCCTACATCCTGTTTCCCTCCTTCCTCTTGGCTATGATCCGCCGTGACAACACTCTGATCCCCTTCAGTCCCAGTGCCTTCTGTCTTAGTCTGACCTGCTCCAGCATCTAGCATCTCGGGTTCGTCAAGAACATTCTCCTCCTCCACCGGGATGACAACAGTATCCTGCATCAGATCCTGCTTCAGGACTTCAGAAACAGATAAAAAGTCCAAAACCACCTCAGTCATTCTAGTCAAATTAGTAGCAGACAAATCGGGCTCTTGAGGTTGAAGGGAGCTGAATCTTGCTGTTGGACTCCTTGAGCAGCAGGAGGGTCTTGAACCACCTCAATTATCTCGACCAAGTCAACAACCGACAAGGTAGGCTATTAAGTTGGAGGAAGATTTGAAGCGCCACCTGATTGAGAGGGACCCTCTTTACCTTGGTCAACATCCACAAATTGAGCTGCCTTGGCTAGGATCAAGTTGCGGTCCCATCCCAAGGTACCCTGCAGGTCTGTACCTGCAGGTAGGCCCTCGACAACTTCATAGGAAGTAGTGAAGTATCCGACTTCAAAGGATTCATCCATCCTCGCATTCAGAATCCTCATAGCCTCCCGTAAAGACCTGCTCTCATCTGGAAGGACTGCCATCTCTGCTTTCACGGTCTCCCTTTCGACCTGAAGGCACGCAGATATGATTACCTTGGATCCATAGGCTTGTTTCATTTGACACAGCTCCGTCAGAGCAGCCTGCCTACCACTTTCGGAGTCTTGGGCAGCCTTCACCAAAGGGCCCACTCTTTGCTTAGTTCGGGTGAGCTCATCCTTAGCTTCTTCAAATTCTATCCAGAGGGCTAGGTTAGATCCCCCAAGGCCTACATCTGTTGGCCAACCGCCAAAGTAAATTTGAATGCCTGCATAAGTAAACAAGCAAGGTAAGTACCATCCATGAGGAATACCCAGAACAGAATACGGGGACACCGAAATTGAACCTCGACCATTAAAGAAGTTCCACTTTTGATCAAGAGGTCAGGGGGTAAGGAGACCATATTCCGTAGATTCCCACTGGGGCAGGCGGCGGCGGCGAATTAGGATACCACCTTATTATGGGCCTGATCCTGAGACCCCGAGCTGGAAGGGAGATCAATAGAAAAATCGACCGGAGAAGCTGAAGTTCTACCCTCCTTTGTCCTGACTTGGGATTCAGAAGATACTATTGAAGGAAGAGGAAGAGTAGAAGTAGGAGTCGTGTTCGACGGTGCAGTAGCAGATCCGTTTGCCTGCTTCTGGGCTTGAACCGGTGAACCATGAACCCTGGCAGCCCACGCCAATATTGCATTAAGTGTTGGGCACGATGGAATCAAGGTAGGAGGAGCAGAAGGAGGATTGGCAGGTGACATATTTGGAACCGGAGAAGGAGTCGGTACAGGAAGCTGGGACTTCAACCCAGCATCAGCACCCACACCCCGAATAGAAAGAGGAACTGGGAAACCGACGGGATGCGGGTCGGGTCGCCTCGATCTAAAATGAGTAGGAGAAGGAAGAGTCAGAGGGGTAGTAGAAACTGCCAAGGGAAAATGACCTGTTAAAAGGGGGGGGGGGGATGGGGAGTAAGGAAAGAACTACATACCCGGAAGAGCAATAGAAATCCTCAAGTACCTCTCCAGCCGTTTTCCTATAAAAGCATCCAGAAAAGGATACTTCATGTTCAAATACCCCCTCTCTATGATCCCGCGAAGGATATCCTGGGATTCCAACATGAGCACCCCCTTACCCCACTTGTCTTTCACGGTGAACTGGGTTGGGACCGGGTACTCAAAACCTTCGATGAAGGTCGTAAGCCCCCAATCTCCGTCAACCATTATCTATTCTTCTTTCCAGGATGGGGCATACTTTACATTTGCCCCAGGGATGATAAACTTCATCTTATTAGCCGCCTCCAGATAGAACTGACCCCGAGGCACCAGATTCGCTATCTGGAATGCGTATCGAATCTCGTTGAAACCCGGCTCCCTATCAATCTTATCCCGCTTGCATTGCTCCCTCCAGAGCACCAGGAACCCGGTTAGGTGCTTCTAGAATCCCGGCAAGATCTGCAGGGGAGCCAGCTCTAAAGCGACCAGAGCCAGGCGAAGCGTGGGATGAATGGGGAGCCGGACCCCGTACTCGAAGGCTGCCTTTTGAATAAGAAGTTTATTCTTAGGGGGAATGTACACGTCATAACCTCAATGAGGTAGAGATAAAGTAATCGAATCAAGAATCTTATAATCCCTTCTCAGTTCTGTAAAGGTATCTACAGTACACACTAAGTCAGGAACGATTCGGCCGTCATGAAAGGAGGTGAAAGAACCAGTGTATACCCCCGTAAGGTAACACCCGGTGCACCGCCCTCCTCCTCCGCCTTGCCAATATCCTAAGCGTCTTCTTCGTCAACAATATGGACCGGGTCCTCTGATATGTTGTGGAAACCCAATCTGATTTTTGGATTTCTTATAGAGTGATGGCGCAGCGGCGGATGCTCATCGCCAGAAGCATCAGCTTTATCCCGACTTCTCTTTTTCCCCTTCGACGTCGGGGAACTCTCCTCCTATTCCACTTGTCGCCCCTCCAGAAGGTCGTCGAGACTGTCAGGAAGGTTAGACGAATCTGGGCAAAGATTGGGGGATGCTAGAGGAAGGTCTTGGGAAGGAATAGGTACCTTGGAGGGAGATGCCATTATAACCGAAGAAGAAGAAAGAAGCTTATTGGATTGTGGAAAGATCAATAAGGAAAAGCTAGGGTTAGGAGGAAACTCTTTTGAAATTCAAAAGGCAAGTGTGTGGGCTGACTTATTTATAAATGTAGGTGGTTATTTAGATAGGCTAGGAAACCGAAAGTGATGACCTGAAATGTGCAGGGAACGGTTCTGAGAAAATCACGCCTAAAACGGCTCATTTAAAGCAGGCTGACCACTCCGAACCTAACACATGGATTTCGCATTAAATACCTACGTATCCAAGGAAGATTTCCTCCAAGATACTAAAAGCTAACCAGGCAAGATGCGAACTGAACCGAATGTCAAATCCTTCTAGTAAAATAGGAATCCTAACCCAACCCCAACTCGATGCTGGTGTTCAAGTCAGGGGACTTCTGTTAACCGCCAAAAATGGTAGAGGGATCAAGGAACAATTTTCCATCCCGATTCTAGGCTAGGAGGTAGGATCCGGCTACCACCAATAGAAGAACCAGACTAGAGTATCCCAGAGCAATACTAGCCTATCTGGATCAGGGTCGAGAGGGCCAAGATTCATGGTTGACAAAATAAAGGCCGGGTCCTAGGAACCCCGCTACCTGGTGGATCCAGTACCCCGATACTACCTTATCTCGATACCCCGCTACAATATCGACCGGTATCCTGGTACCTGGACATGCTGTTACCATGATCCAGTAAGTCTAACCTCCTTGGTCTTTTCCAGAATCTGCCAACCAAGTGACTAAAGCTCCAGGAAAAGTAAATTGTTAAGGCACCTAGAAGACAGTGGTAAAGCTACATTGAAACGCCATCTTTTACTCAGTACAAAAGCAGACTCATTCCCGCCATTTAAGAGTTCTATTTGAATGAAAAGTCAACTCTAGAAAACTCTCGCCAAATAAAGAATCACTTGGTTCTAGGGATCAATCCCATGATATATTCACCTATCATCAAGGAAGGTCCTGTAATGGCTGAAACCCTAGACCGAAACTATAGGAGTGTAGGGCAAGGAACATGACCTATATATACATAATATTATCATACACTGAAGAGAAAAAAAAGTAGAGACTTTTACTTATCGACATGCACGAGAACGCAAGCACGAACAGTTCTATACCTTTCTCCGTAAGCCATTAAGAGATCCCTGATGTATTTGAGATTCTGTGATTATAGATAAAAGAAAGTTATATACTTCCTCATTATTTTTTGGTACTCCTGTTGTATTAACAAGTTTTTTCCTTCGATTCTCATCGATATACTTGATTTACTTTAACGAGAATCCCTCTAGGTATCAAACCACTTGATACCTCTCCGGTCGGGATCCATCCAGATCTTGGTCCCTTAAAGTGGTTAATTGGAGTTTTCACCCCCGGCGACAATTTTCGGTTAACATATATATATATATATATATATATATATATAAATACATCACGTACTCTAATATCATAATAAACTATTGATATTAAACACCAATATGAGAAGTGATTAGAGTTCTTTTTTATTTTTAACGCTATTTAAAATAAAAAATATATTAAAATAAATATTTTTATACCATATATAATTATGATATGTTATATATGAGGGATAGTATCGGAAGAAAAGATTTTGGATTGCATTTAATGAAATTCAGTGATTTGCAATTAAGTGAAAAGTCGGGATTTTTTACTTTTTATTTTAAGTTGTTTTTTTAGTATTTTTAAGTTGTTTGACAACTTAAAAAAACAAACAAAAGAATTTAATAATTATGATTCAGACTCATTACGTTTTAAATGGAAAAAACAAACGACTCATAATTAGTCATATCCCATCCAATGTTACAAATAGGGCCTTTATGTGTGATTTTTTTTTTAACGTGTTTGTTGGGTTTTAAACCATAAGTCCAGCCCGGTCCTCATAATAGCGTGGCCTATAATATTTGTCCAACCCGCTGCCATCAATATGGCATGGGTTGAGACCAAGTCTTGAAACTGGTGGGCCCACTATTAGCATATGGGCCACCCGACTCTTTTGACACTCGAACTGAAACAGATCGAAACCCTTTTTTCATCGGTTGTCTACTTATCTTACACACCTGCCGCGTTTTCATTGGTTAAAGATGAGCCGGGAGAAGAAGTACACACCATACACAATATAAAAAAAAAAAAAACAAAAAACCAAAATTATATTACTTTCAAAGAAATATATATATATATATATATATATATTTTATATAGACTTTACTGTCTCTCAAAATCAAATCCACAATTTCTATTGCGTTTCTCTCTCTCGCTCTGTCTCTCTCTCTCTCTCTCTCTCTCTCTCTCTCTTGATCGGACCAGTCATGGCAGACGAGGTAAAACTTTCGTTCTTTTCTCTCAATTATCTCATCATTACGCTTGGTTTCCCCAGAAAAAGAAGGAAAATCAAAGAAAATGTTGGTTTGCTTCTTGATTATATCGAATTGGATTCAGTGATTTTGGATGTGGATAAATGATTTCAATGTATTCTGTGAAATGACATGTGAATCGTTCGAGTAGAAATTTATTCATATATGAGTTATATACGGTGAATCAATCTCGGTTTTGAATTTGTTTGGAGTTTTCGTATTTCGTCTGCCGTGTGTGTACCTTATGAAAGAATTAAGAATAATAACATCGATCAAATAAAAAATCGGATGGCCTTTTTTTTTTTTTTTTTTTTTCTGTTAATACTGCTGCGATTTTCCGAGAAAAAGAAGTTTGTAAAACCTGAGAAAAATAAAATAAGTTTTTAAATGTGTTGTTCGATGAATGTTATGTTTTTTTTGGATGCGTTGGAGATTACTCTATTACTTGTTAAACAATGACGTAGTTAGATGTTAGATTAGTGGTGATTAGTAAAGTCTTCTCTGAAGGCGAAAAAGGTTAGTTGCAAAACATTTGTTATGAAGTTAGAACAATACATGAAAATTTTAATTGATTTCATTACAATAGAAGCATTGTAAATGATCATCGAGTATTTTAAGCCTGGAGAAATGCTGAAATTAATCTTGAATATGTTATCTTCCTAGAGAGAAAAGAAAAGAAAAATCTATTGCCATCCTATATGTCTCTTAACTATTATGACATAGGAAAAAGATAAAAATATTGAATTTATCAGTCCCTTAGATACTTGACTACTTGTCAATCCTTTTTCCTGCTTTTTGTTTACTTATGATTGCATTTCTGCCTCTAGAACTTGTTTGAGCAGTTTCCAGTTGATATATGAGGATTTATGTGCTTTTTGTACTGACTATAAGATGATTAATTGTTACTAAAGAATTTTTTCTGGTGTTTTTGTCCGCTGTATATAAGAATTGTTGTACTTGTTTCACAAGTTTACTTGGTAATATAAGGATCTGTCTCTGGTCTCTGGGTAGTAGGCTACAAACTAAAAACAGTTTTGGACGGTATGCTGTATAATTAATTTTGTGATATCACACCTTACCTTCTTATATATCACAGAAAGTTAAGAAGTGATAATTGTCAAGTTTTTAAGATGTTGGGTTTATTTCTGAAACAATTCTACGATTTTTCTTTCCCTTCCCCTGTACTTGCCAAGGTTCAGGTGGAGCTTTAAAAGTTGAACATGCATATTTGAATGATATTGTAATGGTGAATAGACCTGTAGTGTTATACTCTCGTCGGACTTTTGTAGAGTGCATAAGTTTAGTGATGCAGGAGAGGTATATTATTATTTTTGGGACAATAGTAAATGACATTTATCCACTTTTGCGTCTAATTTGTAATAAAGTTGCATCAAAATACCATGGTTGTCTCAGTTTCTGCATTAGCTATACAATATAATCTTTTACTTGTATTGTTTAGCCCCAGCTTCTACTCGAAACAGCCCCTGCTGATTTCCGTTTTCCAACTACAAACCAAACCAGACACTGCTTTACCCGCTACATTGAGTTTCATAGGTAAACTAATAAATATTTGACTTATTTTGTTTGTGATGAAACTATTTAATATATCTTCTAATATTTTTTTGGTATTAAAAATTAATTGCAGATGCTTGGCAGTGAAGGGTGAAGAGTCTAATGCATGTGAAACATTTGCCAAATACTATCGTGCCCTCTGCCCTGGTGAATGGGTGAGTAGACCAAGTTTTTATATCACTTATTTTTAAGATATCTGTTTCCCCTTTTATGTACCAGTAAACTATACAACTTTGGTTTGACTTGGAGTGAAATTCTATTATAAAAAGAAAATTGTGATCAAACCTTTTAAGATGTTACTTTGGTATCCGCCATTATTGACAGATGTAGAAAATACATTTCATTTACTTGAAGTTCTCCGATTATGAATGTGCTTATGCGCATATTTTGTCATGATAATTTTGCACAATAATTGTTTTTATAATTGCTTCACCCATAGATGATAAAGCGCCCAGGCGCCTTGAGCAGGCTAGGCAAGGCTTATTTCTGGAGGCACGCGCCTGCTCTGTGGTGCCAGCTGCTGCATAGGCGGGTCTGACAGAAAACTACAAAAAAAAAAAAAAAACCAGGACCTGTTACTTCTGGAAAGATAGAGAATGGAGAAAAAATAACTTTAAATAATACTTAGTTATGAAGTTTCTGGAAAGATAGAGAATGGGGAGCAGCTTCTGGAAGTAATATATAAGACAGAGAAAGTGTTTTAAGCAGGTGGAAGTAAAAAGTGTCGATGAACATAAATAAAAAGTGTGAAGAAAGAGGACAGAATTGTAACACATGTCAACAGTAATATAAATATATATATATATATATTAAGTCTAATTTTGCATGTCCTTGTATCGTTGTGTGTTGTAACACATCATCAGTAATAGATATATGATTAAGATATATTTCTCTTCAAGTCAAACAAGAAAAAGATTTGTTTCTTTTGTTATAATTTTTATTTAATCATCTATTACATGCCATATCTTTATTTTTTACCTGGGTAAATGTCTTCTAATACATTTTATTATATTTTAATTAATTTTTTAGTATTAAAAATTTAATTATCACTTTATTGAATGATTTTTTTTCTGTCTTTTCTTCTTCGGTAAAGTAACTTTCTTAACTAGGTATTAATATAAAGATTAAATATTAGTTGTTTTATGAATAATGACATGTTATTGATAGTTTCGCATCTTGCATTTTGTTTAATGACTTGAAATTATAGAAAAAATTAGGTAAATATAACAGTTATGAATTATTCCCATTGGGAAATTCTTAAAAATGCTATTAGTCACTTTTTTTTTTTTTTAAATAAAGTGTACCTCGCATTAGTCATGCGTCTGTGCCTTTAACAATTATGGCTTCGCCGTCATTTATTGGTCAATAAGAAAACAGATTTACTGTCAGATATACAATACTATATATCCATAAGCATACACAATTGCCGTCAAGTCCTTATATCTAAGTTTCTGGCAGTATCTATGTTAGACCTCTCTGTCTCTGTCAAAATGTTTTTACCATGTGCAGTAGTCCACAAATTAGATTGGGAAACAATCCCTCTATACATATTAACCTTCAAAATTCAGATAGACATGGGAGGAAACATTAACATTTTAGTCATTGTCTTTGATACTGATGAAATACTATTCCAGTATAACATATAGCCTGTAGCTTCTTATGTGCAATAATTTGATATCTAAATATCAAGTTTACTGATGTATTGAGAACTGACATGTGGGAACAAACAAATCACAGTGTAATAGCAACTAGTGCTGCTATGTTAGTCACAGCAGAATATATTGTGGAAAAAGATTTCACAAATTTGTTCATGTAAATTGGTCTTAACATTAGTACTAGTCTTTATGAGCCTGTAGTAATAAAGAACTTATGTGATATTGTGATCAGGTAACATAGTTTAGGGCAGGAAACGAGTCTTTGCTTGTGCTTTATGAATTCTAGCTTTAACATCTGTAGTGACGAGTAACCGTTTGTGAGCATATTAAAAGATCTGATAGAGCATTTGTGACCCATTAAGATTTATTTTAGGTTTAGGATTCGTTCACTTTCTTCCCCTTAAGTCGAATTCCAGGTTGTGACAAAGATTCTGTTCAATAGAGTGGTTATAACCATCTCTGTCTCTAGAATTAATATAGTCACTGTTTTAGCACTCAACTGTTATTAGATTGATCAACTTAAATAAGGTGAAAAAGCAATGTCCTTAAGTAAGTCATCTGTATACGTAGACCTTTTTTTATTATTGTTTTTTGTTAATTTATTTCTGGAATATTTACCTTGTATGTTTTCTAATTGATTGAGTAGCAGTACTATGAATAAAAGAATTGAAATGCGGGCAATAATTCTTTTTCCCTTTCTCGTATTTGCGTGAATTACTGCAGGTTGATAGGTGGAATGAGCAAAGGGAGAATGGAACATTCCCAGGTCCCCTTTGATCTTGCTTTGGCATTTGGATGGATCTTCTTTGGGATGAGAAGTTCATGTCGCTCTTTGTTTTTAGGCTGTTTTGTGTCCTGTCATCGACTCCTATGAATTAATAAGGCAACAATGGAGATTCTTCTGCATTCATTTCAAATTGATGATTATTCATTGAAAATTGATGATTATGCTTTGAAAATTTTCAAAAAAAAAAAATTGCCTTTGTGAAATGGCCTGACATGTCAATGTTTTGTGTTTATTTGGTTTTGCTGCAACCCAGAAGTGGAGTGTGAGCATGTTCTTGTCTGCTTCTTGTTTGTTTGTATGGGTGTGTGCGCTTTGGATGTTTTCTACCGAAACCTTTTGCAATGATTCGGAATCTAAGAAGGTTAATATACAGTGAACGTGAAGTAACAATAGTCCACGGTTTGGAGGTCTAGGCTGGATTTTGGGAATTCACAGATATATGAGGAATGGAGATGGGCTTATAGCTTTACATTATACGCTCAGTGATTTCGTTGCTTTTAGCTTCCCATGATTAATTGTATGGTTGCACTTGCACTTGCTTTCCACACAACCTTCGGTGAACTTGTGGATGGCCCAAGAGTGATATAGAACTTATCAATTGATTTGAGGAAATAAATCTAGAGCCATAATGCGAAACTTGTGTGTTTTAGTTGTGATAATTATATTTTTTCTCTGCCGGACTATTCCTTTGTTAATTTTTCTCTAAAAATACAAGTTTGTATCCCGGTAGAATAATAGATGATTTTTATTTGGGCTGTATAATTGCATAATTTGCATATCATTCATGAATAATTGTGGTGACATGTCACCTATGAATCCATGATCAATGATTTAGAGCATCTCCAGGGATATCCCTTGGAGACCCCTATAGTTATGAGTGAATGTTGTTGTAGGGGTGATTAAGGGGGGTTTGTGTTCGATTGATACTACTTAAAATGACTCCTTTATAATTTATTATTATTATTTTAAAGAACTATTTGGTTTTTTTTTTATATAAAATGCTGGCATTTAATATTAAAAATAAATGGAGTCACCCATTAATTAGGTGAGCAAGCTCCACCTGAATTCCCTTAAGGGGAGCTGTAAAAATGCAGTTCTTCTAAATTTGTAGATCCTTCCTTAATTAAACCAACGGGCTTGATTTCTCAGGCTCTTGGAGATGTTCTTAGAGTGGTGATATTAATATTCTTTAAAAAATGCATGTACATCATTTTTATAAGTATATCCATAAAAAATTACAAAATTTATAGTTTGTAAATAAATTTCACTTAATGTTAAAAATACTCTTTCTTTAATTCTATGATATTTTATATTTGCAAGTACATTCCATCTACACTTATTTTTTTTTTATCTAATCAATTTTATTATTATTTAAAATTTTGATAATTTATTTCTTTTTATTCAAATAAATAATTTCCACTCCTCAATACAAAAAAGCGTATTAAAATGAGTTGAGCTCATTTTATTTACAGGTTGTAGATTAAAATAACAAAAAGCAAAAAAGATAGTTCTATATATATACACAGTTTTTCTACTGTCAGTTCCTCCTGATATAACATATATCAGGACGAAGAATGTGGACCATAGATTATTGAGAAGTTTTGACAAGGGCATATACTTTAAGTCAAAGTATGTAAATCTAATGGTCCACATTCTTCATCCTGATATATTTAATATCAGGACGAACTGATAATAGAAAAATTGTATATATATATATATATATATGAGATATTATTATTTTGCATCCTTACTTTTGAGGTATTGGTCGTTTTGCACCCTCATGTTTCGGTGGTCCGTTAACATTTTGGGTCAAATTACTGTTTTACCCTTCTATTAATTTAAAAAATAAAAATCAAGTTCATCTCCAGCTTCAATATCCAAACCCAGAAACACCATCATCATCATCCAAACCCATAAACACCCAGAAAAAAAATCATCAACATTCAATACACCACTAAACCCAGAATCCAGACAGAAAAAAAAATTCATCCTCACAAACACCAGAAGTCAACACCGATTTGGAAATCTGAAAAAAAAAATGAAAAAATCAAATCCAGATAAAAATAAAAAATAAATATCAAACCTAGAAAAAAATCGAAAATAAATATCAAACCCAGAAAAAAATCGAAAATAAAAATCAAATCCTAAATCAAATACAAACACAAACCCAGATCTGGAATCGAACCCAATCTTGGTTTGAACCAACACACCAACCCAACCCCAAACCCAAAACAACCACCACTCCCACCTGAAATCACCACCATCGGCGCCCCACACCGACGCCTACACCCACACCCTACTAGAACCAACACACCAGAATACCCACATCATTGGTGTGTTGGTGAGAGAGAGCGAGAAAAAGAGAGATTGAATGTTTGAGGGATTAGATTGAGTGAGAGAGAGAGAGAGAGAGAGAGAGAGAGAGAGAGAGAGAAAGAGTGATTTCCAAAGAAAGAAGAAATCAAAGAAAGAGAGAGAGAGAGAATAAGATTGATTAGTGGGGGAGAAGAAATAAAAGAGATGCAGATGAAGAGAGAAATTGGTGGGGGGAGAGAGAACGTTATAGTCAAAAAAGAGAGAAGATAAGATTTGAGTAGAGTGGTTGGGGGATCCAAAGAAAGAGAAGATGATATGATTTTTTGTTTGAGTTTTTTTTTATAAATATTTTTTATTTCATTAAATATTATTTCATTAACTTCCAGTCATTTACCATCCTACCCTCATTGATCTAACAGAAAATTCAAAATTTTAATGGATTGGTGACGGTAGGGTGGATTTTAACCATTAACCGAAACTTGAGGGTGGATTTTGGCTACTACTGAAACCAGATGGTGTAAAATGATTAATACCTCATAAGTGAGGGTGGAAAATAATAATATCCCTATATATATGTGATTGTTGCGATTTTGGAAAGAAAAATTTAGGATAATTGAGAATTGTCTGATTTTTTTTTATAACGGGTTGTTTAAAATTTTTTCACTACTCTCTGTGTAGAGGGTGCTGATATTGACACCTATAAAACTTATTAGCACACCCATATTTAATTAAAAATTTTAATTATAAACATATCCCAATAGAAATTTACCAATAAGGATAAATGACTTTAATTAAAAATAAAACAAATACTATATACACTCATTAATCAACTATATTTCTTTATTAAAAAAAACTTACCTTTAAAACAAATTATGATAAACCCTAACATATGATAAACCCTAATTTTTATGATAAACCCTAATTAAACTCTAATTTTATTTCAAGTATTAAATTTTCTCATCATCACATGATTATCGTACTGTTTTTGTATTTCTTTATGTATAGTTATGAACTCTATCAATAAACAAACTATTTTTTTTAATGATAACCATTGACATCAACAAGTTTTTATTTTTATTTTTTTTAAGATAGCTGTAGATATCAATAAGGTTTTTTTTTAATTTTTAATTTATTTTTATTTTTTTATAGATGTATAAATAAGAGAATTCCATATTGAAAATCTTTTGACCTTTTATACGGTTCCACATATTACCTTTTATAAGGCTCCTACATTCGAGATATTTCCAAAAGTAAATTGGACCATCATCAAAAGATGATTTGATTCCAAGAATAATATGATTTTTTTAATAAATTGGGTGTGATAATAATTTAGGTGTGTTTATAAATAATATGTATTAAAATGAATATATTTATTTCAATGATGGTACTATTGGTATTATGATTGGTCCTTAGTGTAATATTTATTTTTTAAATTTTAGACATGGGTGTACTTATAAAAATAGGTGTACTAATAATTTTTATGAGTGTCAATATCCGTACCCATGTGTAGAACTCAGCTTTCTTTCTCAATATTCTTCTCTTCCTTCACATAAAAGCACCTCTCTAGCTCTCTCCCTTTTGGCTTTATCCTTCTATATTTTCCTTCCATAAAATCAATCTTTGTTTTTCTCTCTTTCGCTCCAATCATATCAAGTTGTTCAAGCAACTTTTTAATTTTCCTTGATTGTTTTCCGTCGACAAAAATCACTATGATTGGAAGTTTTTCTTGTTGGAGATCCACAAAAATTACTATGCAATCAATTTTATTCCTTAATAGAAATTGAAAATATATTTGAAATTAATTTTTTTTGACCAAAATTGGACTGCCTAAGGGGAAAAAGTATCACAAATGATCATATGTTGAAAAACCCCTAGACGGTATCCATTTATATAAATGAGAAAAGAAAATAATAAAGAGTAGTGAAGATCGAAAAAGCACAAAAACTAAGGGAAAACAACCCTAACCAAAACAGTGACACGTCGGCCATACCAAACAAAATCTAAAATCATCAGAAAAACTGAAAAGACTCTCAGCCCATGCAGTCATTGCCAACTAGCAAAGAGCAGAAAGACGGGTTGGAGAACCACCAAGCATAAACCTCTAGCCCTAAAGCATGCTTAAAAAGAGCGCCCACAACCTGATTCCCTGTCCTAAAATATGAAACATCTGAATCTCCATTTGTGAAATCTGATAGATACACTGCTACCAAGCTTGCGAACTTTCCAAGGAATCTGCTTAGAGTGAGAAGAAAGCAGTTGAACCACATAAGAAGAGCCACATGACACTACCTGTACTTCCAAGCATAATTAATGGCCAACAACGCTGCAATAAGCTTAGCCTCAAACGCAAACACATGACTAAGAGGGACAACAAAACAACCCTTCACAAAAGCTCTACAATTATGGATGACGCCCCCACAACCCCCAACGCCTGGAGATTTCAAGGCGGCACCATTCGTATTAAATTTGATCCAAACAGGAACCAGTGGCAACCAAACCACACTCTTGATAACCGGAGCCCTAGCCAGACGACCATGAAGACTAAAGCTCTACAGAATCAGAAGATCATCAACACAATTACGAATACACCTAATCTCTAAATTGTTAGCATTACAAATCGTATGCTTTACCAAAGACAGAGCAGATCTGAAATTCAGTGCCTTACACTTAACGATCCACTAGTTACAGACGAACCATACACTCCAAACAACTGCATAGAAAGCTGGCTTCCATAAAACCCGTACCTGATCACTAAACGTAGCCGACATGGCCTACAGAAGAAAGCACTCCATGAATCGGTAGAAATCCGCCTTTGAAAAGCTGAGAAAACAACCTCCTAGAGAGCATCCATTAGAGGACACTGTAGGAAAAGATGATTTTCCAATTCACTACTGACACTACAAACTCTGCAATGAGAAGCTAACTGAAACCTAGCCCTGCACAAGCGATCCTCTATGGGGAGCCTATTCAACAAAAGACGCCAGGTCAAAGCTGAACAGGAAGGAGGAATAAAACAAGACCAAACATCCTTCCACCACGGGACCTAAGGGAAAACACAAATCATCCGGTAATAAGCCGTCTTGCAAGAAACTTTACCATCATGGGAATGAGCCCACACTAGAGAGTCCGCAATCAGAGAAATCACAATCCTATCAATACGAAAACAAAGATCTAGAAAACGGGCTCGAAAACAATCATCAAGAACCCATATGTCATCCTGAATAAAATCAGAAACCCTCTCCCGGAGAGGGCTTGCCAAATAATCAGGAATCTCCAGAAGCTTTAAAATATGCACACCCAGCCGATTGTCACGCCAAAAGTCCCATTGAGAATTCTCACCAATGAGCCAATACCTTTCTTAAGAAGTTTAGAATAGTGAGTCCAAAAAGAAGACAAAACCGAAGAAGTTATATAACCCTTATATGGCTTCTGAAGCTGTTTTAGATACCACTCCGGCAAAAATGAATAGGCAAAACCCTCAGAGATCATAAACTTCCAAGTGAGCTTCTTTAAAAGCGAATCATTTAGTAACCCAAGGTCTGTCAAACCAAAACCATCTTGAGAGTAAGGCCTACAACAACGATCCCATGCAACCCGGATCAATGATGTGTAAAACCATGTTATAAAATACTCACTCGTAAGTGCACGAATCTTGAAGATAAGTACTGTTAATAGCCAAAATTGGATAAGGACCAAAGGAAAATTTTCCACCTCCCAGACCTGGTTCCATACCCGAGAGTTTCCACCAGGAGACCTCTCTATCCAGAGCCGAACTACGATACCACCCCAGGAACAAGGACGGGCTCCGGAAACATCCGGGATAGAGCCCGGAACGATCAGATCTAGCCCGCATCACCAAAACTAGAAGCTCCTCGAAGTCGAGGTCACCTCGCAAATGCTCTAGAGACTCGCCTGTACCTCGATTAACACAGAAGAATGTCCCTAGAAGGCCGCACCTAGCTTCGAAAGGTCAGGGAAAGCCACACCTAGCTTCGGAAGGTCAGGGGAAGCCATACCTAGCTTCGAAAGGGTCAAGGGAAGCCAGATCTGGCTCCAAGCTGGATGAAACTTCTCAGATATCAAGGTCAGAACACTAATCAACCTCACTGGTTGGTGCACCACACCATGCCATATTTAACGACCTCTATAAAGGATCATGCTGAAAGGATACGAGGGATACACTGAATCACATCTGGAAACGTTACCTATATGCAGAACAAGTAATAGAATCCAAAAAGGAAACAAACTGATCTCCACCACGATACTCTCAATTCGGCAAAGTCAATGACATTAAAACGAGAAATCCTGCCTGATAAGGAGGGGAGAGACTGAGAAAATCATGGGGAGAATCAGTCTGTGTGACCTACAAACTATGTATAAATAGAAAAGAAAGGAAATGAAAAAGAGGAGACTACTATTCGACAGGCATACGACAAACAATCAACCACTCCCTAGAGAGAGTTGAGAGCAAAGATAAAAGAATTTCTTTGTTTGTATACCATTCACGTTCAATAAAAATATTCTTGCTTTCTTTGGGATGAATGGTATCATCATTCCTTGTCATTTTATAAATCATTGCTACACATACAATAAATCTTAGCCACCACCTACGTGGTAGTGGTCTCAAGGGCGTTAACTGAGATTTCTCATCCCGAGTGAAATTTCCGTTAACACTTTCTGGCGCCGTCTGTGGGAAATACCCTACACCCAATTAACCAATTATTTGCATTTACGTTTTCGTTGTTTTACAGGAACTATGAGGCTCCGCTCCTCCCAAGGCCAACATAGAGTCCCGGAGCAACCTCTAGCGAGGCTAACACGAAAGGCCCCAAGAAAGGGGAGAAAGTCTGGATATAGTAGTCAAGCTCCGATCCAGACAACCAATACACGGGCTACTAGCCACCCTATAGTGAGCCAGGCAGCGCTCGACCAACAAGCGGCGGCCTTCGTAGAATCCGTCTGCGTCCGCCTCCGCACTGAAGGCATCACGATCCAGCCAACCAACCTGAATGATCAGGGAGAGCCGAGCAGGCTCGGAGCTAGGCCACCTGCTTTCGATCTCCTAGGACCTCCTCTTTCAGAGCCGGCTCGAGATAGATCAGGGCCCCAACGTTCGATCCGGGATAGGCTGGGACCCATGCCCCCAGTTTCGAAAAGACTTTTACAATATCAACCTAGGCTGGTTAAGTCTGCCGCGGATGCTTTTACCCGGAAGCCACGAGGGCTATCTCATCCAACTACATCTAGGAGAACTACACGGGCCCTAGAGGAGGAAAGTAGACAAACTCCCTGAGTGGATCATGTCCAGGAGGATGACCGGTAGAAATTGCCAGTTCATCAGAAAGATTCGACAGTGAGGAATGTGAGGTTAACTCGAAGAGACCTGGGAACAAGCGACTGAGGGATCAGCTGACAAAGCTATAAAAAGAGGTCCAGCAGATAAGGAATGGAAAGAATAAGGAGGACAAAAAGGATCCCCTGAGCGAGATTGAACGCTCTCTTCACTAGGAGGATCCGGGAAGCAGAGCTCCCCCCAAAATTCAAAATGCCAGCAGATAAGTTCTCTGGAACGGAAGATCCTCTAAGCCACCTAGAGAGCTTCGTTCAACAGATGGAGGTCCAGAACACTACCAGAGCAGATATGTGCAGAATGTTTCCAACGACCTTGATCGATTACACGAAAACCTGGTTCAGGAAACTGCCCGTTGGTAGCGTGGATTCTTTCACGAAATTATCAATAGATTTTTGCTCACAATTCCAAGGAGTCAAACCTCGCCCGAAAGATCTCATACACCTCCAATATGTGATCTAGGAACGGAGTGAAACTCTTCAATCGTACGTGGAACGATTTCACAAGGAGGTCATACAAATGAGAGTTTTCACTGAAAAAGAAACCCTCGCCAACTTCAGGCGAAACCTATGTGCAGTAAAGCTTTTCCGTTCCTTCGCCAAGAGACCTCCCGAGACTTACCAGGAGGCCTACGACCGGGCTCTTGAGTAGGTCGAGATTGATGAACAACTCAAGGTCAAGATGGAACACGACGACATGAGAACGGCAAAGCGTCTGAAGAAAGAAGCCCCCAAATTTGAGCCAGTGCAGAAAACTCAGAATAAACCTCCCAACAGGTCTACCTATCGCCTTCATGCTCCTCTACATAGGCCAGAAAGATATCCAGCAAAATGAACTCCTCCCCGGGCTTCGCCGCCTCCCAGGACCGTGGCTCCAGTATTGCAAGGGGAAAAAGGGTATGACTACTACACCCCTTTGAATGCTTCTAGGGAAACAGTCTACCTTGCCATACGAGATAAAGGGTTGCTCCAAAAGCCCGCTCCCATGAAGGCCCCAGCTGACAGGAGAAACCGGTACAAGTACTGCGACTTCCACGAAGACGTGGGCCACAACACCTTAGAGTGCTATAATTTGCGCAACCAGATTGAGGCCCTGATAAGGGGAGGATGCCTGATTAAGTTCTAACAACAGGTCAGAGATAATATCAGGACTGGAAGGGAGGTACAAGCTGAAATCCTTGAGGACGCAGAAAAGAGGAAATGGGAGCAGGCTGACTTAATGTAACAGATCCAGGTGATACACACTATCAGCGGAGGTCCTACACTGGCTGGCGTTTCCAATAACTCCCGAAAAAACCACGCAAGAAAGGTTCCCCGCATCGGAGAAAGCCGAGGGATCTTCGAAGTCAGCCAGAGCCCGACAGAGCCCTCCCAATCAGCACAGATCGTATTCACTGAAGCAGATGTCTTTAACACTGTGCAACCTCATGATGATCCTATGGTAATAACGATACAGATCGCCAACTGTCTGGTCCATCGCGTGCTCGTGGATACAGGTAGCAGTGTAGATATCCTCTTCAAGGATACCCTGGAAAAATTGAACCTGAAGCAACATTGTTTCAACAGCTGTACCACTCCGCTTTACGGTTTCACTGGGGACTCGATCATACCAGTGGGGTCAATGATCCTCCCAGTAATCATCGGGGTCACCTCGCTCCAACAGAATGTTATGACCGACTTTGTTATAGTGGACACCCCATCGGCCTACAACGCCATCCTAGGGAGACCTTTCCTATCCTCCTTGAAGGGAGTCTTGTCCATATACCACATCGTCTTGAAATTCTCGGTTGGAACCAAAGTAGGAGAGGTACGCAGAGACCAGCAGGCAGCCAGGAAATGCTACGCAATATCTGCCAATCCTACAGCCCTAGCGAAACAATGTGTAAAGGTGACATTAGTCCAGGAGGACAGGGATACGTCCCAGATAATCCAGGAGGAGAAGGAGCCCGCGGAACATCCTGGGCATCTGGAGAGAGAACTTATTATGCCCTACGAGGAAGAACGGAGTAAGGAATGGGCCAGCGGGCAGCCCGTAGATAAACTAGAAGAGATACCTATCAGGAATGACGATCCCTCCAAGGTCGTCAAGGTCGGAGCCACCCTTGATCTAGAAGTACAAAGAGGACTGATTGACCTTCTCAGGGAATTCAATGACATCTTCGCCTGGAACCATGATGAAATGCTTGGAATCCCGGCATCGTTGGCCACCCAACGACTAGCAGTAGATCCAACAGTCAAGCCCGTCAAGCAGAAGTGGCGTCACTTCAACGCTGATAGGAATGCGGCGGTGCAGGAAGAGGTTGACAAATTGATCAAAGCAGGGTTCGTCAGAGAAGTGCGTTACCCCGAATGGATCGCCAACGTGGTCATGGTCACGAAGGCAAATGGGAAATGGCGTATGTGTGTCGATTACACCGACCTCAACCGGGCTTGTCCGAAAGACAGTTTTCCTTTACCAAAGATCGACCAGCTGGTTGACTCCACATCCGGAAATAAACTTTTGAGTTTTATGGACGCATTCTCAGAATACAACCAAATTAAAATGCACCCGGCTGACCAAGATAAGACCAGTTTCATTACTGGGTAGGGCTTATACTGCTACAAGGTGATGCCGTTTGGTTTGAAGAATGCGGGGACCACATACCAGCAGCTGGTTAACAAACTGTTCAAGCCCGAGATAGGAAGGACGATGGAAGTGTATATCGACGACATGATCACGAAATCCCCAACCACAAAGGGACATCAGGAAGACCTTCGCAAAACCTTCCTCATACTGAGGGAAAACCAGATGCGTTTGAACCCCTCCAAATGTGCCTTTGGGGTAACGGCAGGGAAGTTTCTGGGCTTTATGGTTCATGAGAGAGGTATAGAAGCTAGCCCAGAAAAAATCAAAGCAATCTTGGACCTGGAATCCCCGACCTCGCTCAAGCAAGCACAGATTCTGACTGGACAGGGTGGCGGCACTCAACAGGTTTATCTCTCGCTCCACCGATAAATGTCTCCCTTTCTTCAAGGCCATCAAACAAGGGAAGAATATGAAATGGAGCCAGGAGAGCGAACAGACGTTTCAAGCTTTTAAAGAGTACCTAACAAGCCCCCCATTGTTAGTCAAACCGGTTCTCGGAGATGAGTGGCATATCTACCTGGCCGTATCAGAAAATGCAGTAAGCGGGGCTTTGGCCAAGGATTGTAGCGAAGGTTTTCGAAGACCCATATACTATCTGAGTCATGCTTTGACCAAATCAGAAAGGAATTACATTCTCCTGGAAAAGCTCGCTTATGCTCTGGTGATCTCATCGAGGAAACTCCGTCCCTGTTTTCAAGCTCACACAATAGCAGTAGTGACAGACCAACCCCTCCACCAATTCTTACAAAGACCAGACGTGTCAGGAAGGCTAGTCTTATGGGCACTAGAGCTCACTCAGTTCGACCTAAAGTATAAGCCCCGGACTACAATTAAGGCACAGGCTTTGGCCGACTTCGTGGCAGAATTCTCAGCGATCCCAGATCCAGATGATCCCTCAGTATCAAATGAGGTCCCTGAGAAGATATCCGAGGTCGAAAATTGGCCGGAAGGCTGCAAGCCATGGATGCTCTTTTCAGATGGAGCATCCGGGCAAGCCGGGGGATGAGCTGGCATAGTTTTAATAGATCCGGAGGGGACCGAGTTCTGTCACTGTTTCAGATTCGAGTTTAAAGCTACCAACAACGAAGCAGAATATGAAGCCCTCCTAGCCGGGATGAAGGTAGCCATTGAACTAAAGGCCGACTACCTGCAGATCAAGAGCGATTCATTGCTTGTTGTAAACCAGGTGACTGGGGTCTACCAGGAAAAGGGAGATAATATGGCTGCCTACCTAAATCTAGCTCGGTTGCTAAAAAGCAAATTTAAGGGACTCAAGATCGATCAGGTGCCTCGACACCAAAACCATCGCGCAGATGTTCTGGCTAAAATAGAGGCGAACGGAGGCCAGTCCCTACCAAGGGGAATTCCCATCTACGTAATCACCCAGCCAAGCATAGCCACAAATGGAGAAATTTGTTCCCTGGATCGCCTGCCTTGCTGGATGAACCCTATTATCGCCTACCTCCTTGAAGGAGAGCTTTCCGAAGGGCCAGACCAAGCCCGAAGAATTAAGAGACTCTCAGTTCGATACTGTATGGTGGACGGATACCTCTACAGGAGGGGCAGATCCCTCCCCTTACTTAGGTGCTTGCATCCTGATGATGCTATGTGGGCATTGAGAGAGGTCCACTCTAGGGACTGTGGGAACACATAGGTGGGGAAGCTCTAGCCTATCAGGTGCTTCGTATGGGGTACTATTGGCCGACCATCCATCAAGATGCAAAGAGTTTTGTGCAATCTTGCGAACCTTGTCAAAGAACTTCAAACTTCAACCACCAGCCACCCGAGCGACTGTCGTCCCTCAGTTCACCTTACCCATTTGCCATGTGGGGAATCGACCTAATTGGGCCACTTCCTACCGCTCCAGGACAGATGAACATGCTATCGTGGCTATCGACTACTTCACAAGATGGGTCGAGGCAGGACCTCTTTCTCGAATATCAGAAAAGAATACAACCAAGTTCATCAAGACTAACGTGGTATGCAGATTCGGGACCCCTCTCATCATTATAGCCGACCTAGGAAAGCAATTCGACAACGCCCGGTTCAAAGACTTATGCAAGGGATTGGGGATCGACCTCAGATTCGCTTCCGTCGCTCATCCCCAGACTAACAGGCTGGTAGAATCCACCAACAAGACTATCAAGAAACTTCTGAAGAAGAAGCTACAGTAGAAGAAAGGCAAGTGGGCCGAAGAGCTACCAGAGGTCCTCTGGGCATACCGGACTACAAAAAGAACAGCTACCGGGGAGACACCTTATTCCCTGGCTTTCGAAGTTGAAGCAGTCCTCCCCATCGAGCATAAGTTGACCTCGTTCAGGGTACAGCACTTTGAGCCCGAAAGCAACGAAGTCAAGCTCCGGGCTAATCTAGACCTCTTAGAAGAAAAACAAGACCGGGTAGTAGAGAAAGTAGAGATCTACCAGAGCAAGATCGCTAGATACTTCAACCAAAAGGCCAGAGCCTGGAAATTCAAAAAAGGGGATCTGGTACTTAGGAAGGTGACCCTAAAAACTCGAAAAAGGTCGGATGGAGTCTTAAGTCCCAATTGGGAAGGGCCATATTTGATAAATCTAGTTGTTTGCAATGGAGCTTATAAACTCGAAGACATGGACAGACGATCCATCGACCACACTTGGAATACAGATCATTTGAGGAAATTCTACCCTTGAAGGGGGTTCTCCAGTAGACTACCCCCACTTAGTTTTCATTACTAACCCTAATAAAGATGTACTACATCTCAATCATCAATAAAGTCATTTTCCTTTTCTCCTCCATCTTTGTCTCCAACTATGTTCAACATTAGTGACTACACCCTTGTATGAGAACTCAACATAAACGTTTCGAGACCAGGAAATAGCTCGACAGCCCTCCTGTTGCCTTGGTCGGGCTACCACCCCCAAGAAGGATCTGAGTGTAAGAGCATAGTTGCCCTCCAGATCTCGAGACCAGGAAATAGCTCGATAGCCTTTCTGATGCCTTGGTCGGGCTACCACCCCCAAGAAGGATCTGAGTGTAAGAGCATAGTTGCCCTCCAGATCTCGAGACCAGGAAATAGCTCGATAGCCCTCCTGATGCCTTGGTCGGGCTACCACCCCGAAGAAGGATCTGAGTGTAAGAGCATAGTTGCCCTCCAGATCTTGAGACCAGGAAATAGCTCGACAGCCCTCCTGATGCCTTGGTCGGGCTACCACCCCCAAGAAGGATCTGAGTGTAAGAGCATAGTTGCCCTCCAGATCTCGAGACCAGGAAATAGCTCGATAGCCCTCCTGATGCCTTGGTCGGGCTACCACCCCCAAGAAGGATTTGAGTGTAAGAGCATAGTTGCCTTCCAGATCTCAAAGATTAGGAAATAGCTAAGTAGCCCTCCTGATGTCTTGGTTGGGCTATCACCCCATATAAAAATATATATATATATATATAATGTTTGCTTTCATGTGCAAGATCAAAATCATCATAATTCCCTACACGAATCTTAATTGTTGCTACAGATGCTACTCTGGATCCCATTCAAGACCAGAAATAAAATAAAAGTTCTCAAAAGCGATTCGATTTCTCATTAAGGACAAGGGGAGCCTATCCCTCGATAAGGCTACATCCACCAAATGGGGAGCCCAACCCCTGAACTCGGGCTACAAAAAAAAAGCTAATAAGGGCAAAACGGGGCACTCACCCCCTTTTCCGGGCAATCAAAAACAAGTCATGATGAACCGCTTCAAGCCTTGGGACTCTCTTGGCTCTCTTCCGCTGGCCCTCCTCCTTCTTGCTGATCTCCGCCATCAACCCCCTCTACAGATAAATGTCCATCTGGGTTATCCTCGCCGACCGCTCCTCCATTTAGAGGCTCCATCGGTTGATCAGCAGGATCTTCCTCCAAAACCTCATTTATCACTTCTATAACCTCAGGCGGGATAGCCGCGACAAGAAGGGCAGCCATGGACCCCGTCCGGCTCCTATCGACCTCCATCTTTGTTAAAGGATCCTCAGATGGGCTCCTAACCTCTTCACCAGCTCCCGAATGGTCCTCCTCGGATTGAAAGGACATCACTTTACTGGAAGACTCCCCAAGACCTGAGGTGGTAAAAGTAGGAAGAGAGAATAAAGGATCTGTTTGAGCGGGCTGCTTCCCAGCTCCTGCTTGGCTCGAAGGGACCACCTTGTCGCCTTCAGGGCGAGATAGCTCGGCCGCCTTGAGCATTATTTCCTGTCTATCCTAGCCAGCAATGGATGACAAATCAAAGGGAGGAGGAAGAGCTTCCGTGGCCTGAAAGGAAGCATAGAAATACCTGTCGCTGAAGGAGGTCTCCGCATCAGCTTGCAGCTTGGTCACCTGAGTAATCAGAGACTGGTTCTCGAGGTCCAACTTCTTAGCCTCAGATATCCAGGAATCCCGCTGCCTAGCCCGCCGGAGAGATTGAAGACACTCCTGATCATAAGATTGCTTCATCCTCTCATAATCGCAGCGAAGCTCAGCCATCTCGACCTCAACCTTTCCCTGGTTGGAAGTCACCTCTTCCACTAAAGACCGAGCCTGCTGGAGCAGCTCCCCATCTTTCTTGGCTTTAGCTTCGGCTTTTGCAGCCCGGTCGCGGAGGAGGGCTACCTGGTGGCCCATCGCAACATTGAACTTGAAGGCCTACAAAATACTGAACCTGAGTTAGAAACTGAACGAATTAACAAGAGTAGCACGAAGGAAATACAATTACCTCAGCTAAAATAGCAGACCCCTTGGTTATAAGGACATCCATAGGTATGGAAGCCATCTTGGAGATCCCGCCACCCAGACAGGAAGATATGAATTGCTCTAGGACCTCATCCCACCCTGTCGAGCTCGACTGAGGCCGAGAGCGGCTGGAAGGAACCCTCGTGACACCTTTCCCAGAAGCAACACCTTTCCCAGAAACCTCCGAAGCTTTGGTTGTTGGAAGCGCAGCGGAATCAGGTGTTTGAGTTGAAGGGGTAGCAACTTTAGCGGCCACGACCGGAGGGACAGAATCAGCCTAGCCAACCACCTGGGGAGCTTTACCCAAAGCCCAGAAAGCCCGCGAGGCAAGAGTGGCCATCTTAGACCCAGCCAGAGAGATAGATGAAGCCAGAGCAGGTTCGACCTTAGAGGAGAGAAGAGAAACTCCACCTTGAGGAGAGCATGAGACGTGACGGGTGGCCGGTTCCATGACAAAAACTGTGAATAAGCAGATTAAAAAAGAAAATGTTAGAACCAAGCTGAGTAATAAGGCGAATCAACTCAATGACACTTACTAGGAATAGCGTCTGAAATCCACAAATATTTGTTCACCCTACGAGGATCAAAAGCTTCAGCAGTAGGGAACTTCAGATTCAAATAATTCCGGGCTAGAATAGCCTTTAAAACGGCTTCGGACCCAAAAGGCAGGGAGTCCTGGTCCCATGAGGGCTTGTCACTGAAAGCCGTGGGAACCTCAAATTCATGCCCTCCGATGAAAATCGAGCTCCCCCAGTCATCCCCCACCAGGATCCATTCTTCTTTCCACGAGGGGTCCTTCTTCGAGGCACCAGGAACGATGAAGTTGAGCTTGTTCTTGGCCTTGGCATAGAACTGGCCTCGAGGAGCCCCAGACAGGCTCCCAATCTGGAAGAGATAGGCCAGCTCTTCTGCACCCGGATCCCTCGTCACCTTACTCATCTGGCATTGTTCCCTCCATAATATAAGGAAACCAATCAGATGCCTCCAGAAGCCATGCGTCAACTGGAGGGGAGCGAGCTGGATGGCGTTGAGAGCCCGCCGAAGAGTCGGATGGAGGGGAAACCTGACCCCGTTCTCAAGAGCGGCCACATGAATCGGAAGCACGCCTTTAGGGGGGGTTGAAGAACTCGTAATTTTTAGGAGGCACCGAGATGGATACGCTGTCGGGGATGCCAAACTTTGACCTCAAGCGATCAATCGACACCGGGTCAATAGTGGAATCTGGGACAACCTAGAAATCGTAAGGAGGGAGCCTCTCCACAAGAGGACCTGGAGCCGAGACCCGACGCTCCCCCGTGGCGCCACCGTCCGTTTCTTTATCGGAATCTTCGTCGACGATATCCAAAGGGTGGTCAGGATGGTTGGAGAACCCAGTCCCGATGGATACATTCCTACTCGACCGCCGACGTTGTGAGGTGGGCGAGGAATCATCGCCGTCAGAACTCCTCCTAGCCCGCTTCCCCTGAGTAAAACTGACGACCTCCTCACCGTCGATTATGGAATCAGCTGAGTCGTGACTGTTTTTCGACATTGTAAAAGCTAAAAAGGATGAAGAATGAAGAAAAAAGCAAGCTTGGAGGAAAAGCTACGGAAATATTTCTCAGCAAAATTTTTTTAGCTCAAAGAGATGTGAGGAAGAGGAGGAGGAAAATAGACATATATATAAGCAGGAGAGCAACAGCACGAGCTACCGAGATACTCGTTTGGTAACTGTAAAAAATCTCTGGGACTACAGTATCGTAACCGGATTAAACTCAAAAGCGGGCTAATCATCTCACGCCACATCACTTACGCAGTTAAAAGGAAGATCTCCCCAAGATTCTGGTAACGGTAAAAAATCTCGGGGACTGCCGTAACGCAATCAGATTAATTCGAAGATAAATTAGTCGGTTCGCATCACGTCACTCAAATGAAGAAATTTCCCCAATATTTCGGTAACGGTGAAAAGAGGAAGATTTCCCAAATAAAGTAAAACTCTGACACCAACCCCGAGCTCGACGTCTGGTGTTCAAGTCAGAGGGGACTTCTGTTAATAGCCAAAATTGGCTAAGGACCAAAGGAAAATTTTCCACCTCCCAGACCTGGTTCCATACCCGAGAGTTTCCACCAAGAGACCTCTCTATCCAGAGCCGAACTACGATACCACCCAGGAACAAGGACGGGCTCCAGAAACATCCGGGATAGAGCCCGGAACGATCAGATCTAGCCCGCATCACCAAAACTAGAAGCTCCCCGAAGTCGAGGTCACCTCGCAAATGCTCCAGAGACTCGCCTGTACCTTGATTGACACAGATGAATGTCCCTAGAAGGCCGCACCTAGCTTCAAAAGTTCAGGGAAAGCCACACCTAGCTTCAGAAGGTCAGGGGAAGCCACACCTAGCTTCGAAAGGGTCAAGGGAAGCCAGATCTGGCTCTAAGCTGGATGAAACTTCTCAGATATCAAGGTCAGAACACTAATCAACCTCACTGGTTAGTGCACCACACCATGCCATATTCAACGACCTCTATAAAAGATCATGCTGAAAGGATACGAGGGATACACTGAATCACATCTGGAAACGTTACCTATATGCAGAACAAGTAATAGAATCCAAAAAGGAAACAAACTGATCTCCACCACGATACTCTCAATTCGGCAAAGTCAATGACATTAAAACGAGAAATCCAGCCCGATAAGGAGGGGAGAGACTGAGAAAATCATGGGGAGAATCAGTCTGTGTGACCTACAAACTATGTATAAATAGAAAAGAAAGGAAATGAAAAAGAGGAGACTACTATTCGACAGGAATACGACAAACAATCAACCACTCCCTAGAGAGAGTTGAGAGCAAAGATAAAAGAATTTCTTTGTTTGTATACCATGCACGTTCAATAAAAATATTCTTGCTTTCTTTTGGATGAATGGTATTATCATTCCTTGTCATTTTATAAATCATTGCTACACATACAATAAATCTTGGCCACCACCTACGTGGTAGTGGTCTCGAGGGTGTTAACTGAGATTTCTCATCCCGAGTGAAATTTCCGTTAACAAGTACAGTGGCAAATAAGGATCGTTCCCACGAGGAAAAGTGATTTATTGATTGAAAACTAATTTTAATTCTAATTAAACTAAGAATATCCAAGAGATTGTTTTGAGAATTGAATTAAACTAAATTTAACTAAGAGACTAAATTAATTAAAAGCAAGTAACAAGAAATTATGGATTGTGATCAAGAAATAAGGAATATTAGGTCATCAATGATTCCCAATTATAAACACTCAATGTATGGAATTAACTTGTAAACAAATTCAATCAATTCAAGGGTTCATTCTGTATCTTTAATATGACTATTACCGTACGATCACGAGATGAGTCACATGTTCCCGACCACAATTCACCCTTTGATCTATGGTGTGAACAATAATCGGAAACCCATTAAGTTCAAGAATAAAGAACCAAAATCTAAACTTTGCTTTGATCTATGCTAAAGATAAATTTTATTTATTCAAGTGAGCATTAATCAGGATTAGGTTTTGATATATACTCTAACCCTAACTCTCAGATAGTCTTAACCCTAAAATCATGCCAAATAATCATCCACCCTTTGGTCTATGGTGTGAATGAAAATTAAAACTAATGAGGAGTCAAGCAATTAAGTATTGGTTCCAGGTTTTTGATTGCGCATCGGAATGAGGTTTTAAAATTTTTTATGCAATCATCAAGTAAACCTATTTGTACAGAAATAATCGAAAACAATAAGAAGGAGAAGAAACTATTTCATACCAGCATTTGAAGGCTCCTTCTTTCTTTTCCGATCTGCTTCCTGATTTGAACCACAAGATCTTCCCGGCTATGTCCCGCGATTGGCAACAGCGTGTGGGCGCGTCACCGGTTTCAAGAACTTAAGTGGAGGTAGAAGAAACTAATGAAAACAACTCTTGTTTTCTAGGTGTGGAATACGGCCACCATGAATCAAGAAATTTTTTTTTTCTCTCTCTCTCTCTCTCTAGCCGCACACCTCTCTCTTTTCTTCTTTTTTTTCACGAAAAATTACATTCAATATAATTGAGTGAACTCATATATTCTCTTCTCTTGATTACATGCAACTAATTGCATTAAATACAATTAAGAGAACTCATGTATTGCATTCAATACAATTGAGAGAACTCATGTATTCTCTTACGTGTATCAGTTTTCAAAACGTTTAGTTAATTAATATCTAATATCAATTAATTAATTTTTTTATTATGTTAACTGATAACTTTATTAATTAATCCTTTAAATATCTAATATTTATAAGGATAATTAATGACTTTGAATTTAAACCTTTTAAATTCAAATTTGATAACACCATCCAACTAATGATTAACCGCATAATTAAATAATCTAATTACTTAATTAACATAATCATTAATATTCATTAATTAAATAATCTCATTATTCAATTAATTCCCAAATAAATATGTGTCACTTTCGTAACACAACTAATTGGACAATCCAATTAATCAACCATGACCCTTGATACCTTTAATCAATCGGGCTAGCAAGTGGACCTAATGGACCCACAGTATTTTGAGCTCCAATAATCCTTATAAATAATTAATTAAACTCTTTAATTAATATTTCATGATTATTAACTTCGGTGTTATTCCACTAAAAACCCGAAGCTGCATTCTCTCAACTGTAGATGTTTTTACACAAACCAATAACTTTCGGTGTCCATCGATATAGATATTACATATGGTATAATCCTCCACAAGCAGTTCATAATTAGAGCTAGGTCATAATGTTCGTTATACCCCTCTAATTACATATTTTCCATTAAGTACAATTGATTCTCTAATGAACAATAAATCCTACATTCCTCACGGAATTATGAGAGCGCTCATATTGTTCAAGCCCCGAATCAACCCTTAAGGGAACTACTATCTACTTCTCGTAAGAAGGAGTGGATTCCACTATTGTGTACAAACCTTCCCAGCCACAAGCCAAACCGCGATCCCAACATACAGAGTATATTGATCGGGAATGTAACTCTGATCTCGCCCATGGTATATCAAAAACCACGATCTAACCTGAAGGAGTCGATAAGACACTCAGGATTAAGATCACCCATTTATAGCCATCATTTGTTGATATATATGAATCTCATCATGTAACGGATCTTATTGAGAGATTCATATAGATCGTGGCCCAGTCCTATATGATCATATCACATAAGGTGCCTCCATTCTCATATCACCATATGAATGATCCAGGATAAGATCACCGTACATTACGGAATGGACCGCAGCAGTAGATTAACCACAAATAAAGTACCCAACTTTATTTGCTATCTAAGGACTCTTTAGATTGCTCGTTTCAAAATGAATCCATCTGTATATGACAATCATATACTCAGTTTGAATTACATCCGGAAATCTTGGATGTTAAATACACATGTTATACAAAAGTATGAAACAATTTGAATGAATAAACTACTTCTTTTATTTATGTTCATTTCACATTTACAAATTACAAGCTTTAGGGCAAAAACCCCAATAATCTCCCACTTGCACTAAAGCATGTGAGACATGTCTTGTAAACCTAGACCCTCTAGGTGACCCGTAAACACTTTAGCCGGTAAGGTCTTTGTAAATGGATTAGCATGATTGTCCTGTGATGCTATCTTGGTCACGATCACATCTCCTCTCTGCATTATCTCTCTGATGAGATGATATTTCCTCTCTATATGCTTCCCTCTCTTATGGCTTCTTGGTTCTTTGGAGTTAGCCACAACACCACTGTTATCACAATAAAGTGTGATAGGCTTATCCAGATCTGGAACAACTTCCAGATCACTCAAGAATTTTTGGAGCCAAACAACCTCTTTAGCAGCTTCACAAGCGGCTACATATTCGGCTTCCATGGTGGAGTCAGCAATACAAGATTGCTTAACACTCCCCCAGACAATGGCTCCACCACCAAGGGTGAATACTGATCCAGACGTGGATTTTCTAGAATCCCTGTTTGACTGAAAATCAGAATACGTGCATCTTAATGGGACCAAATCCTGTCCAGAATACACTAGCATATAGTTTCTCGTTCTCCGAAGACATTTGAGAATAGTCTTGACAGCAACCCAATGATCCAATCCTGGGTTGGACTGGTATCTGCTGGCTACTCCCACTGTGAAGCAGATATCTGGTCTCGTGCATAACATAGCATATATGAGACTGCCTACCGCACAGGGAACACGTCTCATATCCTCAACTTCTTGAGGTGTATTAGGACATTGTTCCTTAGACAAGTGAACTCCATGCCTAGAAGGTAAATTACCTTTTTAGAGTTCTGCATCGAAAATCGTACAAGAATCTTATCGATATACGATGCCTGAGACAATGCTAGGAGTTTGTTCTTACGATCCCTTAAGAGTTGGATCCCTAGAACATAACTCGCCTCTCCCAAATATTTCATTTGAAATTGGCTAGCCAGCCAGCCCTTTACTTCCGATAATACCCCTACATCATTCCCAATGAGTAGGATATCATCTACATATAGGACTAAGAAAACTACTTTCTTGTCAATGACGCGCTTGTAGACACAAGGCTCATCAACATTTTGTTCGAAGCCATAGGTTTTGATCACATCATCAAACCTTATGTTCTAAGATCTAGATGCTTGCTTCAGTCCATAAATGGACATTCGTAACTTGCAAACCTTTTGCTCTTGATACGGAGACACGAATCCCTCTGGTTGCATCATGTAGATGCTCTTATCAATATTGCCATTCAAGAATGCAGTCTTGACGTCCATTTGCCAAATTTCATATCAAAATGAGCAGCAATGGATAAGAGAATCCTAATAGACTTAAACATGGCTACTGGCGAGAAGGTCTCTTCATAATCGACCCCTTCTTTCTGGGTATAGCCCTTGGCCACTGGTCTTGCCTTGAAGGTCTCTACCTTCCCGTCTACTCCTCTCTTTCTCTTGTAGATCCACTTACACCTTATCGGTTTTACCCCATCCGGTAAGTCTACAAGTTCCCAGACTGAGTTAGAGTACATAGACTCCATCTCGAGATTCATGGCTTTAAGCCATTCCTCTTTGTTAGGATCTTCCATTGCATTCTTAAATGTCAATGGATCATCCACACTACCTATAGAAATGACATCTCGTCCCTCACCTATACCCAAATAGCATTCAGGTTGTCTCACAACCCTCCCACTGCGTCTAGGTGGTAGTGTATCCTGACTAGAAATCATCCGACTATCAGATATCAATGGATCAATAACTCTTGTTAATTGAGCACTAGTCGTACCAGGCTCCATTTCATTCAATACAATCTTGCTACGAGGTTTATGATCACTAATATATTTATCCTCAAGAAACGTTGCATTTGTCGATACAAATACTTTGTTCACTTCAGGACTATAGAAGTATCAACATCTGGTCTCCTTGGAATATCCCACAAATAAGCAGACTACAGACTTTGGGTCTAGCTTTCCACTTCTGTTCTTCAGCACGTGTGCTAGATACCCCCATATGCGGAAATGTCATAAACTAGCTTTACGACCATTCCACAACTGTAAGGGAGTCTTAGGAACAGATTTGGATGGGACTACATTCAAAATGTAAGCCGCAGTTTGTAACGCATATCCCCAAAAGGAATTTGGTAATGATGAGAAACTAATCATAGATCTCACCATTTCCATAAGGGTTCTATTTCTTCTCTCAGCGACACCATTCTGTTGTGGTGTTCCAGGAGCTGTGAGTTGGGACACTATCCCATGCTGGACCATAAAGTCTTCAAACTCTTGGTCAAGGTACTCACCTCCACGATCCGATCGTAGAGACTTGATAGTCTTTCCTAACTGATTCTCAACTTCAGCTCGGAACTCTTTGAACTTTTCAAAAGTTTCCGACTTCCGTTGCATTAGGTAGACATATCCGTATCTAGAGTAGTCATCTATAAAAGTGACATAATACTCATAGCCACCCCTTGCTTTAACATTCATCGGTCCACAGACGTCTGAATGTATAAGCTCTAGTGGTTCTTTAGCTCTAAGCCCTTTTCCAGTAAAAGGTCTCTTGGTCATTTTACCTTCCAGACAGGATTCACAGACAGGTAAGGTGCCAACCTATAACTCACTTAAAGGTCCGCTTTTAACTAGTCTATCTATCCTGTCAAGGTTAATGTGGCCAAGTCTTAGATGCCACATATACGTTTCGTTTTTTGGAGAAATATTTTGTCGTTTCATTTTTGGTTTTTCAACTTTAAACATTTCAGCATTGAGCAGTGTTGTATGTATTAATGGCCTTAAAACATACAAATTGTTTTCGTTTAATCCTGAACATATATTCAAACCATTCTTTGTAATAATAACAGACTTATTATTAAAAGAAACAGAATATAATTGTTCCAACAACTTTGAAACTGAAATCAAATTTCTTGTGAATCCAGGAATAAAAAACACATTGTTCAAAACAATAAAATAATTTCCAAAATGTAGTCTAACTACACCCACTGCTCTTGCTGACACGACATCCCCCGACCCAACACGTATAGAGAAGGCTCCATCCTCAAGCTGTGTCCAAGAATCAGTCCACCGCATAGAAGAACATACATGGTTAGTGGCCCCCGAATCAACTATCCAGGGTGAAGAATCATCTTCCACTAAACATGACTCAAGAACAAGTAAATCATTTTTACCTTTCATTTTCTTCTTCTTTGCAACTTCCTCTAGATACTGAGGACAGTTCCTCTTCCAGTGTCTAACCTTGTCGCAATGGAAACATTTTCCTTTGCCTTGGTTGGCGAAGGCACCCTTTTTCTTGCCTTGGGATTTCTTGGGCTTGGGCTTACCTTTTGCCTTCCCAGCAGACCTCTTCCTCTTTTTTATTTGCAGAGAAAGATGGTTCGGCAACATTTGCCTCACTGGTCTTACTTTTGTTGTCCTTAGTCAAGGACTAAAAAGTAGTGAGCTCATTGAGCAACTGAGTGAGACTGAACTTTAGCTTGTTCATCTCATAGTTACTCTTGAACTGATCGAAACTCTTCGGAAGAGTCGGCAGTATGATGCTCACCTGACTAGGTTCATCAATGGCCCCGCCATTGATCTCTACCATGTTGAAATATGACATCATGTTCAGGACATGTTCCCGAACAGATGCACCCTCCTTCATCCGAGCAAGCATTGCGGAACGATCAGCTTCGTGCCGCTTTTGGTCAGAGGGTTGCCCGAACATAGCCTGCAATGACTCCATTATTTCAAATGCAGTACCCATTGCTTCGTGCTTAGTGACAAGCACGTCTGTCATACTGGTTAACAGATATGTTTGGGCTTTCTCATCTGATGGGACCCATTTTTGATATGCCTCACGAACAGTTCGTCCGGCATCGGCAGTAGTACTTTGGAGGACATTCCTCTGTAAGCACAAACTTTAGGTCCTTGGTGACCAAGATTGCATTTATGTTATGTTTCCATTTAGTGTAGTTAGCACCAGTTAATTTGTCATTAGCAAGGATTTGTAACAGTGCAGATGACATGGCTGAAAAAAACATAAATTAATAATTCATTCAATCATACATTAAAAACATGTGCGAATGTTCAACATAAAATTAAACATGATGTATGATAATGTTTAATGAACAAGAACAACCCTAAGAAAACAATGTTACTATGCCATGACAATCTAACATACCACAAGCAAGTGCCGCCTTAGGGTCGGTCAAATTCTTGCATGTTGGATCGAGACCTTCTCAATCAAATGATATACCATAATAACTCTTATTCCAATATCATTCAATCATCGTTTTTTTAGTCAGGTTTTTAATTAACTAATTTAATTAAAACCTTGTGAACGTAACCCATCATTTTAGATCTCATGAGCTTAACTCGAGAATTGCCGCCTTAGGGTCGGTCAATCCCGAAATCCCCTCAGAAATCCTATCCGTTAGGAAGTCAACCTTGGTATTGATTCTTATGAAAACTCTCCTTAGGGAGGACGAAAGTAAAGCCGTCACGAGGCCCCACTCGAATCTCACGGTGTTGAACTAATGATAGAGACCGCGGGATATAATGTCATATATCCCTCTCCCACTCACTATTTTATAATTAGGGTTTTCTATATTAATGCATCTAGATTAAACAAGATTAAACGGCTAATTTCAATCTAAACGTCTAGTGCATTAATCACAAATTATTAGAATCCTATTCCAATAACTAATAAACTAATATGATTTTTAACTCTTAAAAATCTAGTTCATTAGTGATAATTCTAATCTATGTAAACTATTTACTAAGACCAGAATTATTAAATGTGTATTTACCAAGTTTTAACAATTAAAACTAAACACATTATCAGGTCTAATTATAATTAGAGGCTTAATCGAATTAAACTTAATATTTATAATGGACCCTACTAATCTAAGTAATTAAACACTTTAATAAATAGATTAGTATTTAATGAGAATTACCAAGTTTTTACTCCTAAAAACTAATCCCATTAACTTATAGCCAATTATGTGAATTACCCATTTTAATCAAATTAAAATTAAACACAAAATATAGAAGGCTATAATGCATGTATGACATATCAACATATATATGTGTAGGCACATCTAATCTAAATGATATGTATATGCATGACAATGCTTTAATTATAATATAATAAAAGCATACATGAATTGACCGAGTACGATGAGTTTATCTAACTTAAAAATTTTCTAATTACAATAATATCCAAGGCATTCCTTGGTCTTCTTGTAATTCCAAAAATCTTCAAGTCCATTTGTAATATCTTTTGTGTCTTCAGGGCCCAAAATCAAGTCCAACTTGATTTATTTCATTGGATCCATCACATGGATTAAATCCATAAAGCCCAAGTGTTACTCTAACACTTTTCGAATGCCCGGGAATTTCCAAAAATAGAAAATTTTGGCCCAAACTTGATTGACTGCTGCACTCCGCGCGCTCTTGCTACACGCATACACAACAATTGTGCATAGCTGCAGCATGTTGCACATACACACAACAATTGTGCGCAGCACACACATGCACAACAATTGTGCACAGCTGCAACATGACATGTGTAAATTGTTGTGCGCACCATTTATTGTGCAACATATCTATTACAATTGTGTTATCGTGGTATGTCTTCCGGATCCTCATCTTCATCGATTTACATCAATAAAAATAAAATAATAGCATAAAAAAACCAACCCGGAATTAATAGTACATTTAAAATCCAAAAATCCTAAAACCTATGTACCATAAAAATTTACGATCAACCATGTTTAAATTAAACAATTTAATTATAAACATTCATACAATCATAAAGACAGTGCCTACACATTCATACATGCAATCAGGAGCAATCGAATTCGATTATACTGTACAAAAATGGCTCTGATACCATTTATTGGTTCTAGGTTTTGGATTGCGCAGCGGAATGGGGTTTTAAATTTTTTATGCAATCATCAAGTAAACCTATTTGTACAGTAATAATCGAAAACAATAAGAAGGAGAATAAACTATTTCATACCAGCGTTTGAAGGATACTTCTTTCTTTTCCTATCTGCTTCCTGATTTGAACCATAAGATCTTCCCGGCTATGTCCCGCGATTGGCAACAGCGTGTTGGCGCATCACAGGTTTCAGGAACTTAAGTGGAGGTAGAAGAAACTAATGAAAACAACTCTTGTTTTCTAGGTGTGGAATACTGCCACCATGAATCAAGAAAAAAAAATTTCTCTCTCTCTCTAGCCGCACACCTTTCTCTTTTCTTCTTTTTTTTTCACGCAAAAATTACATTCAATACAATTGAGTGAACTCATATATTCTCTTCTCTTGATTACATGCAACTAATTGCATTAAATACAATTAAGAGAACTCATGTATTGCATTCAATACAATTGAGAGAACTCATGTATTCTCTTACTTGTATCAGTTTTCAAAACGTTTAATTAATTAATATCTAATATCAATTAATTAGTTTTTTTTATTATGTTAACTGATAACTTTATTAATGTTAGGATTATGCTCAATGGCAAGAGTGTAATATTGTAATTGACAATCTTCTCATATTAATAAAGTGAATTCTGATTCTTACAATTACTTATAGCATTTATTATTATAATTGTCAAGGTAAATAATCATAAGGTCAAAAGACTATGAGACATGAAGAATTGTTTATACATCCGGATATGTATGAGGTAGACACAATTCTTTAGTTAGTCTTGAATAACGTTCACAACTTAAGTTAAAGGTTCGGCACCTCTATCTTGTTAAAGTTGTAGAATTCTTTTACTAGCATTTGAGTGGGATCAAATGAATATGATGAGTCTAAAATCATCGAAAGGTTTTCGAGTAAAAGAATCTAGTGCACTAGGTGCATTGAACTGGATCACAATGAAATACTTTATCTAGAACCGTCACTAGATATAAGTCTTTTCATTAAAGAGGACAATCGGAGAGTCTATCTTAATCCTGAGATAAATGATGGACTTATGGTTGCAAGTGTTATCATTAGAGCTATCAATGAGTACGATTATATAGCATAGTCTATCCTCGATAGTTTGGTGGTATAAATTTGTTAATCGATAGAGGACTTCATTTATAGATATGGACATCGTGGCTCCATTTATTAAATGAGAGTATAATATCATCATATGGATGTTTTGAGGTATTGGATATTAAATCTCAACGTTGAGTTTTCAATAATGATTATTGAAAACATGGCTTCTGGACAAGTCAAAGTATCCAAGTTTGAAATGTGGTCATATGAGGAAATATGGTAACTTGGAGAGCTATAGGCGGTCTATGAGCTCTTGGCGATTACTGATATTATTCACGAGGATACACCATCTCCTATAAGATTGTCTAGGGTATGAATGAGAAACATCTCCCATTACATCTTCAACGAGTTCTTGAAGTCTTCAATGATGAATATTCTTCGTCTTCGAATCTTCGATGTGTAAAGATGAATGAAAGTTGTTAGGCAAAATGAATGAATATGTAATTATGGATATGTGGTGATGGTGATTAGGTCTGTGTAACTCTTTTCTTCAAGAAACTCATGATATTTATAGGTGATAATTCCTTGTGGACTCCCAATTTGCTTTGTTGTAGGAAACTCACAAAGTAAGAAAGTAGAATGAGAGAAGGAATTGGAATCCTTTCCTAAATTGGATTTCCTCTCTTGATAATTGTCTCCTAATTTGAGTTTAGGAAGTTTCCCAAACATATTTTGGTCTTCTAAAGTCATTAGAATTTGATTTAGGAAGTTTTGGAACAGTTCTAGACTAATTCGGAGTGGAATCCACCAAAAATATGTCAAAACCGTGGCCTAGGTCGCTCCGTAGTCACCCATGGTCAGTACAGCGGTGCTGTTCTATTTTTTACTGCTAAGTAGGTTACTGCACAAACCGCAGTCTCGCCTGTGGTAGACTTCTCCAGCTCGACCTTCTGTTACTAAAGTGGACATAACTTATTCTAGGAATATCGGAATTGCGATCCGAAAAGTGTGCCAGAAACTAGACTTCCGGGGCTTTCCATCCATAGGTGGTAGGATACATAATGCAATTTGAGCAGAGATATATGGTTCCTGCAATATGAGTGATCTGCACAACCTAAAACTCATTTTTTTGCTCTTTTTCTCCAAAATAACTTTTAACACCTCTTCTATGGAATGTGACCTACAAATACTCAACAAACACATAAAATACCTAATTTCACCCAAGAAAAAAGCACAAATAATAGGAAATGGGGACCTAAAATATGTATAGAAATAGACCGATCAAATACCCCCAAATCTATATTTTGCTGGTCCTCGAGCAAAACTAGAATAAAAACAAAAACTAAAAACATCACAAAAATATAAAAATAAAATAAAAATAAAGTAAGTCACTTTCGTAGGGAACACGATAGCATTGAGCATTTTCTACAAGCCTTTAAACCTCTAGGTGTCCCTAGTAGGAGGAGTTTTGTCTCTTGAGGGTTTGTAGTTATGCTACCCACAAACATATTTATGCGAATAACCAAAAACAATCAAGATGCAAACTCACATGTACCATTCAAAACCAATGCATGCTAGAGCCATTGAATAAAGACTAAAATTATGCCACAAATTTGAATGCACTACTTGGTTTTAATGAAAAGCCAATACTCAAGACACTCTAGTTTCAAAAACACATTTGTAAGACGCCATAGATATAATTCGCTTCGACTCTAATTCTCACAAGATGTCACTCATTAATTCGCACAGAACCTAGGCAAATACACTCATCAAGCATATGCAAAAGGAGTTTATGCACAAGAAATTTCAAAATATTATCACATATGAATATATAATAAAAAGAACGCTTGATTTTTATGCAAAGGATCTCATGAACGGAATCAGACATTAAGAACAAGATAGAACACATGTTTACCTTTACTCTCGAGCTAGCGTTCCCAAAAGATCAATTAGGTCTTTTCTTTGGTTGTAATGGGGCCATTAGGTGAAGGTTAAGAAAGAACGGGAAAAGGATAGCAAACAAATCTAGGATCATATCAAGATATTCTTCGGCAATCTTCAAACTTGGCTAATTTCTTCGAATTCGTCATTCCAATTGCATCCAGGCTTGTTGAACAATTTTTGTTCATCCTCCCTCTTGAGTTGACATTGATTTCTCATCACTTCCATTGTAAAGCTCTATTCCTTTTCACTTTGATTTGATTCATCATCTCATTCATTTATCTATTTTTTTTCATTTTTTGTAACTTTTTTTTAGATATGAGAACTTTTTACACCAATTACATAATTATTCAAACACTTTCTTTGAAGTTTGATCTTCTTGCTTTTTCCTTGGTACATGCACATCACTAGTAACCCATTTCGAATTCCCTTCAATCATCTTCATCACCACGATATGATCCCAAGCTATAAGGTATGGCTAAATTATGGCTCAATGGGGTTAAGTTAATGTGGGTGATGAAAGAAAAAGGCATATAGTGTTTGGTTTCAAAATTGGCTATAGAGCACACACATAAAGGAAAGAAATATTTAAGGCCTTGTAAGTGAGTTCAAGCACACATTGCCTATATCACTTCTAATGGTTCAACCAAATCAAGAGCAAAGTCCACATGTGATATCTTTTTATGATGAATGTTCTTTAATATCCAATACATAACCTATTGAGATCAATTTCTAATGCTAAGAACCTATTAAGTGTTTAAGAGTAGAAACAAAAGAACCCTCATATAATGTTATTTATGTATGCTTTTTGGCTTAGTGAACTCACAAGGGTAGTCTCCGCTATTAGTCATGGCAATCCAACTAAGCATCCTATCCACCATCACATCAAGAGCATATCATAAATTTTGAAAAATGTAATGCAATACTCTAAGTGGCAAGACGTTAGTCTAAACTCAGTGATTAAAGCATATATTACGGCTCTTAAAGCACACAAAAGAAGCATCTCAACATGGAAGACAAAAATTCCAAGACTCACTACAAAAAAAAGGGTTATTGGGACAAAAATAATTGGTTGATAAATTTAAATTTTATTCCGTTAATCAAAATTTTAATTTCAATGATGGTTGTGCACCTCCCTTCCACACCTAGTGGTCAGGGGTTCGAGTCCCAACAAGTGCATTTTATAAGCATGTGTGGGGAGGTTTCTTCTTGTTTGTGGGAGTAGCCTTCTATCCGGTTGTGAGAGTTGTGTTCATATGTAACCTCTCCCCGATAGTGGGAGTAGTATTCCGGGCAGTGCTTATAGAGTCTAATTAATCTCGTCAGGTCACAGCAATAGTTGTATTTCAAAAAAAAAAATGGGACGATTATTTTTCGTCATTTTAAAGTCGATGGTGTAGAGCTCAAACCATTACATTACACAACTTCAACTTTGATAAATAATGCAAAACTATTTATATATAATATAAATATGTTATTAAATTTATTTATTTTTTATTAAAATTAATATTGTAATGAACAAATTTTAAAATATTATTACTAGATAATTTAAATTGATTCCAGTAATCTTTATAATTATTTTGTATGATATACAAATGGCTATTTAAAAATGTTGGTTAGATAATATTTTATTAAACTATTAGATCACTAATTACAAAAACGAATCAGAAATGCAACTCCCATTTCAGTAGAGATTTCTCCCCACATTTGCGATTTAATGAGTAAAACTAGACTCAAATATTTATCACAAAAGAGAAGGAAAATTGTCCACATACTTTGCTAAAGGTGACTGAGAATTTCTTTCATCCCAATAGCCAAATAATCTTCCCTATAGACCTATTGGGATGAAAAAAATTCATCCCAAATTACGTCGCCTCAGGTGGGTCGCAATAGGTTCTCTGGGACGAAAATTAAAATACGTCCCTAAAGATTACCTATAGGGACGAAATTTGGAAAAAAAAAACATGGTTCGTTTGGTACCCTATCGAACCACTACCAACTCCCTGTCATCACAATTGAGCCTCATTTAATATTTTGTTCTCCACCAAAGTCGAACCACTCACCTGAAACTGAATCAAAACTTATCCAATTTGTTAATTAAAGCATACTATTTATATATAACCTCTATATGTTATTAAATTTTTATTGTAGATTAATTCAAATAATTTCTTTTCTTGTTAAAAAACGTTTATTGTAGCATTTAATTAAACAATTTTTTTAAATCATATATTGTCAGATGAAAGGGTTTATCGTTAATTGTATACGAAATAGAGAGACTATTTTTTTACATTTTTCAATTTAATAGACAAATGTAATATTTGAATTCCTATCACAAAAGTGAAGATAAATGTACAACAACTTTTCCAAAAAGTGGTTTTGCATTTTAGATTCTTATTTATTTTATTTATAAATATATATATATATATATAATTTTTCGTAATTTTTTGAATTAATCTATAGTAATTAATATAAAAAAGTGAATCAAATTTAATTATGATCTTAGTCTCTTAGGAAAAACTTAAAAAAATTAAAGTTAAAAAACGAAAAATATAATCCCGATAAATCATTATCAGCAATAAATATTATTTTTGTCATAATAAAATAACCTCTATATTATTTTTTCTTTTCTTTCTAAAAAAATGTTAAACTTTTTAGGGACGAATAATTTTCGTCCCAATAGACATCCTATTGGGATGAATGATTTATTTCTTCCCAATACGCATCCTATTGGGACAAATTATTTTCGTCCCTAGAAGTCTTGTTAGTTTTGCACCTTTTAGGGACGAATAATTTATTTCGTCCCAATAGACATTCTATTGGGACAAATATTTTTCGTTCCTAAAAGTCTCGTCGGGTTTATCCTTTTTAGGGACGAATAATTTGTTTTGTCCCAATAGACGTTCTATACGTCTATTGGGATGAATTTTTTCGTCCCTACAGATTTTTTTAGGTTTGGAATTTTTAGGGACGAATAAGTTATTGCGTCCCAATAGACGTTCTATTGGGATGAATAAAATTCGTCCCAATAAATTCGACCGTATAGGCCAATTTTCTTGTTGTGAGTGGTGACTTTTGAAATCGACCTATGTCTGTTCTTTAATGCATATCTCTCATATTACTCAATTAAAGTTACCCACATTTTAACACAAGAAAATAGACATGCAAATTCACACTTTTCATTTGGAAAACATCTCAAAATTCGAATCAGAAAATTGAGAAAACATAAGACGAAAAATATTCATGTGCAGAATTTAAAAAACAGGGCATCGCCCATGACCTTTGGTCGAAGAAATGATCATAACTTTTTACCCACCACCCAGAAATTTACGTTCTTTATACCGTTGGATTTGTATCGAAAAAAATGAAGAATGCAGCATGGACAGAATAAATTATTTCCTCACCAATGAATACAGTTTTAACAAAACTTTTGCCTCAGAAATTTTCAAAACAGGTCACTTTTCGTAAATTTCAACAAATGGCTCGAAAAATAAACACGAATTCACACCCCCAAACCTAAATCCAACATTGTCCTCAATGTTGAAATTGAAGTTCAAGACAAATAGGGAAAGATTCGGCAATGCAACACATAACATAAACATGTAATTGGAAAATAGAAAAAACAATGTTGAGAATCATACCTTAGCTTAAACGAGAAGAATGGAAATTGGGAGAAGAGTGAGAAGAGAATTTCGTACCTGCTGTTTCTTAAATAGGGACACAAATTGGTGCCCTACCGCGGTATGGGTCACTTTCCTGGGTCGCGGTCTACACAGCGGTATTTCATAAAGCTGCGTACTTGAACATGCAAACGCACCGTTTCATTTAAGAAGCCGCAGTAGCAGACAAGTGCTTGTAGAGCGGCACACCAAGTGGTGTTTTCCAATGATGTCATGCTATGAAGACCGCAGTGCAGACAGAGTACCCAACGGTAAACTCCAGAATGGTCATGCTTCCCATACCGCGGTGTAAGCAGGGTGCCTAAGGAGCGGTACATGCCGCGGTGCACTCTAGTATGTATAATCTTCAGCTTTAAGACATGGTCTGCCCAAACTTAGACATACACACATTAAAAAGCATTTGTTCTTATTATCAAATCTAAAATTTCCAACACCCCCAAACCTAAATTAAACATCATCTTTCAATAAAGTTCGAAACTAAAATAAAACAATGTTCAATTCTAGCTAAAGGGTGTTCGAGACTTATACTAATTTATGACTCAAAATTAAAAATAAAAATTCAAACAAAAGAAAAGAAAATTGTACCTGGGTGGGTTGCCTCCCACCAAACTCTTTATTTAACATCTAGGCGAGACACATGAGAGCACTACGGCTCTTGAAGCTTAATTGATTTCACTATCCTCGAGCTATCCTCTACCTGTGGTGAAGTAACAACTACTTACTCATCGCCACTCTTCTTTAACCAAATAGTTCCACCATGTTCAACTTCTCCTAGCTTGTCTTTTCGGATCCATACTTGCCTTACCCGATTACTCGCACGTTTGCATTGTTTGAGATACTCATAGCACATTGGTCGAATGTGACCCCTCAAGTTGCAAAAGTGACAAACAGGAACAAATCTCTGAAAGTTACCTTCTTGGAGGTTATGATTCATTGGTAGAGCTCGCTTCCTTTTATTTCTTCTTATTTTCTTTTTTGTAAGTGGATAGACCTTCTGGGTGACGGAATTATTTAACTCATATTTAGTCACTTTATTGATCTTAACCTTCGCTGGTTGCTTCATCACTTCAGCGGTCAATGACTTGATCTCTTTCTCGGCCTTTGCAAGCTTGGCAATGCTTTCAAGTTCCTTATTCTTCATGATCTCCAAGGCTTTATCCCTTTGTTCGATCTCGGCCTTCATTAGTCTCATCCGTTGAGTAAACTCATCTTTGTGCTCTTCCAATTCTTGGGAAAATTCGACAGACTTCTTCAACGAAGACTCTTTTTCTTCCATTAACTCATTGATCTTTGTTGTCAAGTCAGAATTTAGAGTGACAACCATCTGTTTGTCTTCTTTTAGTTGCTCAATCATGTTCTCATAACTTGAACGATCATGTTGGAAAGGTGAGATCTTGCTTCTTTTGCCATCTTGAATTTTTGTGAGAGTGGGAGTTGATTCTGGACAAACTCCTAGATATACCACTTGCACATTGAAACAATCAAGAGAACCTACAAGATGCCGCATGGATTCAAAAACATTAACATCGATTGTCTCTTCAAATACTGTTATGGACACCTTGCCATTATGTACATCTATGATAGGCTTTGCGGTTGACATGAATGGTCTTCCGAGCAAAATAGGTAAGTCATTTACACTAGTGCCTTCTTCTTCCATATCCAATAAAATAAAATCTGCAGGTATAATGAGCTTGCCAACCTGGACCAGAACATCTTCCACAATTCCACGAGGATACCTTATGGATCGATTGGCAAGTAAAAGCTCTATGTTGATTGGTTTAAGGTCACTCAACCCCATCTCTTTGTACACGGCATATGGCATCAAATTAATGCTTGCCCCTAGATCCACTGTGGCTCTCTCCTTTCTTGTTTCTCCCACCGTGATAGTGATATTGAAACTTCAAAGATCCTTGAGTTTCGAAGGCAATCTCTTTTGGAGTACTATACTTACTTCATCTGAAACTAACACCGTCTCGCGAGAATCAATTTTCCTATTTCTTGAAATATTTTGCATAAGCTGGCATCTTCTGGATCACTTCCATGGTTTACGAACTAACATTGTCCTTTGACAAAATGTTGTAGATCTCCTTGAATGATTGGTTGAGCTTATTCTTTTGAACTCTGGCCGGAAAAGGAACTAGGGGTACATAAGGATTTGGAGATTTGTGAATTTTTGATGTATCCTTGGGCTTTTCCACCTTGAACTCTTCATCTTCTACTGGTGCACTATTTTCTTTGGAGAAACCTAAAACATTAATAGAAGTATTAAAAATTTCAGCAAGTTTTTCATTATTTAAAGCCTTACCATTCAAGAGTACCATGATGGCCTTTGCTTGCTCAGTATGGCTTGGGAATTTTCCCGGTTCACTCATTTGCTTAGCTTTAGTTAATTGCCCGATTTGTAATTCCATCTTCCTCATTGAAGCATTGAGGTTTTGAATTTGCACACTAGTATCCTCGAAATTTTTCTGAGAAAATTGCATGAAATTATTCAGTGTGTCTTCTAGTAATGGCTTCTTGGGTTGGTATTCATGATTCTGCTGGGTAGCGGCATTGTACTTTCTCTGACCATAATTGTTGTTTCCCTATTGGTTTCTGAGACCCTGATTGTTGCTTCAAGAGAAATTAAGATTTCTCCAAACCTGATTGTAGTTGTTCATAGCTTGTGCCTCTTCCACGTCATTAGGTCCAGTACCTCTTGCTTGACAAGCTTCCACACCATACCTTGGTTGTTCACATCCCATGTATCGCATTTCTCTCAGTTGTCCCACCTGATTGACAAGTAACTCGATGGACTTTTGCATTTGTGACATTTGCATTGAGTTCCCGGCATTAGTATCTACTGTAGGGAAAAAACGGTTCAAAAAGTGGCGAAAGCGAAAAATTGGGTGGTATATTTAAAAAAAATTTCCTTTAAAAGAAAGAACCTTAACCCTAGATTAATTGACATATAATTAAAAGTATCGTACCTTTTTCTCGTGACGATTGAACTAGAGTCGAATTGAATCCGCAAGATCTTCCAATCCAATTACGAACGTGAATCACCTAGGAGTGTGGGCTCCCTTTCTTTAATTGTATACCTGAGGATGAAACAAACAAAATCTTCTTCTTTGTTAGTCACAATAATCCTCTAAGAGAAAACCCAAGAACGTCCGGTCACTTGTGAATTATCAATCTATTTGATTGAAACTCGCGTGAATCCGATTCGATTTCGTACACAAATCGGTGTATATAAAGGTATACAAATCCTTTCCTAAAGAGGATTTACTTGGTGGTCAAGAATCCTATCTCTAGGTGGATTTACTTGGTGACAAAGAATCATTTTTCAAAAAAAGATTTCTTTTCCACACCAAGACTCCTAATCCAACTTAAATAGTGTATTTATTCAACAACCAATTATTGAATATAATTAAATTGTGACTAAATCAAAAACTTCCTAATAGAAATCAAATACTTCATAATTTGACTGGATAAATAAATTTCTATTATTTATCTACTTATCAAATATAGTATTTGATACTCATCATAATACCAACAATAATATGACTCTAGAAGGCCATCTCCTACTACGAAAAAGATTTTGAATTAATAAATAAATAAATTTCCATTTAATTAAATAATAAAATAAAAACAATATATAAGACTAATAAATAGTCCCTTGCTGCCCAAGCCAATATTGTTTTTTCTATTTTATTAAATCCATTGGACCTTAATAAAAAGTCCACATGTGAACTAGACTCATTTTTACTAAAAGAAACAAGTTCACATGCCTTAATACAATTCTAGATGGACCCATAAATTGGTCCAGTAGAAAATATCTAGTGATCCATGCAAGTTCATGTGAATTGGGGATCTTGGCGGGCTATCTAAATTTAAGCTCCAATAGACATAACCTAATCACAATCAACAAATGATTCACTTAGGTTCGATCTATTAATTTTAGTTCATTCCACTAAAGAACTAAAATTGAACTCTTAAATAAAGATAGAATAAGTTAATATTGCTCATTTATACCCTAGAAAATCTTAATGGAGATAGTGTATCCTCGTGAAGAATACTAGTAATCGCCAAGAGCTCATTGACTACCTATAGCTCTCCAAGTTACCATATTTACCCATATGACCACATTTTGAACTTTGATATTTTGACTTGTCCAGAAGCCATATTTCAATAAACACTATTGAAAACTTAACGTTAAGATTTAATATCCAATAACTCAAAACATCCATACCATGATATTCTACTCTCATTCAATAAATGGAGCCACGATGTCCATATCTATAAATGAAGCCCTCTATCGATTAAAAAATGAATACCACAAAACTATCGAGGATAGACTATGCTATATAATCGTACTCATTGATAGCTCAAATGATAACACTTGCAACCATAAGTCCATCATTTATCTCAGGATTGAGATAGACTCTCCGATTGTCTTCAAGTGAAAAATTTTATCCATTGACGGTTCTGGATAAAGTATTTCACTATGATCCTATTCAATGCACCCAGTGCACTAGATTCTTTTTCCCAAAGGCACCACACTTTGATGATTTTAGACTCATCATAACACATTTAATCCCACTCAAATGCTAGCAAAAAAATCTACAAATTTAACAAGATAAAGGCGCCCAACCTTTATCTGAAGTTGTGAATATTATTCAAGACTAACTAAAGAATTGTGTCTACCTCATACGTATCCAGATGTACGAACAATTCTTCTTTTCTCATAGTCTTATGACCTTATGATTATTTACTTTTGACAATTATAATAATTAAACTATAAATGCTATAAGATTTGTTAAACTAGAAATCACTTTATTAATATGAAAAGATTGTCAAATATATATTACACTCTTGCTATTGAGCAGAATCCTAACATCTACATCATAAATACCTTTTCTTCTCCTAGAACTCTTTTGCTGAGAATTATTGGCTAGCTTCTCAAAGATTGAATACAATTATTCCGGAGTTTTTTCGGTCATGGATCCTCCACATGCATTATTTACCAAAACTGTTGAGACGTCATTTAGTCCATCATAGAACCATTGACACAGTTGGTGTATTTGATATCCGTGCTGAGGACAATCAAAGAGAAGCATTTTGTAACGCTCCCAGGCTTCATAGAATGTCTCTTGGTCCCATTGGAAGAAATTAGTAATCTTGGATCTGATCTCACTGGTTTTCTGGGGAGAATAGAATTGGTCAGTAAGCTTCTCTACCACCTCATCATATGTTGTCAGTGAGGCCGGAGGCAAAGTCAAGAGCCATGTCTTCGCCTTTTCCTTTAAAGCATGTGGAATACACCTCATACTCAACTGGTTTTCTGTCACCTTATTGTTTGGAAAAGCTTGAATTGCTGCATAAAATTCTCTGATAAATTTAAGCACATCTTCATTTGGTAGCCCATGGAAAGCTGGTAGCAAATTATAGTGGAAACTCTTCAGCTCATAATTCCTTGCTGCCTCATCTAGTGTGATGCACAAAGGATGATTGTCAACAATAGGTCTACTATAATCCTTCGTGGTTTGATAGGTATAGCTGGTAGATCTAGAACCTGTTGGATGTTGCGATTTCCATCGTCTGCCATTACTCTTTGTCCAATACGATCAATGTTGTCGTTCAACGGTAGTAATTCTCCTTGCAGTGATCTTCTACCTTGCATTCACCGTTGAAACTTGAAACAAAAGATAGACACACAGTAAACTTCGAAAATAAAAAAGAAAAAAGAAAAAGAAAATAAAAACTAAAACCTAAAAATTAATGACACGACTACATAAGCTTAGACTAAATCTATTAACTAAAACTAAAACTAGAAATAATCAATAAATTCAACTATTCCCCCGCAGCGGCGCCAAAAACTTGATGTGTAAAATCGTGTTACAAAATACTCACTCGCAAGTGCACGAATCGTGAAGATAAGTACAGTGGCAAATGAGGATCGTTCCCACGAGGAAAAGTGATTTATTGATTGAAAACTAATTTTAATTCTAATTAAACTAAGAGTATCCAAGAGATTGTTTTGAGAGTTGAATTAAACTAAATTTAACTAAGATACTAAATTAATTAAAAGCAAGTAACAAGAAATTATGGATTGTGATCAAGGAATGAGGAATACTAGGTCATCAATGATTCCCAATTATAAACACTCAATGTATGGAATTAACTTGTAAAAAAATTCAATCAATTCAAGGGTTCATTCTTTATCTTTAATATGACTATTACTGTACGATCGCGGGATGAGTCACGTGTTCCCAACCACTATTCACCCTTTGATCTATGGTGTGAACAATAATCGGAAACCCAATAAGTTCAAGAATAAAGAACCAAAATCTAAACTTTGCTTTGATCTATGCTAAAGATAAATTTTATTTATTCAAGTGAGCATTAATCAGGATTAGGTTTTGATATATACTCTAACCCTAATTCTCAGATAGTCTTAACCCTGGAATCATGCCAAATAATCATCTACCCTTTGGTCTATGGTGTGAATGAAAATTAAAACTAATGAGGAGTCAAGCAATTAAGCACAATGAATAAATCAAGAATTAAATTGATGAAATAATAATTAATCCATTCATGAGCATTCACAAAAGGTTCACATTGATTTCCTAGTTATTGGATTAGTTACACATGATGAAAATAAAAAGATAAGAGAAAGAAAATATAAAACCCATTAAATCTTCAACGAGTTCTTCAAGTCTTCAATGATGAATCTTCATCGTCTTCGAATCTTCGATGTGTAAAGATGAATGAAATTTGTGAGGCAAAAAGAATGAATATGTAATTGTGGATATGTAGTGATGGTGATTAGGTCTGCGGAACTCTTTTCTTCAAGAAACTCATGATATTTATAGGTGATAATTGCTTGTGGACTCCCAATTTGCTTTGTTGTAGGAAACTCACAAAGTAGGAAAGTAGAATGAGAGAAGGAATTGGAATCCTTTCCTAAATTGGATTTCCTCTCTTGATAATTGTCTCCTAATTTGAGTTTAGGAAGTTTCCAAAACATGTTTTGGTCTTCTAAAGTCATTAGAATTTGATTTGGGAAGTTTTGAAACAGTTATGGACCAATTCGGAGTTGAATCCGCCAAAAATACGACAAAACCGCGGCCTAGGTCGCTCCTTAGTCACCCACGGTCAGTACAGCGGTGCTGTTCTATTTTTTACCGCTACGTAGACTGCTACGTAGGTTACTGCACAAACCACGGTCCTGCCCGCGGTAGACTTCTCCAGCTCGACCTTCGGTTACTAAATTTAATATAACTTCTTCTAGAAATATCGGAATTGTGATCAGAAAAGTGCACCGAAAACTAGCGTTCGGGGCTATCCATTCATAGGTTGTAGGACACACAATTCAATTGGACCAGAGAGATATGGTTCCCTGCAATATGAGTGATCTGCACAGCCCAAAACTCATCTTTTTGCTACTTTTCTTCAAAATAACTTCTAACACCTCTTCTATGGATTGTGAGCTACAAAAGCACAACAAACACATAAAATACCTAAGAAAAAAAGCACAAATAATAGGAAATGGGGACCTAAAATATGTATAGAAATAGATCGATCAATCAACTTGGTCTCCTCATAAGAACCTGTCCATAAAAAAATTCACAATTTGCGATTAACCAGCACTAGCAACGAAGAAGGCCACTTGTAGATCATGAAAGAATGCACAAAGGAACCAGTAATGACCGACTTGATCAGGGTAGCACGACCGACCAAATAAAGGGCTTTACTCTTCCACTTAGCGAACTTAGATAGGATTTTATTCGTGATAGGCTGCAACACAAACTTCCTGGGCTTACCACAAAATAATTGGACCCCTAAGTAGAGAAAGGCAACTGCTCAATCTGAATACCAACCAAAGACTGCAATCTTCCAATTCGATTCAAAGAAACAAAAGAGCAAAATAGATGGAAGACTTACTCCAGTTAACCAACTGACCTAAAATGTTGCCATAAACCTTAAAAGCATGCATGATATTCTTTAGATTTTGGACCGCGCCTCTATAAAAAATCTGAACATCATTTGCATAAAGCAAACGCGTAGGTTCCGAAAAATCCCTTAGTGAATAAATAGGCAGTAAATGAGAAGAAACCACCATCCTCTACAGTAACCTGCTAAGGAATTCTTCTGCAATACCAAACAGAAGAATGGATAGAGGATCTCCTTAACAAACCCCTCTAGTGTCGTGAAAATAACCCTCTGGAATCCCATTGATAAGCACCGAAAGCCTTGAAGAACTTAAGACACTGTTGATTCCATCCATGGAAATTGGAGAAAATCCAATAGCTTGAAGCACTTTGCGAAGAAGATATCAATCCAAACTATCAAAAGATTTGCGGATATCAATCTTCATCGCCAAATTACCCCTATAGCATTTCTTCTACAGCGCATTCACATAATCAAAAGCTAAAGCTATACAATCCTCTACATGACGATCCCAAATGAAACCGAACTGATGTAGAGAGACAATCTTAGCCGCAATCCGAGGCAATCGATCTGCCAAAATCTTGGAAGAGATTTTAAACAAGTTACTAAGCACAATCAAAAGAAACCGATCAATCAAGATCGAATCCTTCAGCTTCAGAAGAAGGATTATGAAACTAGAGTTAAGACCCGGAAAAATAGCTCCTGTACAAAAAAAGTCATGAACAGCAAGAACCATATCCATACCCACCACCTCTCAACATCGCTGATAAAAACTTCTACAGAAGCCGTCTAGCCCCAGGGTTGAAGTCGAATCCATAGTAAACACCGTATTATGAATATTGTCCGTAGAAGGAATGCTAATCAGAAAAAAAATTCTCTCCATTAGTCACCAATAAAGGAATCAGGTCATCCACAGTCGAAAAAATCTCTCTCAACCTGAGAAGGGTTAGAGGAAAAGAGATCCGAATAAAATCCGATGATATGATCTCTAATAATAAAATGATCATCCGAAAGAACCCCATTAATCAAGAGAGAGGACAAAGCATTCCAACACTGCCTACGTTTGATAGAGGCATCATCCAAAATAACCCTATTAATCAAGAGAGAGCACAAAGCATTCTGAGACTGCCTACGTTTGACAGAGGCATGAAAGAAAGAAGAATTTCGGTCTCCATCGTGAAGCCACTTCACTCTAGACTGATCGTTAAACAAATCACTCCTGCCTACGTAACAACACGTAAAGTTCATGATGAACGCGTGATTCGGTCAAAAAAAGTCCTCTGAAAAATCTAAGTTAGACATCTGAAGCTGAATAGATTGAAGTTTCACTTATTTCCAGTGACGTCAGAATTAAGATCACCGAAAACCTTCCAATTCCAATTCTTGAGAGCATTCATCAAACTCTTCAGTTTGCTAATAACCACCTGAGGAGAATTACCCACCGACGGGGAACTCCAAATACGGCAAACGGTAGCCATAAAATCGGGATGAGCCAACCACATGATCTGAAATCGGAAAGGCTTAGGACTAGAGACCTTAATATCTGACAACCAAATCAATAATGGACAATGATCAGAAAATCAATGAGGGAGAGCCACACAAGAAATGTCCTGCCAACAAGAAATACAACCCTCCGAAACCAAAACTCTATCTAACCTCCTCTCAACTCTAGTGCGGGTATAGCGACCCCTAGTCCAAGTTAAACGAGCACACTGTGAGCGAATACCAATCAACTCACAATCATCAATCACTAAAATCGTCACAAGATTTCCGAGCAGGAGAACGAGAACCCAAAGACTCATGAGCTCCCAAAACGACGTTGAAATCACCTATGAATTGAGAAAATAGAAAAACGTTTTTATGATATAAGTGAATATCAAATGATTAATATGAACTTTTGTTTTGATAAACGATTAATAAGGAAACTAATTAATAATTAATGGTGGATGTATTTATAAACTATTTAGTCATTTTCGTAATTTTATTTAAGGGTAATAATGGATTTTTAAAAAGATGTTAATTTGAGATGTGCATGCAATTTTCAAGGGGTGGAAATATCGTCACTCTAGATTTATATTTGTTTTTTTTTGAATTATTACACTATTATATAAATTCAAGTTTTTTTTTGGAAAGACTCTTTTCTTACTTTAAGTTTACGCTATCGTGTTCTTATTTATTATAATTATTTTATAACAATTACATATCAACGTTATGATAATTAATGTGAACAAAACCTTTGATGCAGTGTGATTAAGAATTTATATAAACAGAACAAAATTTATTATCTAACTTATCTAGTATTTAACTATGACTAATTTCTTATTCTAGGCATTTGAACCAAATAACAACTGCAATAAAGTGTCATATTTAATTTTTACAATTTTGTGTGCATTGCAGTAAATATGACATGAGATATAAGGCATGAATTGTAGTACAAGGTTTCTCACAAAAATATGGTAATGATTTTGATGAGATGTATTAACTAATGATTGATGATACTATTACAGTTCGATTTTTGATAAATTTGGTTGTCTCAGAAAGGCCTGAAATGTTTCTTACTGATACATAGTGACAACTTATCTACATGGTTCACACCATTCATATATTTATATGAAAGTCTTTGAAGGATTTACAATTAATGCCTAAAGCATATAATTCGAAATGTTGTAACTTATCTTTTTAATGAATTAAAACAATCTAGACGGATGTGGTATAACTCTCTCAAATAATATCTTATATAAGAAAGGTATATTAACGATCCTATATGCTCATTTGTCTTCATACATAAATCAAAATTTGGATATACTATTGTAGCAGTATATGTTGATGATATGAAGTTAATTTAAACTCCTAAAGAGCTCTTGAAAATCGTTGAATAGTGGATAAAGGAATTTGAAATGCAGGACTTGGGAAAGTGACACGCATCTGTCTTGTATGCAATATCAAAGCAAATTTATAAATTCTAAGATGCACTCTAACTAAATAAAATGAGTCTGTGGCAAGTAGGGGTATCGTGCCTCGAAGATCGAGCTACAACTATGACCAAATTTTACTCTAGTACGAAATGTAATAAAGGTAAATTAAAATGATTTCTTGTTCCTTGATGTGTTTGAGATTCCCTTAGGCTTGGTGAATATCCTCTCTTCTCTTCAATCTGTCTCCAAAATGTGCTGGGTTTGAGTTAGTGAGATAGGGAAGGTTGTTTATTTGGTGTTGAAAGTGTGAAATGGAAAGGATTTGGTTGAAGGTGTGAAGGTGATTTGGATATAGGGAGAGGTGTGTATGGTAGTGAGAAGTGTTAAGAGGTCTGAAAATTATGGTTACAGAAGATGAATGAGGTGTATTTATAGTTAGGGTAAGTTTGGGGATGATTTGGAAGTGAAGGGATGAAATTGCCCCTCAATTTCGGGCAAAAATCCGACCTCCAGGTGCTGTTTGGCGGTCAAAACGGCGGCCATGGTGCCGGCCGAATTGACAGCCGAATTGGATTTCCTCTCTGCGTACCAGTTACACAAATGAGCATAACTTCCTCTAGAAAGGTCGGAATTGCATTCCGTAAAAGGTTATGAAAACTAGACTTCTGTACCTTTCTAAATATATAAAGATCTCATCATGGTTCAATCGGAGGAGAGAGTTATGACACCCACAAGTTGATCGTTCTGCACAGGCCATTACAGTTTTTACTCTTTTTGCTCCATTTTGCTTCCAAATCTCCCCTTTAAGCACAAACACCTCTAATTCTTCAATAATACCTAAGAACACTTAAACACACAGTTAAATAACTAAAAATGCTCAGAAAACGTAAACAAAAGTTAAGTAAAGGGTGCGTAAAATGTGAACATTTAAAGCGCGATCAGGGAGCATTGAGTACAAGACCTCCACTCCTAACATGGGTTAATTACTCATCATGGAAAGGAAAAATGGAGTCCTACTTGTGCCAAATAGATGATCAAGTTTGGATGGTGATTGAGGATGGTTACACATCACCTACCTTGGTCGAAGATGGAAGCATCGTTCCGAAGCCGAAATCGGAATGGGAGACTCAAGATTTTGAAGCCTCCGAATGGAACAACAAGGCCATGCATGCAATCTTGTGTGCGGTGGATGAAAACCAACACAAGTTAATCCAAACCACAAGGAATGCACATGAAGCATGGACAATATTGGAGATGGCACATGAAGGAACCGATGTAGTAAAATACTCCAAGCTACAAGTCCTTCAAACCCAATTACAGACTTAGAAGATGCAAGATCATGAGTGCTTTAATGACTTCCAAGTGAAGCTTATGGATATTGTCAACCAAAGTCACCAATTGGGCGATCCATATTCTGATAGGAGGATAAATCAAAAAATTATGAGGTCTCTCCCGGAGAGATTTAATGCAAAAGTGACCGCTATTGAGGAGAATATCGAATATAAGAAGATAAATCCAGCTGAAATAATTAGCAAGTTGTTGGCTTTTGAGTCAAGAAAAGCCCTTACTTCAACAACAACTCAAAAGAAGCAAAAGAGCATTGCATTAAAGAACTTCAAGGAAGAAAGGGAGGCAGAAGATTCAGATGAGGAAATGGCTCTAATGGTGAAGAGATTTAAGCAATTTATGAAGTTTGAGAAGAAGAGGTTAGGCTCTAAGGGAAAATTTGTGAAGAAGAAGACTCCTTTCAAAAAGGTGGACAAAAGTGAAGAGAAGGATTCCAAGAAGGAAATTCAATGCTATAAGTGCAGTGGGTATGGTCACATTGCCCCTGAATGCTCTAATCTAAAGAAGAAGAAGAAAGGAAAGGGTATAACGGACTACTTGGAGTGATAGTGAAGACTTAGAGGAGGAAGAAAAGTCTTCTGATGATGAAGACAAAGTCCTAAACTTCATTGCCTTCTCATCATCTCACAATCGCAAGGAAGTCATGAGTGACAAAGAAGAGGAGAATGAAAAGCTAGAAGAAGAAAAAGAGCACTCAAGCTATGGAAGTACTTTATCCGAGTCCAAGCATGATTTTGATGAGGAGATGGACAATAAAGACTTCATGGAATACTTTAGAAGGTCTAGAGCAAAGAAGAAAAAGGAGATCCAAGAGTCGGAAAAGATGAACCTTGAATTGACCTCCAAGATGACTCACTTGAGTGAGGAAGTGAAAAAAGCAAGAGAAAGGGAAGAAAGCTTGAAATTGGAGCTTGTTGTGGTCAAAAAGAGTGAAGAGAGCTTGAGGAAGGAGCTTGGGGAAGCAAAAGGTGTGATTGCTAAGATGACCTCCGGAACCGAAAAGCTTGACAATATGCTATCAATTGGGAAGAGCCCTAGTGATAAGAGGGGCTTAGGATATGAGGAAGATGTGAATACCACCTCTTTGAAGAAGACAACATTTGTCAAGAGTCAAGAGGTTGAAGAAGTCAAAGTCCCACAACAAACGACAAAAAGGATTGAAATTGAAGAATCCTCAAAGCAAGCTCAAGCCAAGGGTTCAACAAGAGCTCAACCACAACAAGCTAGAGCATCTCAATCAAGACCTCCACATCCAAGAATCCCTCCACCACAACCAAGGGCTCCTTATGCTCAACATAGAAGACATGCTACTTTGGCTCAACCATAAATGAGCAAGTTTGTTCAACATCAAAGGACTACTCAATGGAGAATGAAGCCTCAAATGCTTGCACAAGGCTATGATATGAACTCCTATGTCACTCCTGCTTGTCATTATTGTGGTATTGAAGGCCATATAAGGCCTAATTGCTTTATGTATATCAAATTTTGTAGAATGGAAAGCATGATTGAGAAAAATATGCTTAGAAGAGCCAAAAAGCATGCACCTAGGAAACTTAGAGCCAATGAACCAAAGGCTAATAAGATTGAAAATTTTGCACCTAGGTGGACTAGAAAAGATGAGTATTTATGCTATGTGGCTAAAGTTACTTTGAAAGCCAATGCCTCTAACACTTGGTATCTTGATAGTGGGTGTTCTAGGCACATAACCAGAAACAAGAGTTTCTTTGAGACTCTTGTGATGGAGGATGGTGGATTTGTTACCTTTGGTGATGGTTCACGAAAAAAGGTCATAGGGAAAGGTAATATATCCATTCCCGGTTTCCCTCCTTACCCAATGCTCTCTATATAAATGGCTTGCAAGCCAATCTCATTAGTATATCACATTTAAGTGATGAATGGCTTTCGGTTATATTTGGCAAAGTTGATTGCTCTATTCTTAAGGGAAATGGGCAAGTTCTTTTAAAAGGCAAGAGATCAAGTGACAATTGTTATTGTCTTAAATCTAGTAAAATCTCTTGTAGCTTGTCTAGTTGTGAGCAAGTTGAGTTGTGTCATCAAAGATTTGGCCACATGAATTATAGAGACTTGAAAGTCCTTGAGAGGTTGAATGTTGTGAGAGGCCGTCCCAAGCTTGGGAAAAGGATTGAGGGAGTTTGTAGACCTTGTCAACAAGGGAAGCAAACTAAAAGTGTTAACAAAAAGGGAAAATATCTTTCCACCAAGGAGCCATTGGAACTCCTTCATATGGACCTAATGGATCCCATGCAAACCGAGAGTTTAGGTGGTAAAAGATATATCCTTGTGGTGGTTGATAACTTCTCTAGGTTCACTTGGACCTACTTTCTTAGAGAGAAGTCCGAAGCTTTTGAGAAATTTAAAATGCTATGTGTCAAAATTCAAAATGAGAACAATTCTCACATTAGGAGCATTAAGAGAATTAGGAGTGATCATGGGAAAGAATTTGAGAATAGTTGCTTTGAGAGCTTTTGTAATGGTCTAGGTACTTCCCATGAATTCTCGGCCTTCTAGAACTCCCCAACAAAATGGAGTTGTGGAAAGGAAGAATAAGGTCTTACAAGAGATGGTTCGGGTGATGTTGCTTAGCAACAAGGTTCCTAGGAATCTATGGGCCGAAGCCGTCAATATGACTTGTTATATAGGGAATAGAGTTTTCCTTAGACCCATGACCAAACAAACATCTTATGAGTTATGGAAGGGTAGAAAACCCAATGTTAGCTATTTCTACATATTTGGAAGTAAGTGCTATATTCTTAATGACCGAGATCAACTTGGCAAGTTTGATGCCAAGAGTGATGAAGGTATTTTCATTAGATATGCACTCAATAGCAAGGCCTATAGAGTTTACAACTTAAAAACTCGAAGTGTCATGGAATCATCAAATGTTGTCATTGATGATTGTAGGCCCAAAAATGCTATCCATGAGGAGGATGTTTGTGAGCATGTTGACCTTCCTCTGAAGGAGTGTGGTGAGACTTCAGGTGATGTGAAGTCAAATCATAGTGGAGAGGATGATCAACCTCTTGATAGAGATCCACATTTGGACTCTAATGAACCCGCTCCATGGGTTAGGAAACTCCATGATAAAAATGATATCAGTTGGAGATGTAAAGAGGGTGTTAGGACCAGGCGTCAAATAGTTAATTAAATTAGCTATACTTGTTACACCTCTCAAATAGAACCTAAGAAGGTTGATGAGGCCTTAAATGATGAATTTTTGGTTATTTCCATGCAAGAAGAGCTAAACCAATTTGAAAGAAATGAGGTTTGGACTCTAGTTCCTAGGCCTAAGAATACCAATGTGATAGGCACCAAATGGGTGTTTAGGAACAAGTCCGATGAAGATGGCAACATTCTGCTCAACAAGGCTAGGCTTGTGGCACAATGATACTCTCAAATTGAGGGTATTGACTTTGATGAGACTTTTGCTCTCGTTGCCCGTCTTGAGTCTATAAGGCTTCTTTTATCCATTTCTTGTGTGTAGAAGTTCAAACTACACCAAATGGATGTTAAGAGTGCCTTCCTCAATGGCTTCTTGCATGAGGAAGTGTTTGTTGAACAACCCAAGGGGTTTATGGATCCACACCACCCCAATCATGTCTATCGCCTCAAAAAGGCTCTTTATGGGTTGAAATAAGCACATAGGGCTTGGTATGAGCGCCTCACTCTCTATCTTGTTGACAATGGCTACTCAAGAGGAAGTGTTGACAATACTTTGTTTATCAAGTGCAACAAAGATGAGCGTTTCATAGCTCAAATTTATGTTGATGACATTGTATTTGGTTCCACCAACGAGTCAAAAGTGAAACAATTCGTAGATGTCATGTCTCTTGAATTTGAAATGAACATGGTTGGTGAACTAAATTACTTCCTAGGTTTGCAAATTAAGCAAATGCATGATGGGATCTTCATATCCCAAGCTAAGTATGCAAAGAACCTAGTGAAGAAGTTTGGCCTTGACAATTCCAAACATTGTGACACACCGATGAGTACCACTTTGAAGCTAAGCAAAGATACTAGTGGTAAAAGTGTTGATCAAATTTTATATCGAAGCATGAGAGGTAGTTTGCTTTACTTCACCGCTAGTAGGCCCGATATTACTTATAGTGTAGGTGTTTGTGCTAGGTACCAAGCTAATCCCAAAGAATCTCACCTTGTTGCGGTGAAGAGGATCATTCGGTTTGTGAATGGTACCTCCAATCGTGGGATTTGGTACTCCTTTGACACTAATCCAAGTCTTGTTGGATTTAGTGATGCTGATTAGGCGGGAAATTGTGATGATAGGAAGAGTACCTCGGGTGGTTGCTTCTTCCTAGGAAACAATTTGGTGTCTTGGTTTTGCAAGAAGAAAAACACAATTTCCCTATCCATGGCCGAAGAGGAATACATAGCCGCTTGTAGTGATTGTACACAATTGTTGTGGATGAAACAAATGCTAGCCGATTATGACTTAGAGCAAGGCACTCTCACCTTATTTTGTGACAACATGAGTGCTATAAATATTTCAAAGAATCACGTCCAACACTCTAGGACAAATCACATTGACATTAAACATCATTTCATTAGAGAGCTAGTTGAGAGCAAAACTATTGCACTAGAGCATATGGGGACTAATGACCAACTAGCTGAATTGTTTACAAAGCCCTTAGAAACTCTTAGATTTGGGAACCTTAGTAAGTCTATTGGGATTTGTCATTTGGCTTGAAATGGTGTGTCTTGACACCATATTGGGAGCTCAAGCAAATAGAGCAAACTAGCATAAAATTGCATTGTGCTACATTGATATATTTTATGCTCTTTTATTAATTGCTTGAGATGATTGGTTGTACATATGCCTATGTTATTTTCTTAATAAGTGTGCAAATTGCTTGTTTATATTTATGTTCAAACATGCATTTTTGGACTAGGAGATTTACTTTGGAAGTACAATTTGAATGACCTATAATTGATCTTCATGACATGACGATTTTATTAATGACATGCTTTAAGATGATATGCGTGAAGACATTTTTGATTGCTTAAGTATGAATGCAAAAATATGTGTGAAAAAGCAAATGAGAAGACTGAACTCAATAAGGACCTTGTGTCCATTCAATAAATAAGGATGTCTCATCCAAATTTAGTCTTCTCTCTCTCTTTATTTGTTGAACAAGACTATTATCATACGGGTATCTTACCCGGAAAAATCAAAAAAGGGTGCAAAAGTCGCTCATGTCTTGTTTTGCTTATAAAGTTTGATATAGTTGCTCTTTAAATTGAATTTCTTATAAAATCTATATCATTACTTGAAATCATGACAAAGGGTGAAATTGGTTTGAATTCTTTTTGGAAACCCTTGTTGTTTACTGTGCCAAATACCATTGGTTTTGAACTTGAATGCAACATGTCTTGCATGCAAAGTATGGTGTCACAAATTTTCATAAAATAAAACTCCCTGATTCTCTCCTACTTAATTGAGTTGCGTAAAGTTGCTTATATGATTAAGCATATGTTTTTGTGCTATGAGCTCTCCTTGGCAAATGCTTACCTATTAGGGGGGAATCCCTTTGCATATCTCATGACAAAAGGGGGAGTGTGAGCTACAGTGGTTTTCTTTGGCATCATGTTTAGGGGGAGAGTTGAGATCTTGTTTAGGAGGGGGGGGGGGGGGGGGGGGGGGGTTTGAGAGCAATCTAGTAGGGGGAGTTTTGCATTGCATAACACGATTACATTATTTGATTGTATTGGTTCAATCTAGTATGCCAATTGCAAATGTGTTTTTCTTGTTGATTATGATTATTGAAAGCACCTCTCACACACTTGTTCTTGGAAGGTATTTTTGTGTTTGTCTTGTTGATTGTGTGTAGGTTGGAATTTTTGTACAAGCTTTGGATTGACTTGAAGATGTTCAAGACTTGGATTATATGCCTTATTGTAATGTAGAAAATTATGTTGACCAACTTTCTTTTGTAATTGTAAGATTGCTTTCTGAGTGGTGGTTTTGTCACGAAATAGCCAAAGGGGGAGATTGTAAGTTCCTCAATTTTTGATTGGCTCATTTCGTTGACAAACCACATTGAGAATTTTCTTGTAAGGGTAGATTAGGCATCATTGTTCGTGATCAAGCTTTAATGGCATTGTCAAACTCAATGGCACTTTAAGGAGGTATATCACTTGCTTAACTCATTGAAGAGATTTAGTTGCACACACAGACAATCTATTCTCATGCATGCTTATTCATCTTGCATTGTGCCTTTTTTTGCTTGCATGTGTGTATCCTTCATGTCTCTTGCTTGCCTGTGTAGTGCATCCTTTAGTCTAGCCCTTGTCACGCACTACGCTGATGTGTTCTGTGCGACTTCGTTTTCGTCGCTCCTCTAGCGACCTCTCCAGTGAAAATCTTGTTGGAACCTAGGGTTACAGATGGCGCAGCGGAAGGTTTTAAATTTTTTAATGCAATCATTAAACTAACCCATTTGTACAGTAATAATCAAATACAATAATAAAGTGAAGGAATTTATTTTTCATACATACGTAGGAGGTTCCTTCACTTTGATACGAACTGCTCCTGATTTGAACCACGTGATCTTCCTCGCTATCTCCCGGAACTGGTAACAGCGTGTGGGCGCGTCACGATATTCAGGACCTGTATGGAGGAAGAATAGAAGAATACACACACACACAAACAAAAGCTAGAAGTGCAGCACTTGAGCTTGCCACACCCTATTTTTTTCTTCTTTTGTTTTGCTTTTGTTTACTGTGCACGACCTGTTTTTCTTCTTCTCTCAAGCAATCAAATTGCTTTTCTTTGCTGTGTCCTTTTTACTCATTTGGTTCACTCTTTAAAAAAAAACAAAACCGACATTCGGTTTTTAAATTTAAAAAAAAAATATATCTCATATATATTAAAAACAAACCAAAAATCTTATATTTGATTTTTAAAATTTTTATAAAGATATCTCATATCTTTTTTAAAATTAATTAAAAATTTATTTTGAATTCAAACATTTCAAATTCAATTTCAAATATTTAATTTAAAATAAAATAATCATATTATCTTATTTTATTCAAAATCAAATATCAACTAACACCCTCCATTTAGTGATTAACAACATAATTAAATAATCTTATTATTTAATTTATTTAATCACCATTATTCATTAATTAAATAATCTCATTATTCAATTAATTCCCGTATTAATATGTGTCACTTTCGTAACACAATTAATTGGACAATCCAATTAATTAACCGTGACCCTTGTTACCTAAATCGATCGGGCTAGCAAGGGGACCTAATGGACCCACAGTATTTTGAGCTCCAATAATCCTTAGAAATTATTAATTAAACTCTTTAATTAATATTTCATGATTATTAACTTCGGTGTTATTCCACTAAAAACCCGAAGCTGCACTCTCTCAACTGTAGACGTTTTTACACAAACCAATAACTCTCGGTGTCCATCGATATAGCTATTACATATGGTATAATCCTCCACAAGTAGTTCATAATTAGAGCTGGGTCATAATGTCCGTTATACCCCTCTAATCATATCTTTCCATTAAGTACCATTGATTCTCTAATGAACAATAAATCCTACATTCCTTACGGAATTAGGAGAGCGCTCATATTGTTCAAGCCCCGAATCAACCCTTAAGGGAACTACCATCTACTTCTTACAAGAAGGAGTGGATTCCACTATTGTGTACAAACCTTCCCAGCCACAAGCCAAACCGCGATCCCAACATATGGAGTATATTGATCGGGAATGCAACTCTGACCTCACCCATGGTATATCAAAGACCACGATATAACCTGAAGGAGTCGATAAGACACTCAGGATTAAGATCACCCACATATAGCCATCATTAGTTGATATATATGAATCTCATCGTTAAACGGATCTTAGTGAGAGATTCATATAGATCATGGCCGAGTCCTATATGATCACATCATACAAGGTGCCTCCATTCTCATATCTACATATGAATGATCCAGGATAGGATCACCGTACACTACGAAATGGACCGCAGCTGTAGATTAACCATAAATAAAGTACCCAGCTTTATTTGCTATCTACGGACTCTTTAAATTGCTCGTTTCAAACTGAATCCATCTATATATGACACTGATATACTCAGTTCGAAATTACATCCGGCAATTTTGGATGTTAAGTGCACATGTTATATACAGTATGACACAAAATGAATGAATATACTACTTCTTTTATTTATGTTCAAATTATATTTACATATTACAAGCTTCAGGGCAAAAACCCCAACAATCTCCCACTTGCACTAAAGCATGTGAGTCATGTCTCGTAACCCTAGACCTTCTAGGTGTCCTTCAAACACTTTAGCCGGTAAGGTCTTTGTAAATGGATCAACATGATTGTCTTGTGAGGCTATCTTGGTGACGATCACATCTCCTCTCTGCACTATCTCTCTAATGAGATTATACTTTCTCTCTATATGCTTCCCTCTCTTGTGGCTTCTTGGTTATTTGGAATTAGCCACAACACCACTGTTATCACAATAAAGTGTGATGGGCTGATCCAGATCTGGAACAATTTCCAGATCACTCAAGAACTTACGGAGCCAAACAGCCTCTTTAGCAGCTTCACAAGCGGCTACATATTCGGCTTCCATGGTGGAGTCAGCAATGCAAGATTGTTTTATACTTCTCCACACAATGGCTCCACCACCTAGGGTGAATACTGATCCAGACGTGGATTTTCTAGAATCCCTGTCTGACTGAAAATCAGAATCTGTGTATCCTAACGGGATCAAATCCTGTCCGGAATACACTAGCATATAGTTTCTCGTTCTCCGAAGATACTTGAGAATAGTCTAGACAGCAACCCAATGATCTAATCCTAGGTTGGACTGGTACCTGCTGACTACTCCCACTGCATAGCAGATGTCCGGTCTAGTGCATAACATAGCATACATGAGACTACCTACTGCTGATGCATATGGCACACGTCTCATATCCTCAACTTCTTGAGGTGTCTTAGGACACTGTTCCTTAGACAAGTGAACCCCATGTCTAGAAGGTAAATTACCTTTCTTGGAGTTCTGCATCGAAAATCGCATAAGAATCTTGTCGATATATGATGCCTGAGACAATGCTATGAGTTTGTTCTTACGATCCCTTATAAGTTGGATCCCTAGCACATAACTCGCCTCTCCCAAATCTTTCATTTGGAATTGGCTAGCCAGCCAGCCCTTTACATCAGACAACACTCCTACATCATTCCCAATGAGTAGGATGTCATCTACGTATAGGACCAAGAAAATTACTTTCTTGTCAATGATGCGCTTGTAGACACAAGTCTCATCAACATTTTGCTCGAAGCCATAGGTTTTGATTACATCATCAAACCTTATGTTCCAAGATCTAGATGCTTGCTTAAGTCCATAAATGGACCTTTGCAACTTGTAAACCTTTTACTCTTGATCTGGAGACACAAATCCCTCTGGTTGCATCATGTATATGCTTTCATCAAGATTGCCATTCAAGAATGCAGTCTTGACGTCCATTTGCCAAATTTCATAATCTAAATAGGCAGCAATGGATAAGAGAATCCGAATAGACTTAAACATGGCTACTGGCAAGAAGGTCTCTTCATAATCGACCCCCTCTTTCTGGGTATAACCCTTGGCCACTAGCCTTGCCTTGAAGGTCTCTACCTTCCCGTCTACTCCTCTCTTCCTCTTGTAGATCCACTTACATCCTATGGGTTTTACCCCATTCGGTAAGTCTACAAGTTCCCAGACTGAGTTAGAGTACATAGACTCCATCTCGAGATTCATGGCTTTAAGCCATTCCTCTTTATCAGGATCTTTCATTGCATTCTTATATATCAATGGATCATCCACACTATCAGCAGAGACAAGATCTTGTCCCTCACTTACACCCAAATAGCGTTCAGGCTGTCTCACAACCCTCTCACTACCTATAGGTTGTAGTGTATCCTGACTAGGAATTATCTGACTTTCAGATGTTAATGGATTAATAACTCTAGTTGACTGAGTACTGGTCTCACCAGGCTCCAACTCATTTAATACAATTTTAGAACGAGGTTTATGATCACTTATATAGTTATCCTCAAGAAACGTTGCATTTATCGATACAAATACTTTGTTATCTTCAGGACTATAGAAGTATCCACCTCTGGTCTCCTTGGAGTATCCTACAAACAAGCAGACCACAGACTTGGGATCTAGCTTTCCAGTTCTGTTCTTCAGCACGTGTGCTGGACACCCCCATACGCGAAAATGTCGTAAACTAGCTTTACGACCATTCCACAACTCTAGGGGAGTTTTAGGAACAGATTTGGATGGCACTACATTCAAAATGTATGCCGCTGTTTGTAACGCATATCCCCAGAAGGAATTTGGTAATGATGAGAAACTAATCATAGATCTCACCATTTCCATCAGGGTTCTATTTCTCCTCTCTGCTACACCATTTTGCTGAGGTGTACCAGGAGCTGTGAGTTGGGAAACTATCCCATGCTCGACCATGAAGTCTTCAAACTCTTGGTCAAGGTACTCACCTCCACGATCTGATCGTAGTGACTTGATAGTCCTACCTAATTGATTCTCAACTTCAGCTCGAAATTCTTTGAACTTTTCAAATGTTTCCGACTTTCGTTGCATTAGGTAGACATATCCGTATCTTGAGTAATCATCTATAAAGGTGACATAATAATCATAGCCGCCCCTAGCTCTAACATTCATCGGTCCGCAGACGTCTGTATGTATGAGTTCTAGTGGCTCTATAGCTCTAAGCCTCTTTTCCAGTAAAGGGTCTCTTAGTCATCTTACCTTCTAAACAGGATTCGCAGACAGGTAAGGTGCCAACCTTTAACTCACTTAAAGATCCACTTTTTACTAGTCTGTCTAATCCGGTCAAAGTTGATATGACCAAGCCTTAGATGCTAAAGATACGTGTCATTATCTGGAGAAATCTTATGTCGTTTAGTTTTAGGTTTTTCAACCTTAAACATTTCGGTGTTAAGCAGTGTAGTATGTATTAACGGTCTTAACACATACAAATTGTTTTCATTAATTCCTGAACAAATATTCAGACCATTCTTTCCAATAATAACAAACTTATTATTAAAAGAAACAGAATACAATTGTTCTAACAACTTAGAAACGGAAATCAAATTCCGTGTAAATCCAGGAATATAAAAAACATTGTTCAATAATAATAAAAACTATTATTATTACAAAATTGCAATCTTATTGCTCCCACTGCTTTGGCCGACACGACATCCCCCGACCCCACACGCATGGAGAAGGCTCCCTCCTCTAGCTGTGTCCAAGAATTAGTCCACTGTAAAGAAGAATAAACATGGTTAGTGGCCCCCTAATGAACAATCCAAGGTGAAGAATCATCTTCCACTAAACAAGATTCAAGAACAAGTAAATCATATTTACCTTTCTTCTTCTTCTTGGCTACCTCCTCCAGGTACTGAGGACAGTTCCTCTTCCAGTGCCCGACCTTGTTACAATGGAAACATTTTCCTTTGCTCTTGTCGATGGAGGCGCCTGTCTTTTTGCTTTGGGCTTTCTTGGGTTTGGGCTTACGCTTCGCCTTCCCAGTAGACCTCTTCCTCTTGTTGTTATTAGAGGAAGATGGTTCGGCAACATTTGCCTCACCGGTCTTACTTTTGCTGTCCTTGGTCATGGACTCAAAAGTAGCGAGCTCATTGAGCAACTGTGTGAGACTGAACCTTAACTTGTTCATCCCGTAGTTGTTCTTAAACTGATCGAAACTCTTTGGAAGAGTCGTCAGTATGATGCTCACTTGACTGGGTTCATCAATGGCCCCGCCATTGACTTCTGCCGTGTTGAAGTAGGACATCATGCTCAGGAAATGTTACCGAACTGATGTACCTTCCTTCATGCGAGCGAGCATAGCGGAACGAACAGCTTCGTGTCGCTTTTGCTCGGAGGGCTGCCCGAACATAGCTTGCAATGACTCCATAATTTTGAATGCTGTAGTCATTGCTTCGTGCTTTGTGACAAGCACGTCTGTCATAGAAGCTAACAGATATGTTCGGGCCTTCTCATCAGATGAGACCCATCGCTGGTATGCCTCACGAACAGTTCGTGTGGCATTGGCAGTAGGCACCGGAGGACATTCCTCCGTAAGCACAAACTTGAGGTCTTTGGTGACCAGTATTGCATTAATGTTAAGTTTCCATTTTGTGTAGTTATCACCAGTTAATTTAACGTTTGAAAGTATTTGTAATAGTGCAGATGACATGGTTGAAAAAACATAAATTAAGGATTCATTCAGTCATACATTCTATACATATGCGAATGTTCGGCATAAAATTAAACATGATGCTTGAAAATGTTTAATGAACAAGAACAACCCTAAAAACAATGTTTCTATGCCACGACAATCCATCATACCACAAGCAAGTGCCGCCTTAGGGTCGGTCAAATTCTTGCATGTTGGATCGAGACCTTCTTAGTTAAAGGATATACCAGAATAACTCTTATGCCAATATCATTCAACCATAATTAATTAGGTCAGGTTTTTAATTAACCAATTTAATTAAAACCTTGTGAGTGTAACCCATCATTTCAGATCTCAAGAGCTTAACTCGAGAATTGCCGCCTTAGGGTCGGTCAATCCCGAAATCCCCTCCGAAATCCTATCTGTTAGGAAGTCAACCTTGGTATTGATTCTTATGGAAACTCTCCTTAGGGAGGACGAAAACAAAGCCGTCACGAGGCCCCACTCGAATCTCACGGTGTTGAACTAATGATGGAGACTGCGGGATATAATGTCATATATCCCTCTCCCACTCACTATTTTATATTAAGGGTTTTCTATTAATATTAATGCACCTAGATTAAACTAGATTAAACGGCTAATTTTAATCTAAGCGTCAAGTGCATTAAACACAAATTATTAGAATCCTATTCCAATAACTAATAAACTAAATTGATTTTTAACACTTAAAAAATTTAGTTCATTAGTGATAATTCAAATATATGTAAACTGTTTACTAAGACTAGAATTATTATTAAATGTGTATTTACCAAGTTTTAACTATTAAAACTAAACACATTATTTAGGTCCAATTATTATTAGGAGCTTAATCAAATTAATCCTAATATATGAATTAAGGACCCCACTAATCTAACTATTTATACTCTTTAATAAAAAGATTAGTAATTAATGAGATTTACCAAGTTTTTACTCCTAAAAACTAATCCCATTAAAAATAGCCAATTATGTGAATAACCCATTTTAATCAAATTAAAAAACAATTAAACACATAATATAGATGGCTATAATGCACGTATGATATATCAACATATATATATATATATATATATATATGTGTAGGCACAACTAATTTAAATGACATGTATATGCATGACAATGCTTAATCATCAAATAATTAAAACATACATGAGTTGACCGAGTGTTGTGGATTATTTAAACTAAAAAATTGGAATCTAATTACAAAAATTATTCCCAAGGCATCCCTTGGTCTTCTTGTAATTTCCAAGACTTCCAATCTCTTCAGGTCAAGTGCGCTGGTAGGCAGTGCGCGAAGGCAACGCTGTGCGTGGGTAGGCTGTGCGCGAAGGCATCGCTGTACGCTAATAGGCTGTGCGCAAAGGCAACGCTGTGCGCTGCGGGAAGGCAACGCTGTGCAACATGCGCTGGTCTTCATGCGCACTGGTGGGAGGTTATGCGCTGGTCTGCATGCACTGGAAGGCATGCGCGATGTTGCGCGTTGGTAGGCGCTGCGTGGATAGCATTTGCGCGCTGGAGGCAAGTTGAGCGCTGATAGGCTGTGCTTGTGCGCTGGAGTCAAGTTGAGCACTGATAGGCTGTGCTAGTCATGCATGCGCGCAGTCACGAACTACCAGGTGCTCTTACATATTGTTTTTCTTTTTTTTTTCTTTTTTTTTTAATAATACATCAGTAAAATAAAAAAATATAACAATATTATACAACCCAGAAACACTTTAAATCCACAACACCATAAAAAATTACGATCAACCATGTTTTTTAAATTAAACAATTTAATTAAAAAACATCATACACTCATAAAAAAAATATGTGCCTACACATTCATACATATCAGGAGTAATCGAATTCGATTATACTGTACAAAACATTGGCTCTGATACCAATTGTTGGAACCTAGGATTACATATTGCGCAGCGGAAGGTTTTAAAATTTTTAATGCAATCATTAAACTAACCCATTTGTACAGTAATAATCAAATACAATAATAAAGTGAAGGAATTTATTTTTCATACCTACGTAGGAGGCTCCTTCACTTTGATACGAACTGCTCCTGATTTGAACCACGTGATCTTCCTCGCTATCTCCCGGAACTGGTAACAGCGTGTGGGCGCGTCACGATATTCAGGACCTGTATGGAGGAAGAATAGAAGAATACACACACACAAACAAAAGCTAGAAGTGCAGCACTTGAGCTTGCCACACCCTATTTTTTTCTTCTTTTGTTTTGCTTTTGTTTACTGTGCACGACCTGTTTTTCTTCTTCTCTCAAGCAATCAAATTGCTTTTCTTTGCTGTGTCCTTTTTACTCATTTGGTTCACTCTTAAAAAAAAAAAACAAAACAGACATTCGGTTTTTAAATTTAAAAAAAATATATCTCATATATTAAAAACAAACCAAAAATCTTATATTTGATTTTTAAAATTTTTATAAAGATATCTCATATCTTTTTTAAAATTAATTAAAAATTTATTTTGAATTCAAACATTTCAAATTCAATTTCAAATATTTAATTTAAAATAAAATAATCATATTATCTTATTTTATTCAAAATCAAATATCAACTAACACCCTCCATTTAGTGATTAACAATATTATTTAATTTATTTAATCACCATTATTCATTAATTAAATAATCCCATTATTCAATTAATTCCCGAATTAATATATGTCACTTTCGTAACACAATTAATTGGACAATCCAATTAATTAACCGTGACCCTTGTTACCTAAATCGATCGGGCTAGCAAGGGGACCTAATGGACCCACAGTATTTTGAGCTCCAATAATCCTTAGAAATTATTAATTAAACTCTTTAATTAATATTTCATGATTATTAACTTCGGTGTTATTCCACTAAAAACCCAAAGCTGCACTCTCTCAACTGTAGACGTTTTTACACAAACCAATAACTCTCGGTGTCCATCGATATAGCTATTACATATGGTATAATCCTCCACAAGTAGTTCATAATTAGAGCTGGGTCATAATGTCCGTTATACCCCTCTAATCATATCTTTCCATTAAGTACCATTGATTCTCTAATGAACAATAAATCTTACATTCCTTACGGAAGTAGGAGAGCGCTCATATTGTTCAAGCCCCGAATCAACCCTTAAGGGAACTACCATCTACTTCTTACAAGAAGGAGTGGATTCCACTATTGTGTACAAACCTTCCCAGCCACAAGCCAAACCGCGATCCCAACATATGGAGTATATTGATCGGGAATGCAACTCTGACCTCACCCATGGTATATCAAAGACCACGATATAACCTGAAGGAGTCGATAAGACACTCAGGATTAAGATCACCCACATATAGCCATCATTAGTTGATATATATGAATCTCATCGGTAAACGGATCTTAGTGAGAGATTCATATAGATCATGGCCTAGTCCTATATGATCACATCATACAAGGTGCCTCCATTCTCATATCTACACATGAATGATCCAGGATAGGATCACCGTACACTACGAAATGGACCGCAGCTGTAGATTAACCACAAATAAAGTACCCAGCTTTATTTGCTATCTACAGACTCTTTAAATTGCTCGTTTCAAACTGAATCCACCTATATATGACACTCATATACTCAGTTCGAAATTACATCCGGCAATTTTTGATGTTAAGTGCACATGTTATATAAAGTATGACACAAAATGAATGAATATACTACTTCTTTTATTTATGTTCAAATTATATTTACATATTACAAGCTTTAGGGCAAAAACCCCAACAAATCTCTCCTGTAGTTCTCGTGGGACAGCTTGTCGTCGTGTCTCCCGTCACCTCTCCCGCGTAGTGTTTGCCAGTAGTTTTCACGGGACATTTTGTCGTCGCCCCTCCCGCGACACCTCCCATGAAAGACTCTTTTCTTGGGTCTGCTATGATTGTGCGCGGGTGAGTACGCGGGTCACCCACCCGTACACTGCTCTATTTCTGGGCATTTTTGTCTTTTCACATGTGTCATTTTTTCTACCCTTTATATATGCCATCTTCTTTCCCATTCAAACCTAGAGCTCAAAATTTCAGAACGTTAAATAGGATAAGAGTGTCTTGCAAGAAAAACCACCAAGATCCAATTTTTATTGTCCAAAACCAAATTCCAATCCTTCATTCATGAAACAAACATCATCTAGCTTCATCAAGGATGTTTTTTTTCATGGGTCTGCATCAAAGCACATGACTTGGTAAGTAGAACACCATCTCCATTCATTCTTGTGTTCTAGCTTAACAAGATAACTCTTTTATGACTTGGTTGCATCAAGGTTGAGTTTTTATCTTTAATATTAGATGTTTGTGCTTGTTGGGTTGTTGTATTGTGATAGCTATTGTATCTAGGCTTTCATTTATATCATATAGCTAAGTTATATGTATGACATATAGCAACATGATATCTACGATTGTTTAAAGCAGTCATACATGACTAGATAAGCACAAAATGTGTTGACCTAGCATTTGTGCATTTAGAATATTTACATATTCACATTAGGTTGCATATCTCTTCACTTAAGAGTTAAGTCTTGTATGTGCCGTGAGTAGTATAGAAGAAAGAGCCTAAAATCACTATTACAGATCTGCGCGTAGTAATAACAGATTAGTAACCAATTAGGTGTGATGTGGTCAACCTAGGTTGTAATCGTTTTTGGAAATAGTGGATTTGAGGGTTCGATTGGCTTTAGGCCCGTGATTTTTTACACTTTTTGCGGTTTTCTCACGTAAAACAAATCATTGTGTCTTAAATTTATTTTCCGCACTTTGTTACAATGATTGTTTATTAGGGGTTGGTGTGTTTAATTTTGATTACTCAAAAGATTGGCAATTAATTTGGCTAAAACCTATTCACCCCCATCCCCCCTCTAGGTTAGTTTAATCACTCTTAAAGTATTTTCAAGAGCTGAAAATTCTTGTACCTTTTTCCTCAGAATTCCATTCTCTGTCTTGAGAAGCTTTACCTCAAGTTGTAGTTTCTTGTTTTCTCCCTCTAGTTCATAAACCTTGACTTCTTCTTCGATCAACTGGGCATCGAACACTTCCTCTTCTATCTCTTGAACTTTGTCTTGATGACTTTCTTCCGTTTCTGTAGCCAGTTCAAACGCTTTCACCATACCATGAACCTTACTTTTCTTCTTCTGGCTCATTGATGCTTCCAAGATGAAACATCCTTCAATTTGTCTGTCCTTGGGTCGGTCAACATAGAATTCAACACTGTTTCCACCACAACTAATTGATAGTCTTCTTGACATAACATCTACCACCATTCCCGCTGTAGCCATAAATGATCTCCCCAATAGTAAATTTCAATCCCTCTCATGGAATTCATCATTTTTAACCTCCAATACAACAAAATCCACTGGAACTTTAAGTCCATGGATATCTAGCTGCACATCCTCAACCATTCCAAAGGGAATCTTTGGAGAATTGCCTACCATCTTGAGTTTCATGGAAGTGGCTTTGGTGGTCTGTATCTTCAATTTCTTGTACACCTTCAAAGGCATCATATTGACACTAGACCCTATATCAAGCACTGCTCCCATCTTTCCAGGCTTTCCTATGGTGACTGGGATGATAAAATCACATGGATCCTCTAATTTCACAGGACTAGGTTTCTCTTGACTCATCAGACTCCTCATTTACAAGGTTTTCAACAACTTTCTTGATGTCTTGAGCTGTATAATTTCCTTCTAACTTCTCACACTCCTGTTGAGTTACCTCCATCATTTGCACATGTTCGTTGTTACTTTGAGATTTCCCCTTGTTCTGCTTGTGCAAAGCATCTGCAATTTGATTGACTTGGGTTTCCAATCTTTTAAGAGAAGTATCCATGATGTTGTCTCTCTGGTCATTTGACTGAATGTAGCTTTTCAACATTTGCTCATTTGCCATATGAGAGTTTTCAATGGCTACAGAAACTTCATCAGTTGCCTTGATGAAATCTCTAAATTCTTCCCCAAGTGACCTAACCTTTGTTTGATAAGGGTTTGTCTGAGTGTTGAAAGTGTTATGTGGGTTGTTGTTTGAGCTTCCCCACTGGTTGTTGTTACTTGATCGTTATTGATTGTTGTACTTGTTATATCCCTGGTTTTGGTAACCTTGGTTGTTGCCTGCATTGTTTTTAATGCTCTAGGAGAAATTTGGGTGATTTCTCCAACCAGGATTGTAACTGTTGGAGTAAGAGTCATTGCTTTATCTCTGAAATCCTCCTAGCACCTAAACTTCTTCTTGCTCCTTCTGCCCCTTGTAAGGACCTCTATTTATGATTGGCTTATTTCATGATAAACCACAATGGGATTACTTTGTAATGGGTAGCTTAGGTCTTCAATTGTGACTCATCTTCAACAACCTTCCATGATCCCAAAGCGCTTCAAGAGAGGTAGTTTACTTGCTTAACTCTTTTTGAGGAGATTTAGTTGCACACACTCATAACTCATACATTGTCATATCTCACATAATTGTTGTGTGTTTCATGTCTTTACCCATTCATGTTATATCTCCTTTAATGTATGCTCATTACTATTGCATCTTGATTGATTGGTTGAGGGTTTTGGAGTTCTTGCATGATAAGTGTTGTGTGACCGCTGTGTTACCACTGTGGCACCGCTGTGACTGTGATGTACATTATCACAGCGGTGTGCATTCTGTAAGTTCCTTATATTTTGATTGGCTTATTTCGTTGACAAACCACATTGGGGATTATTCTTTGTAAGGGTAATTTAGGCCTCGTGAGTGTGATCAAGCTTCAAGGACATCATCTCTCTCAAAGAGCACTTCAAAGGTATCTCACTAGTTTAACTTTCTTTGAAGAGATCTAGTTGCACACACTCACTTGCATGCATTATTGTTCTTATCTTCATGTTATTGAATGATGTATTGTATGCCTCTTTTCACACTCCACACTTGCACATTTTGCACATCACTTAATGGTTTGAGTTTGCCTAGAAAAGAGAATTTCTTCTCTTAGCGCGGCCTAGACCGCTTGGCAAGACATGCTTGCACCGCGACATACAGAGCGGTATACCTCAGCAGGGTCATGCTCCCTGTACCGCTTCCTGTACACGTGCACGCAAAGCGACCCAAGTCGCGGTGTTGTCCAGTAGGCCCCTGTTGCCCATACCGCGGCCTGTGCACCTGCATGCACAGCGCCTTGCACCGAGTTGTTGTCCAGACGGTGCACTGCTGTGTTTACCACGGTCTGGACACTTGCCTGCGACGCGGTCCATCTAGCGGTATTGACGGGATTTTGTGCCCTAAGTTCAAAACGACGCTGTTTCAACTAGGGCTCCCTTATATATACTCTATCTTCTTCCTTGCTCGTTTTTATGAGTTCAAGAAGCCATTTTTGATAGGCCAAGCTTCCCTTAGAGAGAAAAACTCCCAAGAACTCATCTTTACTCAACCAAACACAAATCCATGTGCATCTAACATCTTCAAGCATTATCTCATCATGGATTCTTCTTGCTTTCATTGACTAGGTAACTTGAACATGCCCTAAATCTCTTTGTATTTATTTATGTTCTTGTTTGCCTAGGGTTAGCTCTTTTATGTGACTTTTATTGCATATCTTAATGTTTATTGGCATTTATAACATGATTTAGTTGTTGTTTGTTGGTTGAGAGCCTTGTTCATTAATAGCTAGCATTTACGACGATTTTACCCTTCTAGCTAAATCTTCATGCATTTGCATTTAGATATTGATATCTAGGATTTGCATTTATTGACATCTTTAAATCCTTAGATAAGCATTTATTGTTGCCTAGCATTAATTGCATGTTTGAATATCTTTTACATATTCACATAGGTTGTTTAACCTCTTCATTGATTGTTAAGCTTTGTGACTAAGTGAGTTAGTGCACAAGCTTGTGGTCAAGAATCACTATTAAAGGCCCGTTGGGTAGAGTGAAAGGGTTAGTGACCAAGTAGGTATGACTTGCGGTCAACCTAGGTAGTAAACTTTCGTTCAAATAGTGGATTTGAGGACCGTATGTGGCTAGAAGGATAGCCCGTGAGTTTTGCCCAGTTGGAGGGTTTCTCACGTAAATCAATCCTTGTGTTTTTATTGTTTTCCGCATATTTATGTTGGATTGATTTACTGCTAATATGGAGTAGGATTATTAAAATTGATTAAGTCGAAAAGTTGGTAATAAATCAACTAAAACCTATTCACCCCCCCTCTAGGTTGTATTAGACACACTTTGTGTATTTTCAATTGGTATCAGAGCGGGTTCCTAGATACACTTAGGTGATCCTTGCTCGTTGTGTGTCTTGCATTTTGTTTGTGTTTGTTGCATCATAAACATTCATATCATTCATACCCAAACACTATGAGTGGGAACGGAAGTGGTAATGAGGGAGCCTCTAGCACAAGACCCCCTTTGCTCACAGGAATAAACTATGCCTTTTGGAAAGGCAAGATGGAGTCTTACATTTGCCAAATAAATGACCGAGCATGGATGGCAATTGAAGATGGCTACACTCTTCCGGAAAAGACTCTTGAAGATGAAAGTGTAGTTCCCAAGCCAAAGTCGGAATGGTCAACTCAAGAGTTTGAAGCATCCAAGTGGAACAACAAGGCTATGCATGCTATTCTTTGTGCAATGGATGACAATCAGTACAAATTGATCCAAACAACAAGAATTGCAAAAGAGGCATGGGAGATTCTAGAGACGGCCCATGAGGGAATCGAGGTGGTCAAGGACTCCAAGCTTCAAGTCCTCCAAACACAATTCGATAAAATTAGGATGGAGGAGGATGAGTGCTTCAACGACTTTCAAGTGAAGATGATGGACATAGTCAATCAGAGCCATCAACTTGGTGATCCCTATTCGGATAGGAGGATCAAGCAAAACATTATGAGGTCTCTTCCATCAAGATTTGAGTCAAAAGTGACGGCTCTTGAGGAGAATAGTGTCTACAAGAATATGAAGCCAAGTTAAGTTATTGGAAGGCTTCTAGCATATGAGTCTAGATGGACTCCCACACCTACACCTCAAAAGAAGCAAAAGAGCATTGCTCTGAAGACTTCTAAGGTTGAGAAGGAGGAAGAAGACTCAGATGAAGAAATGGCCCTCATGGTGAAAAGATTCAAGAAGTTCATCAATTTTGAGAAGAGGGGATTTGGATCCAAAGGAAAGGAAATAAAGAAGAAGACTCCTTTCAAGAAGTTTGAGTCAAGTGAAGACAAGCCCACAAGAAAAGGGATTCAATGCTTCGAATGTGGAGGTTTCAGACACATCTCCACAGATTGTGGAAATTTGAAAAATAAGAAGAAAGGAAAGGCCATGGCCGCCACATGGAGCGATGGTGATGACTTGGAAGAAGAAGGAGAATCCTCAGATTATGAGGATCATGTGGCAAACTTTATTGCCTTCGCATCTTCTCTCAAGAGTAAGGAAGCAATAGATGATGAAGAGGTAGAGAAACAAAGTGAAGATGACTCTAGCGATGGTGACTCTTCATCCCATTCAACAAATATGGATGTAGGAGGAATGGATCTTGAAGGCTTCATTGAGCATTTTCAAAGCTCAAGATTGAAGATGAAGAAAGAGATTCAAAGGCTAAAAGGAGAGAATCTCAAGCTATCCACCGAAGCTACTCACTTAAATAAAGAAGTGAAGATAGCCAAAATGAATGAGGAATTGATGGAAAAGGAGCTTGAAGAAGCTAGAGAGATCATTGCTAAGATGACTTCAAGCACGAATAAACTTGACCACATGTTGGGAGTTGGCAAGAGGCCAAGTGATAAGAAAGGTCTTGGCTATGAAGATGACAAGGAGACCTCATCCTCAAGCAAGATTGTGTTTGTTAAGAGTTTGGATAACAAAGAGCCTCCACCCCCACAATATCCTAGGAAGAAGATCGAACTAGGAGAGTGCTCTAAAGATCCTCAAGTCAAGGTAGCACAAGGGAAACAAGCTCAAGCTCAATCAACAAGGGTGCATCAAGCAAGTTTCCCTCAACCGAGATACCATCAAGCCAAAAAGCAATTCATGCAAGGTCAACCAAGGAAGCAATTCATTCCAACTCAATAACAAAGAAGAAGAGAACCAATCCAACACCAAAGACAAGCTCAAATGTGTGGGAAAGCCCCTTTGTACTCACAAGGGCATGGTATGTCTTCTTATTTTATTCCCACTTGTCACTTTTGTGGTGTTGATGGTCACATTAGACCTAATTGCTTCAAATACATTGAAATGTGTAGAATCAAGAGCATGATTGAAAGAAATAGAGCTAGAGCTAAAATGCATGTTCCTAGGAAATCTAGAGCAAATTTGCATGATCCTAGGAAATCTAGAGCCAATGTGACTAATACCACTAGGAATGAGAACATTACACCTAGGTGGATTAGAAGGAATAACTATTCTTGCTATGTGGCTCAAATTGCCTTGAAGGCAAATGCCTCTAACACTTGGTATTTGGATAGTGGGTGTTCTAGGCATATGACGGGAAACAAGAGCTTCTTTAAATCCCTTGTCTTGGAGGATGGAGGATTTGTCACCTTTGGTGATGGATCTAGAAAGAAAGTCATAGCGAAAGGAACCATTTCCATTCCCGATTTACCCTTCTTGTCCAATGCTCTAATTGTTGATGGCTTGCAAGCCAATCTTATAAGCATTTCTCATCTTAATGATGATGGACTCTCTGTATTGTTTAACAAAAATGATTGCTCTATTTTAATACCAAATGGACAAACCTTGCTAAAAGGAAAGAGATCTAGTGACAATTGCTATTGTCTTGAAGCTAGTGCTATCTCTTGCAATATGTCCAAATGTGAGGAAATTGAGTTATGGCATCAAAGACTTGGCCATATGAACTATCGAGATTTGAGGATCTTAGATAAGTTCAAGGTTGTGCGTGGCCTCCCTAAGCTTGGGAAGAAAGTCGATGGCGTTTGTGGACCTTGTCAACAAGGGAAACAAACCAAAAGTATGCACAAGAAAGGAAAGTATCTCGCCACCAAGGAGCCATTAGAGCTTCTACATATGGACCTTATGGGTCCCATGCAAACCGAGAGTCTCGGCGGCAAGAGATACATTTTTGTGTGTGTTGATGATTTCTCTAGATTTACATGGACATATTTTCTTAGAGAAAAATCTGAAACTTTTGAAAAATTTAAAATGCTTTGCACTAAAATTCAAAATGAAAAGAACTCACACATTAAAAGCATTAAAAGAATTAGGAGTGACCATGGGAGGGAATTTGAAAATGCTTGTTTTGAAAGCTATTGCAATAGCTTAGGCATTTCCCATGAGTTTTCGGCTCCTAGAACTCCTCAACAAAATGGGGTTGTTGAGAGGAAGAATAGGGTCCTTCAAGAGATGGGCCGTGTGATGTTTCTTAGCAACAATGTCCCTAGGAATCTTTGGGCCGAGGCCGTCAATACGGCTTGCTACATAGGAAATAGAGTCTTCCTAAGGCCCGGTACTAGGCAAACCTCCTATGAATTATGGAAGGGTAGGAAGCCAAATATTAGCTACTTCCACTCATTTGGGAGCAAATGCTACATTCTAAATGACCGAGATCAACTTGGCAAGTTTGATGCCAAGAGTGATGAGGGGATTTTTATTGGCTATGCCCTTAATAGTAAGGCCTATAGAGTTTTCAATTTAAAAACTCGGAGTGTCATGGAATCATCTAATGTCGTCATAGATGATTGTAGGCCTAAGAATAGAGACCATGATGAGGAGGTCATTGTGCTTGATGATCCCTTCTTGGAGAAGAATGGTGAGACTTCAATTGATGTGAAGTCAAGTCTTGATGAAGAGGTCATCCAACCTCTTGATAGAGATCCATCTTTGGTCTCTAAAGAACCCGCTCCATGGGTTAGACATCTCCACAATAAGAATGACATTCTTGGAGATATGAATGAGGGTGTTAGGACTAGGCGTCAAATAGCTAATCAAATTAGCTATACTTGTTACACCTCTCAAATTGAACCCAAAAAGGTTGATGAAGCCTTGAATGATGAGTTTTGGGTTCTTGCCATGCAAGAAGAGCTAAACCAATTTGAAAGAAATGAGGTTTGGTCTCTTGTTCCTAGACCCAAGGATACTAATGTCATAGGCACCAAATGGGTATATAGGAACAAGTCGGATGAAAATGGCAACATTGTGCGCAACAAGGCTAGACTTGTTGCACAAGGATACTCTCAAATTGAGGGTATTGACTTTGAGGAGACTTTTGCTCCGGTTGCCCGTCTTGAGTCCATAAGGCTTCTTTTATCCATATCATGTGTGCACAAGTTCAAATTGCATCAAATGGATGTTAAGAGTGCCTTCCTCAATGGTTTCTTGCATGAGGAGGTGTTTGTTGAGCAACCCAAGGGGTTTGTGGATCCACACCACCCCAATCATGTCTATAGCCTCAAGAAGGCTTTATATGGGTTGAAACAAGCACCTGGGGCTTGGTATGAGCGCCTCACACAATTTCTTGTTGACAATGACTACACTAGGGGTAGTGTTGACAAAACTTTATTCATCAAGAGGAACAAAGATGAGCTTTTCATAGCTCAAATTTATGTTGATGATATTGTGTTTGGCTCCACCAACAGATCCAAAGTCCAAAAATTTGTTGATGTCATGTCTCATGAGTTTGAGATGAGTCTTGTTGGGGAGCTTAATTACTTCCTAGGTTTGCAAATCAAGCAATTGCATGATGGGATTTTCATATCCCAAGCTAAGTATGCTAAGAACCTAGTGAAGAAGTTTGGCCTTGAGAATGCCAAGCATTGTGACACACCCATGAGTACCACCTTGAAAATAAGCAAGGATGCTAGTGGCAAGAGTGTGGAACAAAGTCTTTATCGTGGCATGATTGGTAGCTTGCTTTACTTGACTGCAAGTAGGCCCGATATAGCCTTTAGTGTGGGTGTATGCGCTAGGTACCAAGCGGATCCCAAGGAATCCCATCTCTCCTCTGTGAAGAGAATCATTCGATATGTGAATGGGACATCCAACTATGGGATATGGTACTCTTTTGACACTAATGCTAGCTTAGTTGGCTTTAGTGATGCAGATTGGGCAGGAAACTGTGATGATAGGAAGAGTACATCGGGCGGTTGCTTCTTCCTAGGCAACAACTTGGTCTTTTGGTTTTGCAAGAAGCAAAATTCCATCTTTCTATCCACAGCTGAAGCGGAATACATAGCCGCCGGGAGTGCTTGCACACAACTCCTTTGGATGAAACAAATGCTTGTGGATTACGGCTTTGATCAAGGTATTCTTACCCTTTATTTGTGATAACATGAGTGCAATTAACATTTCAAAGAATCCTGTTCAGCACTCTAGGACAAAGCATATAGACATTAGGCATCATTTCATTAGAGAACTAGTTGAAAACAAATGCATTGCACTTGAGCATGTGGGCACTAATGATCAACTAGCGGATTTATTTACAAAGCCCTTAGACTCAACTAAGTTCAAGTCACTTAGTAGGTCTATTGGGATTTGTCATATGCCTTGATGTGTTTTGGTGATTGACCCCTTATGGGGAACTCAAGCAAAGAGAGCAACCTTGCATGTTGGAATAAGCAAAAAATGATCAATTTTATGCTTCTTTATTAATTACTTGAGTATTCTTGGTTGTGCTTATATATATATTCTTATATGGCTTTTTATTTAATAAGTGTGTCTTGCTTGATTTGTAATCCATGTCACCTCTATGTTCAAAAATGCATTTTTGGACTAGGAGATTTTGATTGGAAAAGTACACTTGAATGACCCATAATTTAACTCCATGACATGAGAACTTTTAATGACATGCTTAAAATAATATGCATGAAATGTTTTTGATTGCTCTAGTGCAAAATATGTGTGAAAGCAAATGAGGCGACTAAACCCAATAAGGATCTAGTATCCATGCAATAAACAAGGATGTCTCATCCAAATTTAGTCTTCTCTCTCTCTTTATTAGTTGAACAAGACTACTATCATACGGGTATCCCACCCGGAAAAATCAAAAAGGGTGCAAAAGTCACTCATGTCTTGTTTTGCTTATAAAGTTTGATATAGTTGCTCTTTAAATTGAAATTCTTTTTGAAAAACTATATCTTGTTTGCTTATAACAAAAGGGTATAAATTGGTTTGAATTCTTTTGGAAACCCTTTTGATGTTTGCTTTGCCAAATACCATTTGCTTGAACCATGATGTTACATGTCTTACATCCAACGCAATTAAGTCACACATTTTCTTCTAAACAATAAAACCCTCAATGATTCTCTCTCAATTAATTGAGTTGCATAAAGTTGTTGTATATGATTATGCACTTATCTTGCAAATAGCTCTCTTTCCTAAAGTGACCCGGTTGGGGAATACTCCTTTGCCTATCTCATGACAAAAAGGGGGAGTAATGTGGTTTTATTTAAGGGGATTGCATATTTGGAGAGATTGTCCCATTGAGGGGGAGTAACCTATATAGGGGGAGCATTTGCATGTTGCATGTTGAAGTTTTCTTTTATTATGCAAATTGCTCTTATTTATCTATCTCTCTTGATCACCTCACATGCACTTGTCTTGGAAAGTGTAGTCTCATTGTTTTGAAGGGAAAGTGGCTATTCTACAAGAGCTTGAAGTTTTGAAGACCTAGTATCTAGGTATCTTTTTGTAATGTAGAATATCTTTTGTTGACCTTTAGTTTTTACTTTTTTTTGTGAGGATGATTTGTGAGTGGTGGTTTTGTCACGAAATAGCCAAAGGGGGAGATTGTAAGTTCCTCATATTTTGATTGGCTTATTTCGTTGACAAACCACATTGGGGATTATTCTTTGTAAGGGTAATTTAGGCCTCGTGAGTGTGATCAAGCTTCAAGGACATCATCTCTCTCAAAGAGCACTTCAAAGGTATCTCACTAGTTTAACTTTCTTTGAAGAGATCTAATTGCACACACTCACTTGCATGCATTATTGTTCTTATCTTCATGTTATTGAATGATGTATTGTATGCCTCTTTTCACACTCCACACTTGCACATTTTGCACATCACTTAGTGGTTTGAGTTTGCCTAGAAAAGATAATTTCTTCTCTTAGCGCGGCCTAGACCGCTTGGTAAGACATGCTTGCACCGCGGCATACAGAGCGGTATACCTCAGCAGGGTCATGATCCCTGTACCGCTTCCTGTACACGTGCACGCAAAGTGACCCAAGTCGCGGTGTTGTCCAGTAGGCCCATGTTGCCCATACCGCGGCCTGTGCACCTGCATGCACAGCGCCTTGCACCGCAGTTGTTGTCCAGACGGTGCACTGCTATGTGTACCGCGGTCTGGACACTTGCCTGCGACGCGGTCCATCTAGCGGTATTGACGGGATTTTGTGCCCTAAGTTCAAAACGACGCTGTTTCAACTAGGGCTCCCTTATATATACTCTATCTTCTTCCTTGCTCGTTTTTATGAGTTCAAGAAGCCATTTTTGATAGGCCAAGCTTCCCTTAGAGAGAAAAGCTCCCAAGAACTCATCTTTACTCAACCAAACACAAATCCATGTGCATCTAACATCTTCAAGCATTATCTCATCATGGATTCTTCTTGCTTTCATTGACTAGGTAACTTGAACATGCCCTAAATCTCTTTGTATTTATTTATGTTCTTGTTTGCCTAGGGTTAGCTCTTTTATGTGACTTTATTGCATATCTTTATGTTTATTGGCATTTATAACATGATTGAGTTGTTGTTTGTTGGTTGAGAGCCTTGTTCATTAATAGCTAGCATTTAGGACGATTTTACCCTTCTAGCTAAATCTTCATGCATTTGCATTTAGATATTGATATCTAGGATTTGCATTTATTGACATCTTTAAATCCTTAGATAAGCATTTATTGTTGCCTAGCATTAATTGCATGTTTGAATATCTTTTACATATTCACATAGGTTGTTTAACCTCTTCATTGATTGTTAAGCTTTGTGACTAAGTGAGTTAGTGCACAAGCTTGTGGTCAAGAATCACTATTAAATGCCCGTTGGGTAGAGTGAAAGGGTTAGTGACCAAGTAGGTGTGACTTGCGGTCAACCTAGGTTGTAAACTTTCGTTCAAATAGTGGATTTGAGGACCGTATGTGGCTAGAAGGATAGCCCGTGAGTTTTGCCCAATTGGAGGGTTTCTCACGTAAATCAATCCTTGTGTTTTTATTGTTTTCCGCATATTTATGTTGGATTGATTGATTGCTAATATGGAGTAGGATTATTAAAATTGATTAAGTCAAAAAGTTGGTAATAAATCAACTAAAACCTATTCACCCCCCCCCCCCCCTCTAGGTTGTATTAGACACACTTTGTGTATTTTCACATTCCAGTAGGCTACCGCTGTGGTACCGCTGTGACTGCACTGTACATTATCACAGTGGTACTCACAGCGGTCGTGCCCTGTTTTGCCCAAAACGGTGCAGTTTTGTTTTGACCTACACTATATATGTTCTCTTCTCTTCCATGTCGTTCTTGTGAGTTCAATAAGCCATTTTTGAGAGACCCCAAGCTTTCCTTAAGAGAGAGAAACTCCCAAGCACTTGTTGGGGTTTTTTCCCTAAAGCTTGTAATTTGTAAATGTGAATTGAACATAAATAAAAGACGTTGTTTATTCATTCAAATTGTTTCATACTTTTATATAATATGTGTATTTAACATCCAAGATTGTCGGATGTAATTTCGAACTGAGTATATGAATGTCGTATACAGATAGATTCAGTTTGAAACGAGCAATCTAAAGAGTCTGTAGATAGCAAATAAAGTTGGTTACTTTATTTGTGGTTAATCTACAACTGCGGTTCATTCCGTAATGTACGGTGATCTTATCCTGGATCATTCATATGGTGATATGAGAATGGAGGCACCTTGTATGATGTGAGCATATAGGACTGGGCCACGATTTATATGAATCTCTCACTAAGATCCTTTTATGCTGAGATTCATATATATATCGACAAATGATGACTATAAATTTGTGATCTTAATCCTGAGTGTCTTATCGACCCCTTCAGGTTAGATTGTGATTTTTGATGTACCAAGGGTGAGGTCGGAGTTGCATTCCCGATCAATATGCTCCGTATGTTGGGATCACGGTTTGGCTTGTGGTTGGGAAGGTTTGTACACAGTAGTGGAATCCACTCATTCTTACTGAGAAGCAGACAGTAGTTCCCTTAAGGGTTGATTCGAGGCTTGAACAATATGAGCACTCTCCTAATCCTATAAGGAATGTAGGATTTATTGTTCATTAGAGAATAACTAGTAGTTAATGGAAAGATATAATTAGAAGGGTATAACGGACATTATGACCCAACTCTAATTATGAACTACTTGTGGAGGATTATGCCACATGTAATAGCTATATCGATGGACACCGAAAGTTATTGGTTTTTGTAAAAACATCTGCAGTTGAGAGAATACAGCTTCTAGTTTTTAGTGGAATAACACTGAAGTTCATAATCATGAAATGTTAATTAAAGAGTTTAATTAATTATTTCTAGGGATTATTGGAGCTCAAAATACCGTGGGTCCATTAGGTACTGTTAATTAATTGGATTGTCCAATTAATTATGTTACGAAAGTGACACATGTCTATTCGGGAATTAATTGAATAATGAGATTATTTAATTAATGAATAATAATGATTATGTTAATTAAATAATTAGATTATTTAATTGTGTAATTAATCATTAGATGGAGGGTGTTGATTGATATTTAATTTTGAATGAAGATAAGATAATTTGATTATTTCATTTCCATTAAATTATATATTTAAATTTGAATTTAAAAGAGTTTGAATTCAAATCAAATCAAATAAATTAATATTAATTAATATCTTTAAAGATATCAGATATCTTAAAAGATTTGATTTATTAGTTTTATTACAAATATATTTATATATATATATATATGATATATGTTTTTGGAAACAAACGACACAACATACGTTCAGAATTGAGAGTCAATATTTTGAGCTTATAGAACCAAAGAAAAGAAAAACAAACCCTAGAAAAAGTTCTAGGATTTGCGGCCAAAGAAAAAAAAAATTTATTCTTCTTTTCATCATCCTCCTTGTTCCCGAGTACCGTGATACGCCCACATCCCGTTACCAATTCCGGGAGATAGCTTGGAAGATCTTGTGGTTCAAATCAGGAATCGTATCGAAAAGAAGAAGGAGCCTACAAACGTTGGTATGATATAATTTCATATCTTTCTTATTGTTTTCGATTATTACTATACAATTGGTTTACTTGATGATTGCATAAAAAATTTTAAAACCCCATTCCGCTGCGCAATCCAAAATCTGGAACCTATAGTACTCACCTTTACTCAACAAAACTCTTTCCCATGAGCAATTAACATCATCCTAGCATTTTCCAAGCATGGGTCTTCTTGTATTCTTTGACTAGGTAATTTCTACATGCCCTATAATCTCTTGTCTTATACTTATGACGTGTTTGCCTAGGATTAGCATTTATTTGTTGATTAAATGCATTTCTCTTTGCTTAATGTTGTTTCTAACATGTTTGAGACATTGAATGCTGATTGAGTTTAGTTTTCATTGATAGTTAGAATTTAGGACCAATTTGCCCTCTACCTAAGTCTTTATGTCTTGCATTTAGACATTATTGTTTAGGACTTATTTATTGCAGTTGATGATTGCATTTATTGTCCTTGCCATGTTTAATGACAACTCTTGTTGATTGGCTTTTGTTTGATGACTAGATTTTAGATTTGCATATCTATATCTAGTTAGGTCTTTATGTGCATTCATATAGACATTGATATCTGGGATTTGTGCTTATTGCCATCTTCACATCTCTAGATAAGCATTTAGTGTTGCCTAGCCTTATTTGCATGTTTGAATATTTTACATATTCACATATGTTGTTTATCTCTTCTTGAGAGTTTAGTCTTGTGACTACAAGGTATAGTGCACAAGCAGTTGAAGTCTTGCAACCAAGGTGTGGTTGGCAAGCAAAGTGATCCAAAATTCATTATAAAGGCATGTTGGGTAGTAGTGGTGGGTTAGTGATCGAGAATGGTGTGACAAGAGGTCAACCTAGATTGTAAACATCATTACAATAGTGGATTTGAGGATCATAGTGGCTAAGTGGTTAGCCCATGGTTTTTCTCTTGTTGAAGGGTTTCAAATTAAAAATCAAGTGTTAGTTATTTTCCGCATTTTACACTTGATTTTGTATGTTTGTATATGGGGTAAATTTTTAATATTGACTAATCAAGAAAAATTGGTAATTAACTTGATTAAAACCTATTCATCCCCCCCCCCCCCCTCTAGGTTATTAGACACACACTTTGTAGGATTTTCAATTGGTATCAAAGCGGGTTCTTAGATATACTTAGGTAATCCTTGCTTTTGTCTTGTGTGTCTTGCATTTGTGTGCATCTTGTTCATTGCATTCACTTGCATACACTTACCCAAACACTATGAGTGATTTCGGGATGAGTAAAGATGGAGCATCGAGTGTGAGACCACCATTGCTTAAGGGTGACAATTAATCCTCATAGAAGGGGAAGATGGAGTCCTATCTATCGGCAATAGATGATAGGGTGTTGATGGTGATTAAAGATGGATACACACCACCCACCATGACCGCCGAAGATGGAAGTAGTGTGACTAAGCCCAAGGCTCAATGGAGTACCCAAGAATTTGAAGCCTCGAAGTGGAACAACAAGGCAATGCATGCCTTGTTTTGTGCAATGGATGAGAGTCAATACAAACTCATCCAAATCACCAAAAATACGTATGAAGCTTGGAAGATCTTAGAGACGACCCTTGAGGGAATCGAGGTAGTTAAAGACTCCAAAGTCCAAGTCCTCCAAACGTAATTTGAGACGATTGGGATGGAGGAGGATGAGTGTTTCAATGATTTTCAAGTGGCATTGATGGACATTGTGAATCAAAGCCATCAACTAGGTGACCCATACACGGATAGGAGGATCAAGCAAGAGATCATGAAGTCACTTCCTACTAATTAGAATCTAAGGTGACGGCTCTTGAAGAAAATAGTGATTACAAGAACATGAAGCCTAGTGAAGTGATTGGAAGGCTCTTAGCCTATGAGTCTAGATGGGGTCCTACCTCCACACCTCCCTAGAAGCAAAAGGGGTTAGCTTTGAGGACCTCCAAGATTGAGAAGGAGGATGAAGACTCGGATGAAGACATGGCTCTAATGGGAAGAAGAGATTCAAGAAGTTTATGATTCAAAGAAATGACTTGAATAAGAAGGTCCACTTTAAGAAGATTGAGCCAAGTCATGAGAAGCCTTCAAGAAAGAGGATTCAATGCTTTGAATGTGAAAGATTTAGGCATATCTCCAAGGATTGTAGCAACTTGAAGGACAAGAGAAAAGGAAAGGCGATGACCATCTCATCGAGATAGTGACAGTGAAGAAGACTCCTCGAGTAATAAAGAGCTTGCACTTAATTACACGACCTTTGGAGCCTCCTTTGTGTAAGTGAAAGAAGGAGGCAAAAGTGTCTTGAATTATGACCTTGAAGAAAGGCTAGAGGTGTGTTAGATGTAGCTACAAATAGGAAAGTTTTTGACACAACAATAAGTGACAAAGGCAAAAGTATTGATGAGGAAGTTGACTCACTTGATGAGAGGGAAAGTGAGAAGAGTGCACCATCCTCAAGTGTAGGAAGTGACTCTAGTGATGAGAAGTCTTCATCTCACTCTAGAGGAATTTGTGAAGGCATGGACCTTAAAGACTTCATCAACTACTTTGAAGACTCTAGGTTGAAGAAGAAAAAGGAGATTCAAAAATTGAAGGTGGAGAATCTCAAGCTTTCAACCAAGGTGACTCACTTGAATGATGAAGTGAGGAGAGTCAAGGAAAGTGAAGACAAGATGAAGAAGGAGCTTGAGGAACTAAGGAGTTACTAGCTATAATAACTTTCGGCAACGAAAAGCTTGACCATATGTTGAGCATTGGAAAGAAGTTAAATGATAAGATGGGCCTTGGATAGGTTGATGACAAGGAAATGTTAAGTATTTGAGTTTTGTATAGGCATAATTGTATACCAAAACAACATTTGCTTTGTATTGATTAGTTGTCTAGGATTTGTTGATAATCAAGCTTCGAGGGAGATTGGACAACATTCAAGCAAAGTTGTGGCTACAAGAGGAACAAAGCTAAGTTGCTTAGCAAAAAGGTATATCGAGACCTCTTTCCTCTTGCAAGGCCTAGGCACATACATACATTGCATTCATATGTGTGCCTGCATCATTGTGCAAAATTTGGTATAACACAATACACACACTTATACTTGTATGCACATGCATTAGACTTAAAGTTGACAATTTCATATATTGCATATTCTAGGACTAGTTCTAGGAAATAGCATACTTGTGTGTTCTTGTGTTTATCTATTTTTGTGTATATGTTATTGAACTTGATTTTGACCTTATATAATTCCTCATTGAGTCCCAATTAATTTGGTTACTCATTCATTAAGTTTTGAGTTCAAATTAGGTGGTTAAGAAACTTTCCTTGAATTTGTGGTACATGGTTTTCGTCCTTGATTTTCAAGTTGAATTCCATATTTTTTATGAAAGTTTTCTTGACAACTTTTGTACGTGAGGGAGTTTCGGTTAGTAATCCGAAAATGGATTCAAAATTGAAGTTTGGAGGCTGGATAAAGGTCGAAGAACAAAATGGTGCTCGAGGGGAGTTGAAGGCAAAATGGAGGGCAATTGCAACTCACCCCGTGGAGGCGCGTGGCCTCCACGGGAAGCAAAGGTGGCACCCTCCAATTGTTCCTTCAAAACCTTCTTGCTTCCCTCCTTTAAATACTCCATTTCCATCTCATTTCATTTGAAGAAGAAAATTTAAAAAAAAAAAAAACTTGTGCAGAATTTTCTTTCCAATTTCGCCAACTTCCAAACTCCATAACTTTCTCATTCGGAGTCCGAATTAAGTGATTCGAATTGAACAATCTTCGTTTGCCAGTCCTCTATCAATACTTCAGTAAATCAGCAAGATCGGTATCACTACCTAGAAGAAGCCGATATTTGACAAGGTTGGAACCTCGACTACCTATCTATCTGGATAGGATACCAGCTTCACGAGCTAATGAAGGCATGTACCCCGCTTCAATTAAAGCTCCTAATATCAGCCCCAAATCAGTACAATGGTAGCTCGTACTCCTAGTACCCCTTGAGTAACTCAACATCAGTCAAGGTACCTGGTACCCGGTACCTCGATACCCGCCAGGGGATTGTCCCAACTCCCACCTAGTACTTAGCAAGTCTACTCGAAGCCCCTCCAAGATAAGTACCATACCTGCCAGGCAGTAGGAGAATAAACATAAAGATACAAGCACCATTCCAGCAAGACATGAAACATGCTCCATCAATCCAATATACTAGCACCTAAATCTGCCGGAGACCAGAATTTCCCTCCATAGCTCCACGAAGAAGGAAAGTTGACTCCATCTCTAAAATAAAGCACCATTAATGAGACCGAATGGTCAATCAAATCAGAACTTGAATACGATAGTAATTAACGGGATCAAATCCTGCACCTTCAGCCCCACACAATGCCTTTTAACGCTTGAAATAAGACTCTCAGTAATCCTCATTAATACGATAGGATTTTGAGGGGATTCTGGGGAGAACTATATATACGGTCTTTAAGGGTAAAGAAATGAGATTCGAGTGTTATTTTATCGCCTAAGGAAAAGAGACTTATTCCTGGTAGAATTTCCTTTGAAATTCTCTGAAGTCAGTGAAAGTTCATTGACAATCATTGAGAGAACATATCCACTTATCGACATAAATGTTTTCTCCACCACCACCCTGTGTAAAAGAGTGAGACACGAGAGAAGAGTGTATGTTGTGTAACTTTGTTATAGCATTGTTTAATAAAACAGTGTTCTTCTATATCTCCTGATCCTTTTTTGTTTCTTCTCCGTCATACTACTTCTTGCTTTCGATTATAAAAAGGGACCCCGGTACCAAAGGTACCTATCCCACTACTGCTACTAGTAGTGGGTGAGGGTGCTAACCGAAATTTCACTCCCCAAGTGGATTTTTCCGTTAACACTTTTTGGCGCCGTCTGTGGGAAACACCACACCTTCAAAAGAAAGCCAGTGTGCCTCGTTTTCTTATCTTACCATTAAAATGAAGCTCCAATCCTCTCGGGATCATCCTGACCCATCGGAACATCAGTCAAATGCTTCAACCCGAAAGGGGCAGAAGCCAAAGAAAGGGGGAACGGGGGAAATGGTCGCAAACCCGCCTTGAAGCCGTCAGCTACAACACGGATTACCCCCTAGGTACCTACTACCCCAGCAGCTGGACCTGCCAATCTAGACCAACAGGTCGCGGCCTTTATAGAGAGAATTCGCCTCCGAATGGTCGCCGAAGGTAATACCAGTCAGCCCGTGGTACCAGATCCCAGGGGAGATGCCAATCGACAGGGTACCAGGGTACCTTCCTTCGACAGGTTGGGACCGCCACCTCCTGTACCAGTCCATGATAGACTCAGGCCCATGCCCCCAGCACCATCACTCCATGACAGGCTCAGGCCCATGCCCCCGGTTCCAGGGCATCCTATAAGTTATCAACCCCGGCGTGCGAGATCCGCCATCGATCTCCCGCCTAAAAAGCTCCACCACCTGGCTGAACCAGTATCCTATTCTAGGCAACCTCACCAGGAAACCACCAGGGGACGCCCTCACTCAGTGGCGGGAGGTAGCAATAGGGGTGCCGGAGAAGACCCTCCCCAGGGAGAAAATTAAGATAAAGCTTCTACGACATCGGAGGGGCCTGATGACAGAGATTCTGAAATAAAATATGGGAATGATGGAAATAAATGTCTCCAGGACTAGGTTGCCAGGATGGTGAAAAAAATCCAGAAGTTGAAGAAGGGCAAGCATCGGAAAAACGGGAAAGACCCCTTGGGAGAGATGAATGCTCCCTTCTCTAGGCGGATCAAGGAGGCAGAACTACCTCCCAAATTTAAGATGCCAACCAACAAATACTCTGGGACCGAAGACCTCCTGAGCCACCAAGAAAGCTTTGTTCACCAGATGGAGTTCCAGAATGCTACTAGGGCCGCTATGTGCGGAATGTTCCCAACCACGCTAACGGACTATGTCAAGACATGGTTCAGAAAGCTACCAGCGGGAAGCGTTGATTCATTCACCAAATTGAAGACTGACTTCTGTGCCCAGTTTCAGGGCATCAAACCTCGCCCCAAAGATCATATTCACCTTCAATATGTGATCCAGAAGCAGGGTGAATCGCTTAGAGCCTATGTGAAGAGATTCCACAAAGAAGTGATCCAGATGGGAGTCTTCACGGAGAAGGAAACTTTGGCCAATTTCAGAAGGAATCTTTGGGTAGGCAAACTATTCAAATCTTTCGCCAAGCATCCCCCGGAGACTTACCAGGAGGCCTATGATAGAGCTCTAGAGCAGGTTGAGGTACATGAACAACTCCGAGTTAAGATGGAGCATGATGATATGAGAACTGCCAAGCGCTAAAAGAGGGAGGCGCCTAAACCTGCACCCGTTCAGAAAAATCAAAACAGGCCTCCCAACAAATCTACACATCGGTTGCCACCCTATCAGCCTCCACAAAACAGGTACCCGGTGAGGCTGACTCCTCCGAGAGCCACACCTCTACCCAATGAGGTAGCGCTGGTAGATAGAGAGGAAATAGGGTACTCAAATTACACCCCCTTGAACGCGTCTCACGAGACTATTTACCTCGCCATCCACGACAAAGGACTACTTAGGAAGCCGGGTCCAATAAAGGCACCAGTCGATCAACGGATCCGCTACAAGTATTGTGACTTCCACGAGGATGTAGGTCATAATACCTCGGAATGCTATAGCCTACGGAACCAGATTGAAGCCCTGGTTAGGGGAGGATACTTGGAGGAATTTTCCAACAAATACCCGACAACATACTCACTGGAATGAGGTGCAGGCCGATATTAAAGCATACGAAGAAAGAAGGAAAGTGAAAGGGAAGGATCTGATGGAGCAGATCCACATTGTCAATACCATCAGTGAAGGTCCCACCTTGGCAGGAACCTCCAACAATGCTCGAAAGAACCACGTCAGAAAAGTTCCCAGAGTAGAAGCGGGCTAGAATGTTTTCAAGGTTACTAGAGGATCACCCCAATCTCCTCTTGCTGCATAGATCATCTTCACAGAAGATGACGTATTCAACACCGTCCAGCCTCATGATGATCCCATGGTCATCACTGTTCAAATAGCCAACAACTTGGTCCACCGTGTTTTAATTGACAGAGGTAGCAGCGTTGATATTCTCTTCAAGAGTGCTTTGGAACAATTCAACCTAAAGAGACCTTGTTACAATAGCTTCAGCACCCTATTGTACAGATTCACAAGAGATTCACTGATTCCCACTGGGTCTATGATCCTACCAGTAATAGTCGGAACAACGCCACTCCAGCAGAACCTAATGACAGACTTCATTGTGGTAGATACCCCGTTCTCCTACAATGCTATATTAGGATGGCCTTACTTGTCTGCCCTCAAAGGGGTCCTGTCAATATACCATAACATCCTGAAATTCCCAATAGGAGACAAGGGGGGCGAAGTACGGGGGGATCAGCAGGCCGCTCTCAGGTGCTATGCAGTGTCAACCAACCCAACGACGCTGGCCAAGCAATGTGTGCAAATAACCATTAATCATGATCACCAGTCCTTAGAGGAAGATTTTGAAGATGAAACAAACCCAGTCCAGGAGAGATCCACGTTAGAGCCCCCCGATATAGAGATCTGGGAGGAGGAAGAGAAAGGATGGACCAATGGCCATCCTATAGAGGAATTAGAAGAGATACCTATCAGGAAGGATGATCCTTCCAAGGTAGTCAGGATAGGTTCAACATTGAAGACGAAGGTAAATGAAGATCTGATAAAGCTCCTACGAGAATATAATGACATCTTTGCATGGAGCCATCAGAAGATGCCGGGGATACCTGTTGCTTTAGCAGCTCACAAGTAGTGGTAGATCCCACCTTCAAGCCAATCAAACAAAAAAGAAGACATTTCAACCCGGCAAGAAATGCTGCAGTGTAAAAGGAGGTAAACAAACTACTAAAGGTAGAATTCATTAGGGAGTCTTGGCACCCTAGTGGATCGCCAACGTAGTTATGGTGACCAAAGTAAACAGGAAGTGGCGCATGTGCGTTGATTATACGGATCTCAACCGTGCCTGCCCAAAAGACAGCTTCCCGCTACCGAAAATCGACCAACTGGTAGATTCAATCGGGGGTAACAAGCTCTTGAGTTTTATGGACTCTTTCTCAGGATACAACCAGATAATGATACACCCAACTGACCAGGATAAAACCAGTTTTATAATCGGGAAAGGCTTGTACTGCTATAGGGTCATGCCTTTCGGGCTCAAAAACGCTGGGGTTACCTACCAGCGCTTGGTCAACCGATTGTTCAAGGGATTGATAGGAAAGTCGATGGAGGTATACATCGATGATATGATCACGAAGTTCCGGGTAGCTGAACATCACCAGGACCATCTCCGTCAGACGTTCTAGATAATTAGAGAAAATCAGATGCGATTGAATCCTGATAAGTGCGCCTTCGGAGTTGCAGCCGAAAAATTTATTGGATTCATGGTCCATGAGAGGGGAATCAAAGCTAATCCCAAGAAGATCAAAGTCATCCTAGATATTGAGTCCCCCACCTCACTCAAACAAGTGCAAGGTTTGACCGGGCGAATTGCAGCTCTGAACCGTTTCATATCGCGATCTACTGACTAGTGTATCCCCTTCTTCAAGGCAATCAAATAGGGGAAGAACATAAAGTGGGACCGGGATAGCGAGCTAGCTTTCCAATCGCTGAAGAAGTACCTCGCTAGCCCGCCCCTGCTAGCTATCCCGGTACCAAGAGAAGAACTACAATTACACCTGGCAATATCTAAAACCGCTGTCAGCGGAGCATTAGTAAAAGAATGCAGAGATAGGGTCTATTGCCCTATCTACTATACGAGCCGCGCTCTAACCAAATCAAAAAGGAACTACATCCCCCTAGAAGAGATCGCCTTTGCCTTGGTGGTTGCTTCCAGAAAGCACCGTCCTTATTTTCTTACCTACACAGTCGTGGTAGTCACTGATCAACCTCTGCGTCAATTTCTCCAAAGGCCGGACGTATCAGGAAGACTTATGTTGTGGGCCCTTGAGCTCACCAAGTTCAACATCTAGTACAAAGCCAGGACAACCATCAAGGCCCAAGCTTTGGTGGATTTCATGGTAGAATTCAGTGCAACTCCCGATCAAGATGCTACCCTAACCCTGAATCAAGCTCTTCAGAAGGAGCAAGAGCCTGTAGATTGGCCTATCAATCAAGTCTGGATCTTATATACCGATGGGGCATCCAATCAGGTAGGAAGCCAATGTGGGATCATTCTAACCGACCCCTAAAAGGTCGAGTGATGTCACTGTTTCAGATTCGAGTTTAGTACCACCAACAACGAAGCTGAATATGAAGCATTGTTAGCAGGAATGAGAATCGCAGCAGAGCTAGGGGCTGATTACCTCCTTGCCAAATGTGACTCGCAACTGGTAGTAAATCAAATAACCGGTTTATACCAGGCCATAGAAGATAACATGACAACCTACCTTGGAAAAGTCCAAGAAATGTTGCCCCATTTCAAAGGTTTTAGGATCGAGCAGATACCTAGGCAGCAGAATTATCGAGCTGACGTCCTAGCTAAGATAGCTACCAGTAGAGGACAACCATTACTGAAAGGAGTACCGCTCCAGATAATGATTACGTCGAGCATAGCTGAAGGCCGGGAAGTCAACCCTATGGAACGACTCCCATGCTGGATGGATCCCATCGCGGATTATCTTTAGTCAGGGAAGCTCTCTGAGACCCATGTTCAAGCTTACAAAATCAAGGGAATCTTGGTCCGATAATGCTTGGTAGATGGGCACCTTTACCGAAGAGGTAGATCACTCCCCTTGCTTAGATGCCTACATCCCGACGATGCAGACTGGGCATTGAGAGAAGTACATTCAGGAGATTGTGGAAGTCATGTCGGGGGAGAAGCACTGGCTTACCAGGTGCTACACATGGGATATTTTTGGCCAACCTTGCACCATGATGTGAGGCAGTTCGTACAGTCTTGTAAACCATGTCAGAAAATGGCCAACCATGCATCACCTACCTCCAGAACGATTGTCTACCATCAGCTCGCCATATCCGTTTGCCTTCTGGGAAGTAGATCTAATTAGGCCTCTACCAACCGCGCTAGGTCAGCAGAAGCACGCGATCATGGCTATTGATTACTTCACCAGGTGGGTGGAAGCAGAATCCCTCTCCAGAATCACTGAAGCAAATACAACAGAATTCATCAAGAAGAATGTGGTGTACCGGTTCGGTACCCCGATGGTCATCATCACTGATCTAGGTAAGCAGTTTGATAACGCCAGGTTCAGAGAATTATGTGAGAGTCTGGGGATTGAACTTCGCTTCGCATCTGTGGCACACCCTCGGACTAATGGCTTGGTAAAAGCCACAAATAAAACTATCAAGAGGCTCTTGAAGAAGAAACTTCAACAAAAGAAAGAAAGATGGGCTGATGAACTCCCGGGCGTGCTATGGGCTTACCGCACCACCAAAAGAACCGCTATTAGAGAAACCCCCTACTCGCTATCTTTCGGGGTAGAAGCTGTCCTTCCGATAGAGCATAAGCTCACTTCTTTCCGGGTTCAACATTTCAACCTCGATGAAAATGAAGACAAGCTGAGAGCCAGCCTAGACCTCCTAGAGGAAAAACAGGACAGGGTTGCTGAAAGGGTAGCAGTTTACTAGAGCCGGATCGCTTGTTACTTCAATAGGAGAGTAAAAGCCCAGAGTTTTAAAGAAGGGGACTTGATTCTCAGGAAGGTTACTCAGAATACCTGGAAGAGGTTAGACGGAGTACTGTCACTTAATTGGGAAGGTCCCTACTTAATCAGAATGGTGATCCAAGGTGGGGCATATAAGCTGGATGACATGAATGGGCATCATGTAGACCACACTTGGAATGCTGATCATCTCAAGAGGTTCTACCCATAAGCCGTGCAGTAAAAGTAAGCCAAGAATGTCCCGTAACAAACACTAGAAGATGTTAGTAATCGTGAGTACTTGTATTCTTTTTTTTGATTATCAATAAAGAAGGTTTTCTTTCTCCATCTACTTGTTCTATGATTATCTACACCTATCTACTGTGTTTCCCCAATTGTATCCGTCATGGTCGCCTTAAAGACCAGGAAAGCCAGATGGCCCTCCTGATGCCCTGGACATGATAAATCCCTCCAGGAGGATCTCCTCGAGACCAGGATAAGTAGCATGCCATTCCTGATGCCCTGGCCGGGCACCACCCTCTGCTAGGATGGATCCAGTATGTAAGATCATTGTTGCCCTACGGATCAAACCTTAGCCGGGCACCACCCCCCGCTAAGAAGGGTCTGGATAGTAAGTACATAGTTGCCCGCCAGATCAAGGCCTTAGCCGGGTACCACCCCCCGCTAAGAAAGACTTGGTGCTAAAGTGGCCTTAGTTGACTACCAGGATCTTGTTGCCAGTATGGTCGCCTTATTTTTGCCAATAACTATCTCAAGACAAGAGAGGACCATATGGCCTTCCTGCTGCCTTGGCTGGGTGCCACCCCCTGCCAGGAAGAGTCTGGTTAGCAAGGACGTAGTCGCCTGCCAGATAAAGGCCTTGGCCTGGTACTACCCCCTGCTAAGAAAGACCTGGTTCTAACATGGCCTTAGTCGCCTACCAGGATCTTACTGCCAACACGTTCTCCACGGTACCAATGTTTCCAGAGCAGGAATGTGAGTTACCCCGATTCACCAAATTTATTCGCCAAGGCACCAAAACTCCAAACGGGAATGCGAGGTGCCCTGTTTCGCCAGAATATCTGCCTAGAAACTTAGGTTCCTTGAAACAGGAAGGCTAGGTACCAGGTTATTCTTTGAAGTACCAAGATCCCTGTAAACAGGAATGCGAGGTACCCAGATTCGCTAGAATATTCGCCATAGTACCAAGATTCCTAAAATAGGAATGCTAGGTACCTAGATAGCAAGATGATTCGTCGGAACATTCATCATCATTAAGGAACCAAGATTCTTAGAACTAGAGTGCGAGGTACCATGGTACTGGTCACCTGCTGTTTCTCTACTTTACTCTCATTAGGATCTTCGCATTACCAAGTATTGATTAAGTCAAGTTTATGCCGTGGACTATTGTTCGAATTTATGCTACAGTCAGAAGCGTGCGACTGAATTCAATCAGCAGATATAGATGGAAATGGGTTTTTCTTTTCATTGATCAAATCAGGGAACCCAACCCTTATTTCAAGCTACATATAAGATACAAGAAAGAAAGTGACAAGAAAATAAACTGGAAGTCTAGAAATGCTAGCTTCCTCTTTAACTTATCGCCTACTTTCTTGATCTACCTACCTAGCAACATCGATCTTAATCAGAACTTATGTTGACCCCGGAGGTAGGAACAGAGGCCGTATTGGGGTCAGTACAAATAAGAAGGGGGGGGGGGGGGGGCAAAGGGACAGTCTTTAGAGACCACCCTCCCCTGATCGGGCCAAATATGTTGTATATTTAGGCCCTCAGATCCTTACCTTATGTTCTGTTTTCGTGCATTTTTGTATCTCTTATGGGTTGTTTTGTGCTTATTTGTAGGAAATGATGCAGAGACAGGTTTGGAAGCATATTGCGGTGATTCCGGCAGAAAAAAGGCGAAAGAAAAGGCAAAAGAGTGCAAACAGCTCTACAGTGCGGGTCGCAACCGCACTCTGACCGCACTCCAGCCGCACTCATGTTCATAGCCGTGGCAGGATGCAAGTAAAGAGATAAAGTGCGGGTACAGTGCGGGTCATCCAACCGCACTCCACCCGCACCGTTGCCAAACCAGAGAAGCTGATGTTGCACCTGACGATAAAGTGTGGGTACTATGCAGGTCATCCAACCGCACTCTACCCGCACTAATGCCAAACCAGAGAAGTTGAAGAGGCACCTGATATTAGAGTGCGGGTACTATACGGGTCATCAAACCGCACTCCACCCGCACTTGCACCAAGAACAGAATAGCAGAATTGCACCTGACTTTAGAGTGCGGGTACTGTGCGGGTCATCAAACCGCACTCCACCCGCACTTGCACCAAAGACAGAAGAGCTGAATTGTACCTGACATTAGAGTGCGGGTACTATGCGGGTCATCAAACCGTACTCCACCCGCACTTGCACCAAGAACAGAAGGTAGATTTTGCACCTGACAGGGAAGTGCGATTCAAGTGCGATCACAATGCGATTCCAAGTGCGGGTGATTCAACCGCACTCCACCCGCACTAATGCCCTGATCCGAGAACTGAAGTTGAAGACAACCCATACACTGCGGGTACAGTACGGGTAATTCACCCGCACTCCACCCGCACTCCGAGCGCGCCAATCTGATTTTCAAAGCTTAAGTGACCTATTTTTGTATCTAGTATAAATAGAAAAGTATAGAAACGTTTTAAGGAGCTTTTTACTCCATTTAGCAGAGATTAAGCATTCTTAGATTTAGTTTCTCTCCCTCTCTCTCATCCTTACACTCTCTACTCAACTTCAAGGAAGTTAGGAGATTGGAGCCACTTCAAGGAAGGAGATGTTCTCCAAGGGTTATTTCTATCTCCTTTCTCTTGGTTTCCTAGTTGTAATGAGTAGCTAAATCCCCTCTAAGGGGTTGATGGAGTAGTTAGTTAAATATTGGGCTTGTACATAAACTTGATATTATATTGATATTCATGTCTATCTTCCATTGATCTATTCTTGTTGTGAATGTTTATCATTGATTTCTTGTGTAGATACATCCTCTTTGCAAGATATCTTTGTATTATGTATGAGTATTGCATCTATATATACATCCTATTTAGTTGTTTAATGCTCTAAAGAATAGACGGAATGTCATGAATTCCGACTCTGAAACCGCGGTTTTAATCTAACCTCGATCGTGTTTTCCGGCACTATACATCCTAGGTCGGAATCCGTGAGAGAGTTAGAAGTCATCACTATACATCCTAGGGTGACTATTTGTAATCGGTTGAGTCATTGTTAGGTAGACGAGCTTCATTTCTAGAATCTGATAAACAACCAACTCTATACATCCTAGGTTGGTAGTTTACACAGATTAATCCCTAATAGGTGGTCCGCACTATACATCCTAGGTTGGCCACCTTCTAGGGATAAATAACTGACTCTATACATCCTAGGTCGGTTACCTTGAATAGCCGTGCTATTGACAAGTTTGTTGCATTGCCCAGTATTTACTTTCGTATCCATTAACTCCTTAGTTTCCATCATCTCTATATATCCCTCATTCCATTTCCCCCTTCATTAATTTGCATAATTAATTTAGTGTTATTTTTAGTGTAATTCACCACCTACATTTTCACCAACTCATGTTTAGCTATTAAATATATACATATCATTACTTTAGCAATAACTAATTTAGCTAGCTCCGCTCCCTGTGGACGACACCCCACTTGCCACTATGTCTATGTTTTCAAACTAATTAAGGCTTGTGAGGTTTTATCAAATATTGTTGACGGATTGATCTTTTTAAAACGACACTAAGAGAAAAATGTTCTGTCACCCCCCCCCCCCCCCACGTCTAAGATGCAACGGGGATCGAAGCTGCAACTCACCCGGGTAATGTCTACACCATTGGCAAGGCTGCAGCACTAGAGTCCACCATTCATCATGATCCTAGGAATCGTTACCATTCCTGTTTCTCTGGTAGTTAAGTTCATCGAGCACAACTCCTTCCACAATACCAAGCATCCCACTAGTCACAGAGCTGACATGTCCTCCTCCTCCCACAGTGTTAGTTGATACGACGATCATTGGTCAACCTATTGGGAGTTGCCTACTAAAAGGAAAAGGAGATTGTCTTAAGATCCGTCTAACAGATAAGGGGTATTTATAGAAGGAGAGATCGAGTATCGAGAGCGAGAGGATAAGGTCATTTATGGACAAAACATTTGATATATGGGAAAAGGTAGCTTGGCAAAGTGTGCACCCCCGAAGCTTAATGCTTGAGACAATCGAACCTATCTTGGACTAACACATGGAAGAGCAGTTGAATACAGAATTCGAACCTATAATTCCCACGCGGTAATTCATAAAAAATATGGACCACGATCTACATCCGTTTGATGTCTTGGTACCCCTCTCGGACCAATCACAATATCAACTACACTAAATCAGGTGCAATAGAGGGTGATAGAGGGTGGATCACCGAACCTCCACCTAGGCACCAAGATTCCTCCAAGAGCAAGCATTTATTGAATCAAAATTACATCGAAGACCCTACTTCAAATTAAGGCGAGTTTCAACCTAGAGTGAAATAAACTACACATGCATGAAGTTAAGGAAAAATAAAAAGTTCTCATTACTAAACTGGGGAGCCCAACCCCCGATTACGGGCTACAAGAAGATAAAATTGACTACGTACTACTAGGTAAGGGATCAAGCTGGATCATGCATCCTCTTGCTCCTAGTGGGCCGTCTTCTCTCCAGTTCTGCCAGTTAAAGTTTCTCCCCCTTCAGCACCAGACAGAGGCCTCGCCTGCTTCTTGAGTACCCCCCAGAACCAGAAGCTCCACCTAGGATAGATCGCCATGAAGTTCTCCTGCTACTTCTTGGTCAGAATCTCCTCCAACTTCCTTGATCTAAGCAGCCTGACCTTCCTCTACCTTGGCAGGGTCAGAAGATGAGATAGGCGGGGCAGATTCTCCATCATCAATAGCAGGCTGATCCCCTACCTCCTTGACGGACTCCGATGGAGGGGCAGAAGAGGCATGACCCCTCCCTCAGCTTGAGCCATACCAGCCTCAGGAGCCTTCAAACTGGGAGCTGTTCCAGCATTGCTTATTGGAAGAAGGGAGATAGAACTCTAGTCTGTACCTCTTACCACTCCACTAGATCCAACAACCTGGGAAGGTCCAGCTATATCAGAAGGTGCTGCTCCCTCCAATTCAGTAGCCTTTGCCATAATCTCCTCCTGGTTCCACCCGGTGATGACACTCAGATCAAACAGAAGAGGGAGAGCTAGAGCCACCTGGTAGCCAGTAAAAAAGTAACCATCCCCAAATGCGGTGTCTACTTGAGCATCAAGGTCGGCCACGCTACCACGAAAGGATTGAACATCTTTCTCCAGCTCATTTACTTGTCTCATAGCAATATCCCTCTCCTCCTTATGGCGAAGGGACCTGAGCCTCTCAATATCCAAAGCATGATGCATCCTCTCTCTGTCAACCTTCACCTCATCCGCCTCCTTCTTAGAATTATCCAGAGACTGGTTCAAAGATTCCATGCCTTTAGTAGCCTTAGCAAACTCCTCTTTAGACTTCTCCAGCTCGGTAGTAGCACCTCTAACTTGCTCCAAGTGGGAGCCGGCATGTTAGCTCATGGCCATGTTAAACTTAAAAGCCTGACAAGAATAAAGCACTAGTTAGAATATCTCCCACACTTAATCGAGATAGAAGACTAAAATGAGACAACTTATCTCAGCCAGAAGAGCGGATTCCCTTCTAATTAGCAGCTTGGTGGGCATGGCCGTCATGACACCTAAGCTCCCACCTAGGCAGGAGGCAACAAAGTGGGCCAAAACTTCATCCTTGCTGCTGTCCCTCGACCTCGATCGTGCCTTATCCCGAGGTACCACCCGTCTTGCCATAGTAGGGTCAGAACTTTTCTCGACATGTTTAGATTGACCAGTTGCCATAACGGGAAAAGCAGAAGGAGCTGAGGCACTAGCATCACTAGAACTGGCAACATTGACTGGTCTAATGGGTGACGTATCCTGTACCCGACTAGAAGCACCTCGATACCTCCCCACTCTAGCTATAAAGGCCTCTAGTGATCTAGCCAAAACTTGGGGAGGGGGAGCCAGTGATCCAGATTCCCCAACCGGGACCCTACCAAATCCTATAGATATGCCAATTCCTGTATTGAGACTAGAGCTAGCACGAAACCTGGTAGTGGAGGTTGGAGGAGAATCAACGACGCCCATAGCTTGGTTGAGTCCCACCTCAGAGACCGGTGGAGGTACTGCTAAAACTACCAAGACAGTACAAGTTAATATGAACAGAATTAATAAAGCAGTAGAGCGAAAGTAGAATCAGAAAGGTGCTTACCAGGAAGTGCGTCGAAAATACGGAGGGAATATTCCACCCTCCCTGCATCGAAAACATCTGAGGTAAGATACTGTAGGTTAACATAATTCCTGGCCATGATGGCCTTCATGATCTTCTCTGACTCAGTGGAGAGCTTACCTTTCTCCAACGGGGGTTTCCCGCTAGAGCAGGTAGGAACCTTGAACCAGTTCCTTCGATGTGAACCGAGCTGCCCCATTCGCCTTTGACGATGACCCATTCCTCCCTCTAGGAGGTATCCTTCTTCGTGGCTCCTGGTACCACAAATTTCAGGTTGTTCTTTTCCCGAGCATAGAACTGCCCCTTTGGACCCGGAGCGTTGGCAGCAATCTGAAACACATACCCGAGCTCGTCAGGTCCTGGTTCCTGATCGATGTAGTCCCTCGCACACTGTTCCCTCCATAGAACTTGGAACCCCACCATGTGCCTCCAAAACCCTGGTTTCAGTTGAAGAGGGGCGAGCTGCAAGGCATACAGCGACCTACGCAACGTAGGGTGAAGAGGTAGCCTGACCCCACTATCGAAGGCCGCCGTATGAATCGGAAGCTCGACAAGAGTGGGAGAATACATATCATACCTGGGTAAGGGTATGGTAACCAAGATATCTTTAGGGATCTTAAAATCCCTCCGCAAGCGCTTCACAGTATCTGAAGTGCTAGTAGAATCAGGGACACACCTATACTCGTAAGGAAGAGCGAGAACCCTTCCCACGGTGTTTGTAACCTCGCCAGGCCGGTCTTCGACTACCCTTATGGCGGCTCCAGTTTCTCCACTCGATTCTTGATTGACATCAACCGGAGCATTGGGATTGTTCAAAAAGCACGTCCTAATTGCCACATTTCGATTGGAACGTCGGTGCTGAAAGGGAACATCGTCTCCACTATCACTGTCGACACGCGCCCTTTTTCTAGGGACAAGGCTCCCGCTGGCCGCCACGGCACTGCCAAACAACTTCTCGATACTATCACCATCAGGCGAAGACATATTCATAGAGTCGAGGTTACGTTTCTCAGAAAAGGGAAAGCTTGAAGATCAACGAAGAAAAAGTTAGGTTTTTTCTTTCAAAGATTCTTGTTCGGGAAGATTTGCTTAGGTGAATACACCTTGAGGAAGCGGGGTTTATATAGAAATAGTTACTTGTAACGGGCAGAGAAGGTAATCAATGTCACGGGAATATCGGCGACGTGGAGGGAACGGTTTCGGGAAACATGCGCCCCCAGAAATTTCCTTCTTTGAATTTGGCCTGTCCTGGTTAGCCACGTGGAAGACTCATTTAAATCAGCGTGCAAAGAGAAGATTCCCTCCTATGAGACGATTGTAAAAAATTCTCCAAGTTTTATTTATCCTGACTCCAACCCTAAACTCATACCGGTGTTCAAGTTAGGGGGCACTTCTGTTAACATGGTTTTCTGATAAGGGACCAAAGGAGAATTTTCCAATAGAGACCATCCTAGGAAGGTGTTAATAAGATCGGTACAACTACCTAGAAGGATCCGATATTTGACAAGGTTGGAACCTTGACTACCTATCTATCTGGATGGGATACCAGCTTCACGAGCTAACGAAGGTGTTAACAGAAATTTTGCTCGGGGCAATAAATCTCAGTTAGCACCCTCAAGATCATTACCACGTAGGTGATGACCAAGGTAGAATATATATATATATATATATATTATAGTGCATAGTGAAATGACAAGGAGGCAACAATATTGTTGGCTATTCAAACGAAATAAAAGTCTTTTTTATTGATAACATATGGTATAAATCTCTCTTTCGTTCTTTCAAATTGCTCTCACTTTTCTCTGGGGATAGTTGGGTATTTGTCGTGTCTATGTTGAATAGTAGTCTCCTCTTTTTGAAGGAGGAAGTCCCTCCTTTATACAATGTCTTCATAGGTTTAAACTCATTGATTTCCCCTTGATTTTCTCATCCCCCTATTACCGGATAGGATTTTTACCTTTAAATGTCGTTGACTTTGAGTTAATTGCTCAGTTGAGGATATCTTGGTGGAAATCAATTTGTTTCCCATTTAGACTCTATTACTTGTTCTGTACGTGTATAATGTGTGTAGATGTGATACTGTGTATCTTCGGGTCTAGCATGATTCCCACAGGGGTCGTCGAATGTATCAAGGTATGGTGCATCAATTAGTGAGGTCGATCATTGTCCCGGCCCCGATATTGAGAAGCTTCATCCAGCTAGGAGCTAGGTATGGCCTCCCTTGACTTTTCAAAGCTAGGTGTGGCCTCCTATAGACACCTCCCTGTATCAACAAGGTATAGGCGAGCTTCTGGAGAAATTATGAGGTAACCTCGACTTCAGGGGGATTTGGTGACGCGGGCTTGATCTGACCATTCCGGGCTCTATTCCGGATGTTTCTGGAGCCTGCCTTTGTTCCTGCTGGGCGGTATCGTAGCTCGGCTTTTGGTAACATGGTTTTCTGGTGGAAAATCTCGGGCATGGAGCTAGGTCTGGATGGTGGAAAATTTCCATTTGGTCTTTAGCCAATTTTGGCTATTAACAGAAGTCCCCTCTGACTTGAACACCAAACGTCGAGCTTGGGGTTGGGGTCAGATTTTTTATTTTATTTGGGAAATCTTCCCTTTTTAACCGTTACCAGAATATTAGGGAAATCTTCTCTTTTAACTGCGTGAGTGACATGGCGTGAATTGACCAATTTACTTCCGAATTAATCCGGTTGCCTTACGGCAGTCCCCGAGGCTCTTTACCGTTACCAGAATCTTAGGGAGATCTCCTCATTAACTGCGCAAGTGACGTGGTGTGAGCTGACTAGCTTGTTTTCGAGTTAATCCGGTTACGTTACGGCAGTCCCCAAGATTCTTTACGATCTCAACCAAAGATCTCATCAGCTCATGCTGCAGCCCTCTTGCCTATATATATCTATTTATCTCAACGACTTCCTCACATCTTTCAAACTCAAATTTTTCCCAAGATATATTCTCTCTCATAACATTTCTCTCAAGCTTATCTTTTTCTTCATTCTTCATCCTTACTGACTTCGCCATGTCGAAAACCAGTCATGATTCAGTTGAATCCATAGTTGACGGCGAGGAGGTCGTTAGCCTTGCCCTGGGGAAACGGGCTAGTAGGAGCTTAGACAGCGACGATTCTCTGCCCAACTGGCAACGTCGGCGGTCAAATAGGAATGTGGCCATTGGGACTGGGTTTTCTAACCACTCTAACCATCCTTTGGATATCGCCGATGAAGATTCCGACAAAGAAGTGGGCGGCGACGCCGCGGGAGAACATCGCGTCCCGGCTTCTGGCCCCCTTTTGGAGAGGCTCCCTTCTTATGACTTCAGGGTTATCCTTGATTCCATCATCGATCCAATCGGGATTGACTGTTTGAGGTTGAAGTATGTCATCCCTGACAGCGTTTCCATCTCGGTGCCCCCCAAGGTTTACGAGTTCTTCAACCATCTTAAAGGCGTGATTCCATCTCGGGACGAAGCAATCTTATGATTAGGAGCGTCTTCAATCTACCCAGCAGGAAAGATAGAGGGACTGCTGGAAAGCTGAGGCCAAGAAGTTGGACCTCAAGAATCAGGCTTTGATTGCTCAGGTGACCAAGCTATAAGCTGACGTGGAGACCTCTTTTAGCGATGGAAATTTCTATGCTTCCTTTCAAGCCGTAGATGCTCTCCTTCTTCCCTTTGACTTGTCATCTATTGCCGGCTGGGATAGACAGGAAATAATAATTAAGGCTGCTGAGCTATCTCGCCCTGATGGCGACGAGGCGGTTCCTTCGAGCCAAGTAGGAGCTGGAAAACATCCTATCCAGACAGATCCTCCATTTCCTCCTCCTACCTTTACTACTTCAGGTCCCGGGGAGTCTTCCAGTAAAGTTTTGTCTTCTCGATCTGAGGAGGACCAGTTAGGAGCTGGGGAAGAGGTTAGGAGCCCGTCTGAGGAACCCCCTATAATAGAGATGGAGGTTGACAGGAGTCAGACTGGGTCTATGGCTGCCCTTCTTGATGCGGCTATCCCGCCTGAGGTTATGGAAGTGATTAATGAAGTCTTGGAGGAAGATCCTATTGACCAACAGGTGGACCCTCTAAATGGAGGGGTGATTGGCGAGGACAACCGAGGTGGACAATTACCTGAAGGGGGGGGGGGGGGGGGTCGATGGCGAAGATCAGCATGAAGGAGGAGAACCGGCAGAGGAAAACCAAGAGAGTCCCAAAGCTTGAAGCAGTTCGTTCATGGCTTGTTTTGATTGCCCAGAAAAGGGGGAGGGCACCTCGTTTTACTCTTATTTAGCTTAGCTTTCCTTTTTTTTTTTAGCCCGAGCTCGGGGGTTAGGCTCCCCGTTGGATGGATGTATCCTTACCGGGGGATAGGCTCCTCTTATCTTTAATGAGAAATCAAATCGCTTTTGAGAACTCTTGTTTCATTTCTGGTCTTGAATAGGAACCAGAATTGCATCCGCAGCAACAATTTGTTCATACTTTATTAAAACTTTGGTAAGTAATTATGATGATCTTGATCATGCACACGAAAACAAACATTGTTTTTTATTTATTTAATGTTTTTATCTTGGGGGTGGTAGCCCGACCAAGGCATCAGGAGGGCTGTTTAGCTATTTCCTGGTCTCTAGACCTGAACAGTAACTATGCTTTTACACTCAGATCCTTCTTGGGGGTGGAAGCCCAACTAAGGCATCAGAAGGGCTATTTAGCTATTTCCTGGTTTCGAGATCTGGATGGCAACTATGCTCTTACACTCAGACCCTTCTTAGGGGTGGTAGCCCGACCAAGGCATCAGGAGGGTTGTTTAACTATTTCCTGGTCTCGAGACCTGAATAACAACTATGCTTTTACACTCAGATCCTTCTTGGGGTTGGAAGCCCGACCAAGGCATCAGGAGGGCTATTTAGCTATTTCCTGGTTTCGAGATCTGGATGGCAACTATGCTCTTACACTCAAACCCTTCTTGGGGGTGGTAGCCCGACCAAGGCATTAGGAGGGCTATTTAGCTATTTCTTGGTCTCGAGATCTGGATGGCAACTATGCTCTTACACTCAGACCCTTCTTAGGAGTGGTAGCCCGACCAAGCCATCAGGAGGGCTATTTAGCTATTTCCTGGTCTCGAGATCAGGATGGCAACTATGCTCTTACACTCAGACCCTTTCTTGGGGGTGGTAGCTCGACCAAGGCATCAGAAGGGCTATTTAGCTATTTCCTGGTCTCGAGATCTAGATGGCAACTATGCTCTTACACTCAGACCCTTCTTGGGGGTGATAGCCCGACCAAGGCATCAGGAGGGCTATTTAGCTATTTCCTGGTCTCGAAGTGTTCATGTTGAGTTTCCCACTCAAGGGTGTAGTCACTAATGTTGAACATAGTTGGAGATAAAGATGGAAGAGAAAAATGACTTTATTGATGATCGAGAACATAGTTTCCAAGTGTGGTCGATGGATTGTCCGTCCATGTCTTCGAGTTTGTAAGCTCCATTGCGAACAACTAGCTTTATCAAATATGGCCCTTCCCAATTGGGACTTAAGACTCCATCCGATCTTTTCCTAGTACTCAGGGTCATTTTCCTAAGCACCAGATCCCCTTCTTTGAAATTTCAGGCTTTGACTTTTCGGTTGAAGTATTTAGCGATCTTGCTCTGGTAGATCGCTACTTTCTCCGCTACCCGGTCTTGTTTTTCTTCTAAGAGGTCCAGATTAGCCCGGAGCTTGACTTCGTTACTTTCGGGCTCAAGTGCTGTACCCTGAATAAGGTCAATTTATGCTTGACGGGGAGGACCACTTCAACCCCGAAAGTCAGGGAGTAAGGTGTCTCTCTGGTAGCTGTTCTTTTTGTAGTCCGGTATGCCTAGAGGACTTCTGGTAGCTTTTCGGCCCATTTGCCTTTTTTCTGCTGTAGTTTCTTCCTTAGAAGTTTCTTGATAGTCTTGTTGGTGGATTCCACCAGCCCAGTTAGTCTGGGGATGAGCCACTGAAGCTAGCCTGAGGTCGATCCCCAATCCCTTGCAGAAGTCCTTGAATCGGGCGTTGTCGAACTGCTTCCCTAGGTTAGCTATAATGATGAGAGGGGTCCCAAATCTGCATACCACGTTGGTTTTGATGAACTTGGTTGCATTCTTTTCTGATATCCGAGAAAGAGGCCCTGCCTCGATCCATCTTGTGAAGTAGTCGATAGCCACGATAGCATGTTTCATCTGTCCGTGAGCGGTAGAAAGTGGTCCAATTAGGTCGATTCCCCACATGGCAAAGGGGTACGGCGAACTAAGAGACGACAGTCGCTCAGGTGGCTGGTGGGTCAAGTTTGAAGTTTTTTGACATGGCTCGCAAGATTGCACAAACTCCTTGAGTCTTGGTAGATGGTCGACCAATAGTACCCCATACGAAGCACTTGATATGCTAGAGCTTCCCCACCTATGTGGTTCCTACAGTCCCTAGAGTGGACCTCTCTTAGTGCCCATTTAGCATCATCAGGATGCAAGCATCTAAGTAAGGGGAGGGATCTGCCCCTTCTGTAGATGTACCCGTCTACCATACAATATCGGACTGAGAGTCTTTTAACTCTTCAGGAAACTCTCCCTCAAGGAGGTAGGCAACAATCGGGTCCATCCAGCAAGGCTGGCGATCCAGGGAGCAGATTTCCCTATTTGTGGCTATGCTTGGTTGGGGGATCAATTGGAGGGGAATTCCCCGTGGTAAGGGTTGGCCTCCGTTTGCCGCTATTTTAGCCAGAACATCTGCGCAATGGTTTTGGTGTCGAGGTACCTGATCGATCTTGAACCCCTTAAATTTATTTTTTAACAACTGGGCTAGCTTTAGATAAGCAGCCATATTATCTCCCTTTGCCTGGTACATCCCAGTCACCTGATTGACAACAAGAAATGAGTCGCTCTTGATTTGTAGGTAATCAGCCTTTAGTTCGATGGCTGCCTTCATCCCGGCTAGGAGGGATTCATATTCTGCTTCATTATTGGTGGCTTTAAACTCGAATCTGAAACAGTGACAGAATTCAAACCCCTCCGGATCTATTAAAACTATGCCAGCTCCTCCCTCTGCTTGCCCGGATGCTCTATCTGTAAAGAGGGTCCATGGCTACAAGCCTTCCGGCCAATTGTCGATCTCGGATGTCTTTTCAGGGATCTCATTTGGTACTGAGGGATCCTCTTGATCTAGGAGCGCTGAAAATTCTGCCACGAAGTCAGCCAAAGCCTATGCCTTAATCGCGGTACGAGGCTTATACTTTAAATTGAACTGAGTGAGCTCTAGGGCCCATAAGACTAGCCTTCCAGATATGTCTGGTCTTTGCAAGAATTGGCGGAGAGGTTGGTCTGTCACCACTGCTATTATGTGAGCTTGAAAATAGGGATGGAGCTTTCTCGCTGAGATCACCAGAGCATAAGCGAGCTTTTCTAGGGGAATGTAATTCCTCTCGGACTTGGTCAAAGCATGACTCATGTAGTATATGGGTCTTTGAAAACCATTGCCACACTCCTTGGTCAAAGCTCAGCTTATTGTAGTTTCTGATACGGCCAGGTAGATCTGCAGCTAATCTCTGAGAACTAGCTCAACTAACAACGGTGGGCTTGTTAGGTATTCTTTCAAAGCTTTGAAAGCTTGTTCGCTCTTCTGGCTCCACTTCATGTTTTTCCCTTGTTTGATGGCTTTGAAGAAAGGGATACATTTATCGGTGGAGCGAGAGATAAACCTGTTGAGCACCGCTACACGTCCAGTCAGAATTTGTACCTGTTTGAGTGATGTTGGGGATTCCAGGTCCAAGATAGCTTTGATTTTTTTTTTTGGGTTGGCTTCTATGCCTCTCTCGTGAACCATGAAGCCTAGAAACTTCCCCGCTGTTACCCCGAAGGCACACTTGGAGGGGTTCAACCGTATCTGGTTTTCTCTCAGTATGAGAAAGGTTTTACGGAGGTCTTCCCGATGCCCTTTTGCGGTTGGGGATTTCATGATCTTGTCGTCAATATATACCTCCATCGTCCTTCCTATCTCGGGCTTGAACAACTTGTTAATCAGTCGCTGGTATATAGCCCCCGCATTCTTCAAACCAAACGGCATCACCTTGTAGCAGTACAGGCCCTGCCCAGTAATGAAACTGGTTTTATCCTGGTTAGCTGGGTGCATTTTAATTTGGTTGTATCCTGAGAATGCGTCCATAAAACTCAAAAGTTTATTTCCAGACGTGGAGTCAACCAGCTGGTCGATCTTTGGTAAAGGAAAACTGTCTTTTGGACAAGCCCGGTTGAGGTCGGTGTAATCGATACACATACGCCACTTCCCATTCGCCTTCGTAACCATGACCACGTTGGCGATCCATTCGCGATAGTGTACTTCTCTGATAAACCTTGCCTTGATCAATTTATCTACCTCTTCCTGCACCACAGCGTTCCTATCAGCGTTGAAGTGTTGCCTCTTTTGTTTGATGGGTTTGACTGTTGGATCTACCGCTAGTCGATGGGTGGCCAATGATGTCAGGATTCCAGGCATTTCATCTTGGCTCCAAGCAAAGATGTCGCTGAATTCCCTGGGAAGATTAATTAAACCTTCCTTCACTTCTGGTTCAAGGGTAGCCCCGACCTTGACAACCTTAGAGGGATCTTCATTTCTGATGGGTATCTCTTCTAGTCTATCTACGGGCTGCCCGCTGGCCCACTCCTTACTCCGTTCCTCCTCGTAAGGCATAATAGGTTCGCTTTCTGGATGCTCAGGATGTTCCGCGGGCTCCATCTCCATTTTTTCCTGGATTATCAAGGATGTTTTCTGGACTAATACCACATGTACACATTGTTTTGCTAAAGCTGTAGGATTGGCAGACACTGCGTAGCATTTCCTGGCTGCCTGCTGGTCTCCACGTACCTCTCCTACCTTGGTTCCAACCGGGAATTTCAGGACATTATGGTATATGGACAAGACTCCTTTCAAGGAGGACAGGAATGGTCTCCCTAGGATGGCGTTGTAGGCCGATGGGGTGTCAACCACAACAAAGTCGGTTATAATATTTTGTCGGAGATGAGTGATTCCAATGATTACTGGGAGGATCATCTACCCCACCGGTATGATCGAATCTCCAGTGAACCCATAAAGTGGAGTGGTACAGCTATTGTAACAATGTTGCTTTAGGTTTAATTTTTCCAAAGTATCCTTGAAGAGGATATCTACACTGCTACCTGTATCTACGAGAACGCGATGGACCAGACAGTTGGCTATCTGTATTGTGATTACTATGGTATCATCATGAGGTTACACGGTGTTGAAGACATCTGCTTCAGTGAAAATGATTTGTGCTGACTGAGAGGGCTCCATCAGGCTCTGGCTGACCTTGAAGATCCCCCGGCTTTCTTCAATGCATGGAATCTTACTCGCATGGTTTTTTCAGGAATGATTGGAAATGCCAGCCAGTGTGGGACCTCCGCTGATGGTGTGTATCACCTGGATCTGTTGCATTAAGTCAGTCTATTCCCCCTTCCTCTTCTCTGCGTCCTCACGGATCTCGGGTTATATCTCCCTTCCAGTCTGAATGTTATCTCTGATTTGTTGTAAGAATTCAATCAAGCATCCCCCCCCCTTTATCAGGGCTTCAATCTGGTTGCGCAAATTATAGCACTCTGAAGTGTTATGGCCCACGTCTTCGTGGAAGTAAAGTACTTGTACCGGTTCCTCCTGTCAGCTGGGGCTTTCATGGGAGCGGGCTTTTGGAGCAGCCCTTTATCTCATATAGCAAGGTAGATCGTTTCCCTGGAAGCGTTCAAAGGAGTGTAGTAGTCATCGTTTCCCTGGAATCGTTTCCCTTTCTCCCCTTGTATTACGGGGGCCACGGTCCTGGGAGGTGGTGAAGCCCGGGGAGGGGTTCGTCTTGCTGGATATTTTTCTTGCCTGTGCTGAGGAACAGGGATGCGATAGGTCGACCCATTGTGAGGTTTATTCTGAGTTTTCTTAACTGGCTTAAATTTGGGGGCTTCTTTTTTCAGTCGCTTTGCCGTTCTCATGTCGTCGTGTTCCATCTTGACTTTGAGTTGTTCGTCAATCTCAACCTACTCAAGATCCCGATCGTAGGCCTCTTGGTAAGTCTCGGGAGGTCTCTTGGCGAAGGAATGGAAAAGCTTTCCTGCCCATAGGTTCCGCCTGAAGTTGGCGAGAGTTTCTTTCTCGGTGAAAACTCTCATTTGTATGACCTCCTTGTGAAAACGTTCCACGTACGACCGAAGTGTCTCACTTCATTCCTGAATCATATATTGGAGGTGTATTGGATCTTTCGGACAATGTTTGACCCCTTGGAACTGTGAGCAAAAATCTGTTGATAATTTCGTGAAAGAATCCACGCTGCCAACAGGCAGCTTCCTGAACCAAGTGTTTGCGTAGTCGGTTAGGGTCGTCGGAAACATCCTACACATAGCTGCTCTGGTAGTGTTCTGGACCTCCATCTATTGAATGAAGCTCTCTAGGTGGTTTAGAGGATCTTTCGTTCCGGAGAACTTATCTGCTGGCATTTTGAATTTTGGTGGGAGCTCCGCTTCCGGGATCCTCCTAGTGAAGGGAACGTTCATCTCGCTTAGGGGATCTTTTTTATCCTCTTTATTCTTTCCTTTTCTTATCTGCTGGACCTCCTTTCTATAGCTTTGCCAGCTGATCCCTTAGTCACTTGTTCCTAGGTTTCTTTGAATTGACCTTAGATTCTTCACTGTCGAGTCTCTCTGATGAACTGGCAACCTCTATCCGGTCCCCTTTATGGACAGGATCCATTTGGGAAGTTTGTCTACTCTCCTCCTCTTGAGCCCGGGCAGTCCTCTTTAATGCAGTTGGATATGATAGCTCTCATTGCTTCCGGGTAAAAGCATCTGTGGCAGATTTAACTCGCCTGGGTTGATATTGTGAAGGTCTTTTCAGAACTGGGGGCATAGGTCCCAGCCTATCCCGGATCAAAAGTTAGGGCCCCGACCTATATCGAGCTGGCTCTGGAAGAGGAGGTCCCAGGCTATCGAAAGAAGGCTGCCTTGCTCCGAACCTGCTCGGCTCTCCCTGATCATTCAGGTTGGTTGGCTGGATTGTGATGCCTTCAACGAGCAGGCAGATGCAGACAGTTTCTACGAAGGCTGCCGCTTGCTGGTCGAGCGCGACCTGGCTCACTATAGGGTGGCTAGAAGCCCGCGCATTAGTTGTTTGGACCGGAGCTTGACTGCCATATCCAGATTTTCTCCCCTTTCTTGGGGCCTTTCGTGTAGGCCTCGTCGGTGGTTGCTCTGAAACTCTATGTTGGCCTTGAAAAGAGCAGAGCCTCATAGTTCCTGTAAAACAACGAAAATGTAAATGTAAATAGTCGATTAATTGGGTGTAGGGCTTTTTTCCCACAGACGGCGCCAGAAAGTGTTAACAGAAATTTTGCTCGGGGCAATAAATCTTAGTTAGCACCCTCAAGATCATTACCACGTAGGTGATGACCAAGGTAGAATGTATATATATATATATTATAGTGCCTAGTGAAAATGACAAGGAGGCAATGATATTGTTCGCTATTCAAACGAAATAAAAGTCTTTTTTGTTGATAACATATGGTGTATATCTCTCTTTCGTTCTTTCAAATTGCTCTCACTTTTCTCTGGGGATAGTTGGGTATTTGTCGTGCCTATGTCGAATAGCAGTCTCCCCTTTTTGAAGGAGGAAGTCCCTCCTTTATACAATGTCTTCATAGGTTTAAACTCATTGATTTCCCTTTGATTTTCTCACCCCCCCCTCTTAACGGACGGGATTTTTACCTTTAAATGTCGTTGACTTTGAGTTAATTGCTTAGTTGAGGATATCTTGATGGAAATCAATTTGTTTCCCATTTAGACTCTATTACTTGTTCTGCTCATGTATAATGTCTGTAGAAGTGATACTGTGTATCTTTGGGTCTAGCATGATTCCCATAGGGGTAGTCGAATGTATCAAGGTGTGGTGCATCAGTTAGTGAGGTTGATCATTGTCCCGACCCCGATATTGAGAAGCATCATTCAGCTAGGAGCTAGGTCTAGCCTCCCTTGACTTTTCGAAGCTAGGTGCGGCCTCCTATGGACACCTCCCTGTATCAGCGAGGTATAGACGAGCTTTTGGAGAAATTACGAGGTAACCTCAACTTTGGAGGGATTTGGTGACCCGGGCTTGATCTGACCATTCCGGGCTCTATTCCGGATGTTTCTGGAGCCTGCCCTTGTTCTTGCGGGGCGGTATCGCAGCTCGGCTTTGGGTAACATCGTCTTCTGGTGGAAAATCTCGGGCATGGAGCTAGGTCTGGATGGTGGAAAATTTCCCTTTGGTCCTTAGCCAATTTTGGCTATTAACAGGAGGTTTTACCACGTAAAAATCATGTGTTGATTTTCTTTATCTCTATCTCCTTATATTTGTGTATGTGTTGATATATATCTTGGTTGATATCTTTGTAATTAATAATTATATTATATCAACTTTGTATATGTTAGAGCTTTTTGTATGAAAGCCTTGTTACAACTTGAGTTTGTATTACATACATGTTATAGCTTATATTGACTTGAACAAGCATATCTTTAATTTAATTGATATTTCTTGTACTTGTTTTTGAAGTGTAATACAAGCTACTTAGAGGGACAAACTTGTGTTTGTTTTAAGGGAGCGAAAAAGGTGTAGTAACCTATTCACCCCCCTCTAGGTTAGCTTAAGGTAAATTAACTGTGTTTATATTTTTCATTTGGTATCAGAGTGGGTAACTAGATTGCACTTAGTGAGATCCCGGTATACTTTCATGGTGATTTGTAGAGCTATTAAAGTAATGGGACTTTAAGATGATGTAATGGCAGAAAGAGCTTCAATTACAACCCCACCATTACTTCGTGGTAACGACTATGGGTTTTAGAAATTGAGGATGAAGGCCTACATTCGCTCTGTAGATGACAGACGTTGGATGGTAGTTGAAAAAGGCTATACTCCTCCTAGTAAGGTTCTAGAGGGTGGAACCGAAGTCTCCAAACCTAAAAGTGAATGGACGCCTAATGACTTTAAAGTTGCTAAATGGCACCATCATGCTATGAACGCAATATTTGGAGGAGTTGATGGACATCAATTCTCCTACATACAAAATTTTGAATCGGCCAAAGAATCATGAGATACACTTCAAGTCATAAATGAAGGCACTTTGGCGGTGAGAAATTCTAGGCTTCAAATGTTGACATCACAATTGGAAAACTTGCAAATGTGTGATGAAGACAAGTCTGAAGATTTCCAATTCCGTCTTCTTAATATTGCTAACCAATGTCAAGCACTTGGAGTACCAATCTCTAGAGAGCGTCTCAATTGGAAGATTCTAAGATCTCTCCCTAAGAGATTCAAGGCCAAGGTCACGACCATAGAAGAAAGCAAGGATGTGGATTAGTTAAGCATTAATAAATTACTTGGGTCACTCCAAACTTATGAAATGTTCTTGAAGTCAAAGACCAAGAGTAAACGAATCGCTCTCAAAGCTATTGGAGAGGAGAGTGATGATGAAAATGAAGAAATGGCTCTCATGGTTAGGAAATTTAATAAGTTTCTAAGAAGATGTACCAAGCCTAGAGGTAGCTTTTGTAAGGAAAGGGAAATCAAGAAAACATCTTCTCCAAGAGTTGATAGAAATGGTCAAGCCAAGAATAAGAAGAGTGTTCAATGCTTCGAATGTCAAGGTTTTGGACATTTTGCAAATGACTGCACAAAAAGGAAGTCCAAGAAAGATAAGAAGGGCAAAGTTATGGCGGCCACTTGGAGTGAGAGTAGTTCTAGCGATTTGGAGAGCTCTAGTGATGAGTCCTCAAGTGAAAAAGAAGAATATGTTAGCAACTTTGTTGCTTTTATGGCATTTTTCACAAAGCTAGAAGATGATTTTATAGTTTTTATTGATAAAGAGGTGGATCAAAGTCATCTAGAAGATACAAGTTCAAACATAACCAATCTCGATTTAATGGCCAAGACTAATAAACTTGAGGAGCAAAGAGATGAAGCATTGAGAGAGGTTAAGGAGAAAGATGATTTGATCAAAACTCAAGTAGATGAGTTTGTTGAGACCTCATATAGATTTATGTGTGAAAAGAATGAGATCATGAAGAGATATGTTGAGGTTGAGAGGCTTGTCTTTTAGCATAAGGAGATTATTTATAAGATAAAGGTTAGAGAGCAAGAGTACAATGAAGAGATCAACATTGCTAAGCAAGCAATCAAAGACTTAGTCAATGGTTCGATCAACATGAAGAATAGCATGGATCTTGCTCAACCTCAAGGAGAACCTATCATCATGAAAGGTAAGGAAAAGCTTGTAATAGCATCACTTCCATCAAATAAGGCTAAGGTCAAGAAGTCTCCTAAGAATAATCCACTCAAAGCTAAAGGTAATAAGAAAGACAAAGTATCTTCACAAATTCTTATCACTTCTTCAAATCCAAAAGGTACAATCTCATCTTTTGTTCCTATTTGTCATTTTTGTAATACCGTTGGTCACATAAAACCAAGGTGTTATAAGTGATTGAATTTTTCAAAATAGGGAATACATCTAGAGATAATGAGACTGAACTTAAGTTGAAGCATACTAGGGCATTAGATGTTGATAAACATGATGTTTCTAAGATGCATGTTAAAAAGAATTGGATGAAGAAATGTGATGGTAATGTGAAACTTGTCAAAACATGTGTTGCTAATAATGTTAAGGAGATTAGTATCAATGATATTCTTATGAATCAAATTGTTAAAAAATCTCTACTCTAGGTTCAACAATAAAGTCAAGAATGATGGTGATTTTTGTGTAAGTTCACCTAAGATCAAATGGGTCAAGGGTGAGTGCTCTTACCATTAGTGTAAGTTGCACATATGAGTTAGCTTTAAGATTAATGTGAAGTTGTTAAAAAATTGAGCTAGCTAGCTTTGTTTCTATATAACTTGCTGTGAACTCAGCTATCTCACATATTTGTTATTACATCTATTGGTTAACTTTTTGAGAAGTTCATTTTTTGAAATCTATATGGTAATGTTTGTTTGTTAAGACTTTTAGAGAAAGTCATTTTTGTATGTTGGTTTGAGTTGAAAATGCTTAGTTTTTATTCTCTGGGGATGACACACCAATAACTTGTTGTCATGAGGACAAACAAGCCAAGAGAGCTTATAAAAAACAGCGAGACTTGGCATTTGATGAAAAATGTTTGCTAAGGTATATCTATATCCTAATGCTTGCATACTTTAAATTTCATCTCTTAACTCATTGTTTGCACTACATCATGTAGCATGTCATTTTTAGAGAACTTAGTATAATATACATATGGTTCTCATTGACATTTGCTCTCTAAAGATCTTATAGTGATGTTGTTCACAAAGGTCTTATATATGATGTGTGAAATATTCGTTTGAATGATGAGCGGCATATTTTGAAAAATATGAGCTTCATATTCTTTGAAAGCTACTCTCTTGAGAAGTAATGATCTTAAGTAAATCTCTTAGTATTGCTTTTAGATCATATGCTTGTAAACCATAAAACTTGGTTTTCAAAAATTGCACTTTGCTTCTCTTGTATGTTTTGTTATAGTAAGTTGAATTTGAAAATATGTAAGTTGTGGATACACGATACACCTTGAAGTCTTATGACTAGTACATTTAAGATGACCTATGGTTAGTATCCATTTTTGCTTCGGCAACTACATAGAATTCAACAACCACCTTCATGGAAAGGGCTACACACTTTGGTTGTGTAGCCGCTCAATGTAGGAAAGGGCTACACCATTGTGATGAGTGAAATCCGTCATGAAGAGTATATGTTTATGTTAGAAAAATCAAAGAAGTGTTGAAAAGAATCAATGAAAGAAAAATCTTTGATTCAAAGCCTAAATAAAAAAAAGGCTTAAAAGAGTATAGTTGAAAACCATGAATGCTCGGGATGTCAAACAGAAATGGGATAATGAGCCACATGCACACACATGCTCATATGTTGAAATCTATTCTCTTTAAAGCAAAAATTCCGGATGATAATCGGTTTGACCTTTTACGGAAGAGCCTAAGATGAATAGATATGGATATGATTTGCATGTTGATTATCAAATTACTCCTCCACATATGCTTGAAGCAAAATTCACACACACACACTTTTGTTTATAAGTATATTGATATTCTAGTAATTTGAGAAGAATTATGAGAGAGATTGAAAATCTTGGTGTAACTCTCATAGTTTGTGGAGCTTATTGTATTGGATTTATTTTGAAATTGCTTGAATGTGTGATTGTGTGGATATCATTGTGAACTATATTATATCTTGATCTTAGATAGAGCACTTATCAAGGGGGAGCATAGTATGCTAAACTTTGTTCTCTTTTATGATATGTTCACATGGTTTGCTTTGTTAATTGTTGACATATTGATTGATTAGAATAATTGAATGATGAAAATGCATGATATCTATCTTAAAATAATTGCATAAATGTATTGACAATTAATTCTTCCTAATTTGGGGTTGATAGTAGTTGATATTGTAATGAATTCCTTCATTCTTGAGGTTGATAGTAGTTGTAGTTACAACCAATTCCTCCTAGCTTGAGGTTGATTAAGTTCTTTCTTGCTTGGGGTTGATAGTAGTTGTTATTATGACCAATTCCTTCTAATTTGAGGTTGATAGTAATTGTGGTTGACACCAATTCCTCCATAGTGTGGATACATTTTTTTGTTAAATGCATTTGTTGATGTTGGTAAAATGTATCAATGAGCTTGACAATGAACATTTATGCATTTATGATTCATTATTTCATCATATGTCTTTGTTATATATTTGTTTTGTCAACTAACACTCACTTGTGTCTCTTTCCACTCCTGAGTTTTTGTTTTGTAGTTTTGACAACAAAGCCATTGGAAGAAACAAAGTTTCTAATTCTATCCATCCATTAAAACCCATAGCCAAACCCAAATCTACTCCAACCATCTCTAGAAAGTCTAAACCCAACAAGTTGAAAGCTTTAGGTGTTATGGGAACCAAGAAGCTTATCCAAGATAGGGGTGTTGATTTGGTTGAGGATTCTTACATTTACCACCTTATATGTAATAGGCATTGGGATACTTGGATAAATTCCATTGGGGTTGTTAATGAGAGTTTTATAAGAGAATTATACTTTGAGTATAAGGAGAGTTCAACCTTTGAAAATGCCTTGGTAAGTGTGAGAGGGAAAACATTTAGAATCTCTTCGGATAGCATCAATAAGTTCCTTGGTATTTCAAGTGAGATTGTTCCGGAACTACTTGATATGGATAATATTAATAATTTAAATCTTATGGGGAGAACTTTGTGTGAGGATGATGGATTTGAATGGGGCAAGAGAGCATATATAGGTCAAAGTGAGTTAACCAAGGTTAGTGCCTTTTTGCATCTATTTGTTTGTGCAAATCTTGTAGGTTCTACAAATGCTTCTGAGCTTAACAAGGAGAAAATCAAGATTGTGCACTCCTTGGTGATCTCTTGATGCAACATATTGAGAGTGCGGCTTCTTCGTCAAGATTGGACAAGAAGTTGGCTTTTCTGGCGTTTCTTACTCATTTTTGCATGAAGCAAGGTGTTCCGATGCTTGAAGATGATGTGCTTCTACCTCCCCTGGAGAAGTTTTATGACAAGCGTTTGGTGTTCATGTCATACAATAATAAGGGGAAGGCTAGTGAAACTTTTAGGCTTTTTGGTGAGCACCATGAGCCATGTGTTGTGACAAGCATAAATCCTTATCCGGAATGGGCCATGCAATTTCAAGAGGGGCTTATGTCTAAGATTGGAGAGCTTAATGCAAAAGTGGTGGAACTTAGTGCTAAGGTAATTCAACAAGATGAGAAGATCAAGGTTTTGGAAGACAAGATTGCCTTTAGCAATTCATCCACTAGAAAGCATTATATGTGAGATCATCAACAAGAAGAACTTTCTTTGATGATGCTTGATTTTGAGGTACATTTGTTTTCTTCACTCTTTGGCTTTAGTTTATGTCAAAAAGGGGGAGAAAGACAGTGATACTAAAACCTTTATGCTATGCTCTTAATCTTAGGATGTGTTTCGTTTTAGGTAGTTTTTGCTATATTTTGTTTTATTTTATTTGGTATCTTGAATTCTTGGTTTGTAATATGTGGATATTGATAATATTTAGTTGACGGATAATATGCATGTATTTAGGGGGAGACATGTGTATCCATTTGAACTTCAAGTGATATGTATCTAAATATTATCTTGCTATATATATGTATGTTTCTCTTGTATATGCCTTGTGTTTCAAGATGAGTTTAGGTGGTGACAAGAGAAGACTACATTGAAGAATTCAAGACTTGATGAAGATTAATCTAAGGGAACTATCTCATTGTAATGTGAGGGTGTGACTTGTGACCAAACTTCATTAAGTATGTTTTAGTATTTGCATAGGTGTTTTGACATAGAATTTGTCAAAGGGGGAGATTGTTAAGTCTTTGAGTTTTGTATTGGCATAATTCTATATCAAAACAACATTTTCTTTGTATTGATTAGTTGTCTAGGATTTGTTGATAATCAAGTTTCAAGGAAGATTGGACAACATTCAAGCAAAGTGGTGGCTATAAGAGGAACAAAGCTAAGTTGCTTAGCAAAAAGGTATATCGAGACCTCCGTCCTCTTGCGATGCCTAGGCACACACATACATTGCATTCATATGTGTCTCAGTATCGTTGTGTGAAATTCGGTATAACACAATACAAACACTTATACTTTTATACACATGCATTAGACTTAAAGTTGACAATTTCACATATTGCATGTTCTAGGACTAGTTCTAGGAAATAGCATACTTGTGTGTTCTTGTATTTATTTGTTTTTGTTTATATGTTATTGAACTTGACTTTGAGATTATATAATTCCTCATTGAGTTCCAATTAATTTGGTTACTCATTCATTAAGTTTCGAGTTCAAATTAGATGGTTAAGAAACTTTCCGTGATTTTATCGTACATGGTTTTCGTCCTTGATTTTCAAGTTGAATTCTATATTTTTTGTGAAAGTTTTCTTGAAAACTTTTGTACGTGAGGGAGTTCTAGTTTGTAATCTGAAAACAGATTCGAAATCGAAGTTCGAAGGCCGGATAACAGTTGAAGAACAAAATGGTGCGCTAGGGGAGTTGACGACCAAAATGGAGGGCCATTGCAACTCACCCCGTGGAGGTACGAGGCCTCCACGGGAGGAGATGCACTCTGCCCCCGAAGGCGCGTGGCCTCCACGAGAATCAGAGGTGGCACCCTCCAATTGGTCCTTCAAAACCTTCTTGCTTCCCTCTTTTAAATACTCAATTTCCCTCTCATTTCATTTCATATGTACATGCATCATTGTGTGTGATTGCATTTTTTTAGGATTATAAACTAGAATACATATGATATGTGAATATTGATTCAATTCTAGTTTCCATAGGATATATTGATCATATATACTATGTTGTGTGTGTTTGCATCATTTGCATTCACTTAGATCATTTACCTTGCAAAAGGTTGGAAGTCTCGTGATTCTTTGAATTGAGCATTAGAAGTCACATGTTTGGAGTGGGGATCTTCAACTTGTGCAATTGGAAGTCTTGACTAAGATCGGGGTTATCCAGATAGTTGAGCATTGGAAATCTTGGCTAGGATCGGGGTGATCCGGATAGCTAAGCATTGGAAGTCACATTTTGGAGAGGGGATCTTCAATTTGTGTATGGAAGTCTCGATTAGGATAGGGGTGATCCGGATAGTTGAGCAAGGGGGTATCTCTTTCATTGTGTAGGGTTGAAGGGTAGAAGTCTAGGTAAAGTGGTCACTTGAGAGATTGTATCTTTTTATCTTACTAGTGAAAGGTGTTTGTCGGTGGTTGTGGTATCAATCCGCAGATGTTTCCTCTTAGGAGGTTTTACCACTTAAAAATTATGTGTTGATTTTCTCTATCTCTATCTCTCTATATTTGTGTATGTGTTGATATATATCTTGGTTGATAACTTTGTAATTAATAATCATATTATATCAACTTTGTATATGTTGGAGCTTTTTGTATGAAATCCTTGTTACAACTTGAGTTTGTAGCACATACATGTTACAGCTTATATTGACTTTTGTTAACAGGAAAATTTGCTTTGGGTGAAAATTTTGATCAACACCCTCAACCCGCTACCTCGGAGGTCGCAGCGGGGGTAGGTAGTTAGTACCGTGATTCTAGAAAAGTGAAATAGCAAGGTTCACTAGGTAGGAGAGCAATCATCCGCCCGTTAGAGCTTCGAGGATAGGTAGAAGAGGTGGTGCTTGAAGTCCCCTTGCTGGTATGGGAGGCTGGTCCTGGATTTTGTATCTTGTCCTGGAACCTGGTCACCTCTCTATGTGTCCTCCATATTTCCCCAACCTAAATACGTGCAAGGAGAGGTATGAGAGAGCTAGGACCAGCGGGGTCGGTGCCTAGCTTACATACATGCATAATAAAGGAGGTAGAGGGAAGAATAACAATTCATTGATATAATTGGACTGACCTAGGAGAAAAAAGCATCATGAATGATCATATGCTGAAAAACTCCTAAGCAGTATCAATAGGAAGGAGAAAAACCCTTCTTTATATTTATATATCATGAGAGGTGCTCCGAAGAGCTTACATAAGTATAAACTGGGACCTGGCAGGTCGTAGTTAGAGGGGTAGCACTTGGAACAGGTACATTCATGGTGAAAATTGATATATAGTAGTTGATACAATGGTAGGAGATGGCGAACTATATTTTCGGTGGAAAAATGGGTGAAATCTATCCTCCCTATTTTTAGTCAATCTCTGGATCAAAGTCTGGGAATGGAGATATTGGAGAGAGCTTCGAGATCCTAGTTTTGGAGACTCGAGTTTGGAGATTGGGGTCCCCTTCTTGGAGAGTGCTTTGTCATATTTATATCTTCTCTTTCTTGTTGCCCACTCCATAAATTTAGTTAATCAATTCGCAATCATAGGAACATTGATTTGGCAATGATGGAGTTGACTCTCATTAATGGCGTTGTGAATGGCTAATAAAGAGTTGACTGATCTCTCATTAATGGCGTTGTGAATGGCCATTAAAGAGTTGACTGATTTCCTCATTAATGGCGTTGTGAATGGCTATTAATGAGTTGACTATCTTCATTAATGGGGTTGATTAATAGGGTCGAATATCTATGTTAATGGCATTGTGAATTGCCGGAGAGGTCAACTATATTTTCTGTCTTACTGGAGTCGAAAGCTGGCTTCATTCCTTCTGGCATGGTACTTTGATTTACCGGTCTGTTCTTACTGACATGGCGATTGTTCTGGTATGTTGGTATCTTCATGGTACCATTCTTCTTGCTTGGCGGGCAAGGTACATATTCTGGTTAGATCCTGGACTGATATCACGGTGCTTGGGCACCGGGTAGGTGTCGCGGTACCTAGGTACGAGTTAGGAGGTACCGGGTACTTGCAAGGTATCGGAGACATGGTATCACGGTACCAGCTTCACTTGTTATCAGGAGTAAAAGACACAGCGTGTAACCTATTCTTCTTGGCTCGTCATTCTGCTTTATCTAGGTAGATAGGTAGACAAGGCAACCGTGGTTGTGGCCTCATCAGATATCGATCCTTCCTAGATAGCGTGACCAATGCTTTTGGGTGCCTGGGAGCTGGGAGCGGTACCCCTCGAGGTCCTACTAAGTATCAGTACGATGGAAAATTCTTTTTAGACCCCTGCCAGAAAAGGCTATTAACAACTTTGTTTCCTCAACCAAGAAGGCAAGCCCAACATACTCATCATGACCAACCAAGGAGGCATCTTAACCTGGTTCAACAACAAAGAAGGAGGGAACCGGCTAAATACCAAAAGCGATATCAAATGCATGACAAGTCTCAAATGACCTCATAAGGATATGGTATGACTCCCCACTTTATACCTACTTGTCATTTTTGTGGTGTTGATGGGCATATTAGGCCAAATTGTCATTGGTACATTAAGAAATGTAGAGTTGAGAGCATGATAGAGAGGAATAGACTTAGAAGAGCCAATATGCATAAGCTTGGGAAATCTAAAGAAAATAATCCTAGAAAGTCTAGTAACATTATGACTATGACCACTTGGAATGAAATTGTGTGACCTAAGTTGAAAATACACCTCAAACATGTGTCTAAACAACCTAGGGGGGGTGGTGAATGGGTTGTCAATCAATTACTTACCAACTTTTTCGATTAGTCAATATTAACAATAAAACCCAATTCAAACAATAATAAAAATCAAGTAAAGTGCGAAAAGTAAAGAACACTTGATTTTTATACGGAAACCTTCAACAAGAAAAACCACGGACTTGCCAAGCTAGTCACCTAAGTCATCAAATCCACTATATGATGAGAAAGTTACACCCTCAAGTGATGACTAGGTTCGCAGAAATCGAATTCAATTTCGACAAGTTGGCATATGAAACGAGTTGTTTCCCAGCTCGATCAGACGTCAAATAACCTCTTAGAAGACCTAACCCTCCTTCTACGCGTCAAATGCACGCATTTGACAACGCAGTCCTTGCATTATAATTGACGGACTATACATTCAACAAGACAATAAACAAAATGCAATGCATAAACAACAAAATAAATGTATAAATCTGTTAAGCACAGATGCAATCTTCAATTTGAATCAACAAAATCCATTTCGCCCAAAAATCCAAACCTAACCCTAACATTACCCTATCTTCAGTCTAAAAGAGAGAAAAGGAGAGATTTTGTAACAAATTAAAGCATGAAACTGGATTGAAATAGGATTACATACCTTTAGCAGTTGATTCTTGAAGATTTGTGAGAGCATGAATTGAAGAAATTGAAGACAAATAAATTCTGACAAAAACAATTGATGATCTGGGTTTGAAGTTTCAACAATGGTGGAAATTGAAGAGAGATGGAGAGCACGAATTGAAGATGAAAAATTCCAGCAAAACGATTTTGAAAAAATGGAGACAGAGAAAGCATGAGAGGTGGAGATAGAGAAAAAATGGAGACAGAGAAAGAACAAAGAGAGAGAAAGCATGAGAGGTGGATCTCGTGAAATAGAGTGAGAAAGGAAGCTTTATAGACAAAAAGAAAAAAGTAAAACAAATTTTGAAAAGTGGAAATCATGTAAAATAGAGAGAGAAGGGAAACTTTTCAGACAAAAATCAAAACCTAAAACAAATAATGAAAAATAGAATAAATGAGGGGCATATCAGTCTTCACAGTCAAAATATGGGTAAAAACAATAAAAATACTAATTCTGGCTAAAAACAAGAAAGCTTCTAATTTTTTGACTAAAAAGGCCTATTTCCTCTTGATATTTCAATACATTCACCAGCTAAATAGTGAATTAAAGGCGGCCACATGTGTGACTTTTGACTTGTATGTTTACATTAACAACTATGTAGTATACCATAAAGATGAACGCACCTTCGAAGCAAAACCCCAAAAGCCATGCAAGTTGCAAATTGAAAATGAACAGCAACCCAGAAAATGCAATATATAAAGAGAGCCCTGCTACATGTATTCTGCACCATCATCACCAGCTTAATTCTCTATCATCTATTCATCTATATCTTCAAGCTTCTTTACTAATTAAACCTTTTAATATCAATTCTAGCTATCCCTTGACAAATGGCACCATCAATGTGTATATCTCTGAATGACTCGTCAGATGTGATTGATTTTGTGATAAAACAAGGGCATGGTGTGAAGGTTCTGTCTGAGATGAGCATCAAGAGCCTTCCTGAACAATATATCTAACCCTTGGAAGAGAGACAGATGACAAAAATCGAGCCCCAGGAATCGATTCTTGTGATCGTCATGGCAAAGTTGGATGACATACAAGTGGTCAATTCAATCTGTGATGTAGCTGAGAAGTGGGGTTTCTTCTAGGTTGTCAACCATGGAGTGCCTCTTCAAGTGTTTGACAACGTGAAGAAAGCCACTTATGACTTCTTTGGGTTACCAGCAGAGGAGAAGATCAAGTACTCAAAAGAGAATTCATCTTCTAACAATGTCAGGTTTGGTACAAGCTTCATTCCTCACGCTGAGAACGCTCTCGAGTGGAAAGATTATCTTAGTCTGTTTTACGTTTCTGAGGACGAAGTTGCTGCTCTCTGGCTATCTGTCTGCTAGTAAAAAATCCAAACTTGGAATTGTATTACAAATATTGATCCAAAATTCTTTTGCCTTGTAGAGATGAAATATTGGAATGCATGAAGAGTTCTAAACTTCTAATCAATCACCTCATACAAGTTCTGATGAAGAGACTAAATGTTAATTAAATTAATGAAACCAAACAATCTTTGTTGACGGGTTCTGTCAAAACCAACATCAATTACTATCCCATCTATCCAAACCCGGAACTTACAGTTGGAGTAGGGCGTCACTCAGATGTTCCAACTCTCACCGTCCTTCTTCAGGATAAGGTCGGAGGGCTTTACGTTCGAGGAATCGAAGGACAAGTTAGCTGGATTCACGTCCGTCCCATCAATGGAGCTATAGTGATCAACATCAGAGATGTATTACAAATAATGAGCAACGGTAGATACAGGAGTGTTGAGCATCGTATCATTGCCAATGGAAGCAGCAACAGGATTTTAGTCCCCATTTTCGTCAACCCGAGGCCTCAAGACACCATCGGTCCTCTGCTAGAAGCTCTTGCAAATGGAGAGAAACCAATTGATATGAGTATGGGTCAAGAAATATGTGTAAAAGAGTTGATTGACACGTGAGAGGGTGATGACAAGCCACAACAACAACAAAGTGTTGAAGAGGTGGTTGAAGAAGAGGACGCAATTGCTAAAACAGAGCTAAGCGTGAGATTAGAAAGCCTTCACGATTTATAGAATTGGAATTGTTGTAAATAATTTCTATCGAGATATTGTAACTGTAATTGTAGGGAAATATTGCTTAAAACCGCAGCGAAAGGCGATAAAATAATTTTCGTATAGTTTAAAATTTTTCTAAAGATTTGAACTTTAACCCTTTAATTAATCAAAGTCAAATATATGGTTAGAGTTAAATACCTCTTGTCGCGTGATCCGATTGACTTACGTCGATGGTAATCCGCAAGATCTTCAATCCTAGCACGTACGTGAATCACCTAGGAGCGTGGTCTCCCTTTTTCTTTGAATTGCTTACCTTAGAATGGATGTATGGAATTTCTGATCTTGATCTTCAATAGTAAAACACCAAGAGCCTAAAAAAATAGTTCCGGTCACTTTTGAATTCACAATCAATATGATTGAAACTCGCGTAACCCTAAATCGAAAGTGTGCACAAAACCTTTTGATGTTAAAGGCTTGTAAGTGCACTATCGAATGAGAACTTATTTTCTTTTTCTCTCTTGGCCGAAAATCTATGTGTATAGAGTAGGATTTTTTATTTTCAAAACAAACAAAAATCTCTCTCTATTTTTGCTTCTTGGTGGCCGAAAATTCATAACCTTATATTTATAGGTTGGCCGAATTTTCTCCTTCACCAAGTAGGGTTAGCTGAATTCACTGAATAGGAAATCTAGGGTTGGTTAATTTCCTTACTTGAAAAGGAATTGTCCTTTTCCCTAATTCCTATCAATTCAAGAATCCTAACCCTTGTAGGACTAATGGTGGCCAAATTCTTTGTATAATAAGGAGTGTATGTGGACTTAATCCTTACCACATTAGGACTTCTATCACTTAAAAGAATTCCAACCCTAATCCAACACATAGTATTTAATTTACTGATCAGGAAAAGATTTTGATTTAAACTATTAATTAATTAAATAATTAATTAATTCCCATTTAATCAAAACAATAAAATAAAATAATATCTTGGGCTATTTTATTTAGCCTTGCCGCCCACACCATGTATATATGGGCCCAATATTATTTTTCTTATTTTATTTAATCCATTAGACTTTAAATAAAAGCCCACATGTGAACCAGACTTATTCTTACTAAAAGAAACAAGCATACATGTCTCCTTTTAATATATTAATATAATAGTGCAGCCCATTAAATAAATAATAGACATATTATATTCTTAATATATTAAATGCAATTCTAGATGGACCCATAAATTGGTCCGGTAAAATATATCAAGTGATCCATGCAAGTACGTGTGGATTGTGGATCTTGGCGGGCTATCTAAATTTAAGTTTCAATAGACATAACCTAATCACAATCAACAAATGATTCACTTAGGTCCGATCTATTAATTTTAACTCATTCCACTAAAGGGCTAAAATTGAACTCTTAAATAAAGATAGAATAAGGAGATGTTTCTCATTCATACCCTAGACAATCTTATAGGAGATAGTGTATCCTCGTGAATAATATCAGTAATCGCCAAGAGCTCATAGACCGCCTATAGCTCTCCAAGTTACCATATTTCCTCATATGACCACATTTTGAACTTGGATATTTTGACTTGTCCAAAAGCCATGTCTTCAATAATCAATATTGAAAACTCAACGTTGAGATTTAATATCCAATACCTCAAAACATCCATATGATGATATTATACTCTCATTTAATAAATGGAGCCACGATGTCCATATCTATAAACGAAGTCCTCTATCGATTAACAAATGAATACCACCAAACTATCGAGGATAGACTATGCTATATAATCGTACTCATTGATAGCTCAAATGATAACACTTGCAACCATAAGTCCATCATTTATCTCAGGATTTAGATAGACTCTCTGATTGTCCTGATAATGAAAAGACTTATATCTAGTGACGGTTCTAGATAAAGTATTTCATTGTGATCCAGTTCAATGCACCCAGTGCACTAAATTCTTTTACTCGAAAACCTTTCGATGATTTTAGACTTATCATAACTCATTTGATCCCACTCAAATGCTAGTAAAAGAATTCTACAACTTTATCAAGACAGAGGTGTTCAACCTTTAACTTAGGTTGTGAACGTTATTCAAGACTAACTAAAGAATTGTGTCTACCTCATACATATCCGGATGTACAAACAATTCTTCATATCTCATAGTCTTTTGACCTTATGATTATTTACCTTGACAATTATAATTATAAATGCTATAAGATTTTGCAGAATCAGAAATCACTTTATTTATATGAAAAGATTGTCAATTACAATATTACACTCTTGCTATTGAGCATAATCCTAACAATCTCCCACTTGCGCTATAGCAAATGTGTCATATCTCTCATTCCCATGTTCTCTAGGTGCCCATCAAAACTCTTCTGAGGTAGAGCCTTTGTGAAGGGATCTGCTAGATTTTCTACAGACGCGATTTTGGTAATCGTCACGTCTCCCCTATGAACAATCTCCCTTAAAAGATGATACTTTCTTTCAATGTGTTCTCCTCTCTTATGACTTCTTGGTTCTTTCGAATTAGCCATCGCTCCACTGTTGTCACAGTAGATAGTGATCTGCTTATTTGCACTAGGAACTACTTCTAAGTCAATCAAGAATTGGCGAAGCCAAACAGCCTCCTTGGCAGCTTCGCATGCAGCTACATACTCTGCTTCCATGGTGGAGTCAGCAATACAAGATTGCTTGATACTCCTCCAAATAACTGCTCCTCCTCCAAGAGTAAACACAGATCCTGATGTGGATTTTCTAGAGTCAGAATCCGATTGGAAATCAGAATCTGTATACCCAACGGGGATTAAATCCCCTCCAGAGTATACAAGCATATTATCTTTCGTTCTCCTAAGATACTTGAAAATATGCTTGACTGCCGTCCAGTGATCAGGACCAGGTTTCGATTGAAACCTGCTAACTATGCCAACAGCAAAACAAATATCTGGTCTAGTACATAGCATTGCATACATGAGACTTCCAACTGCCGAGGCATATGGAATTCTACTCATGAATTGCTCTTCATGCTCATTCTTAGGAACTTGTTCCTAAGAAAGTTTGATTCCATGCCTAAAAGGTAACATACCTTTCTTGGAATCTTGCATGGAAAACCTAGACAAGATTTTGTCTATGTATGAAGCTTGAGATAGTGCAATCATTTTATTCTTTCTATCCCTTATTACTTGGATACCTAGAATAAAACTTGCTTCTCCTAAGTCCTTCATATCAAATTGTTTTGCTAACCATTCTTTTACTGATGTCAATACTCCCACATCGTTTCCAATGAGTAATATATCATCTACGTAAAGAATAAGGAAAACCAACTTGTCACCTTTGATCCTTTTGTATACACAAGGTTCTTCAAGGTTCTGTAAAAATCCAAAACCTTTCACAGCTTGGTCGAACCTTATGTTCCAGGATCTTGATGCTTGCTTTAATCCATAAATTGATTTCTGTAACTTGCATACCTTTTCCATTTGGCCCTTTTCAATGAATCCTTCTGGTTGCATCATATAGATGCTTTCGTCAAGACTTCCATTAAGGAAAGCTGTCTTGACGTCCATTTGCCAAATCTCTAAATCTAAAGATGCTGCAATGGATAAGAGTATCCTAATGGATTTAAGCATGGCCACAGGAGAGAAGGTTTCCTCGTAATCGATACCTTCTTTCTGTGTGTAACCTTTAGCTACCAATCTAGCTTTAAAAGTTTCCACCTTTCCATCCATACCTCTTTTCCTCTTGTATACCCACTTGCACCCAATGGGTTTTATCCCTTTAGGCAAGTCTACAAGGGACCAGACTTTGTTATCGAACATGGATTCAATCTCAGATTGCATTGCCTTTTGCCAATGGTGACAATCAACATCCTCCATTGCTTCCTTGTATGTGAAGGGATCATAGTCGTTAGGGAGATTCTCAACAGATTCTCCTAGACCGATGTATCTTTCAGGTTGGGTTCTAACCCTCCCACTACGACGAGGAATGGTAGGTTGTTGATTTTGTGTTGGAGTGGAAATTACCATTGGGTTAGGTTGTGAAACCTCTTGTGGAATTGTATCTCCTGACATATCATTCAGGACAATTCTACTTTTGGGCACAAAATTATTCATATAGTCCTTTTCTATAAATGAAGCATTTGTTGAAACAAATACTTTTAGATCATTAGGACTATAGAAATAATATCCTTTAGTTCCTTTTGGATACCCCGCAAATATGCATGTTTCCGAACGGGACTCCATCTTTTCTGTCTTTCCTTTTAACACATGTGCAGGACAACCAAATATCCTTATGTGTTGTAAACTAGGCTTTCGCCCAGTCCACAACTCATATGGTGTTCCAGGAACCGACTTCGATGGTACCACGTTTAGAATATATATTGCAGTTTGTAGAGCATATCCCTAAAAAGAAATAGGAAGTGTTAAATAACTCAACATAGACCTAACCATGTTCAAAAGAGTTCTATTTCTCCTTTCTGCTACCCCATTTTGTTGAGGTGTACCTAGTGCAGAAAACTGAGAAACTATCCCATTATCAATAAGATATTGCTGAAACTCACCAGATAGATATTCTCCACCACGATCAGATCTCAAGATTTTTATGCGTTTCTCAAGCTGATTTTCTACTTCAGCTTTGAATGCTTTGAACATGTCAAAAGCATCCGACTTATGTCTCATGAGATACACATAACCAAATCTTGAGTAATTATCTGTGAAGGTGATGAAGTACTCATATCCACCTTTAGCTTGAATGCTCATAGGACCACATACATCAGTGTGTATTAGTCATAAACATTCAGTGGCTCTTGCACCTTTGGTATTGAATGGTCTTTTGGTCATTTTACCTTCCAAACAAAATTCACAAGTTGGTAGATCATCAACCTTTAAGTCACTTAAAGGTCCGTCACATACCAATCTTTTAATCCTATTAAGGTTAATGTGACCTAGGCGTAAGTGCCAAAGGTAGGTTTCATCTTTTGATAATTTTACTCTTTTATGATTAGGTTCCGTTATTTCTGTGTCCAACGAGTGAGAGATATTTCTATGCAAAAAAAATAGACCGTTTTCCAATGTACCTTTGCAAACAATTTTGTCATTCTTACTAATAATAAAATCTTTATTAAAAGTAACCGAATATCCAAATTTATTTAAACAAGAAACTGAAATTAAATTCCTCTTGAATTGAGGTACATAATAAATGTCTATTAAATCTAAATGCATACTAGAATCTATAATAATTCTAATATCTCCCACTGCACTTGTAGACACTAACGATCCGTTGCCCAAGCGCAAATTGATTTCATTCTTATTCAGCCTTCTCCTTTCTTGGAACCCCTGTAAGGAATAACAAACATGATTAGTGGCTCCAGAGTCTATGATCCAAGAATCTGTAGAATCTGCCAGAAAACATGTTTCAAGATAATTAATATTACCTTCTTCCTTCTTGTTCTAGGACTTTGGGCAATTTCTTTTCCAATGTCCCTTTTCACCACAAAGGAAGTGTTAGGATTATGCTCAATAGCAAGAGTGTAATATTGTAAATGACAATCTTTTCATATAAATAAAGTGATTTCTGATTCTGCAAAATCTTATAGCATTTATAATTATAATTGTCAAGGTAAATAATCATAAGGTCAAAAGACTATGAGATATGAAGAATTGTTTGTACATCCGGATATGTATGAGGTAGACACAATTCTTTAGTTAGTCTTGAATAACGTTCACAACTTAAGTTAAAGGTTGGGCACCTCTATCTTGATAAAGTATTAAAATTCTTTTACTAGCATTTGAGTGGGATCAAATGAGTTATGATGAGTCTAAAATTATCGAAAGGTGTTAATAGCCAAAATTGGTTAAGGGCCAAAGGGAAATTTTCCACCTCTCAGACCTGGTTCCATACCCGAGCGTTTCACCAGGAGACCTCTCAATCCAGAGCCGAGCTACTATACCATCCCAGAAACAAGGGCAGGCTCTGGAAACATCTGGGGTAGAGCCTGGACCCGAGAGCTTCCACCAGGAGACCTCTCTATCCAGAGCCGAACTGCGATACCACCCTAGGAACAAGGACGGGCTCCGGAAACATCCAGGATAAAGCCCGAAACGATCAGATCTAGCCCGTATCACCAAAACTAGAAGCTCCCCGAAGTCGAGGTCATCTCGCAAGTGCTCCAGAGACTCGTCTGTACCTCGATTGTACCTCGATTGACACAGAAGAATGTCCATAAAAGGCCGCGAGGTCAGTCGAAGCCACATCTAGCTTCAAAAGGTTAGTAGAGACCACACCTAGCTTCGAAAAGGTCAATGGAAGCCAGATTTGGCTCCAAGCTGGATGAAACTTCTCAGATATCAAGGTCGAAATACTAATCAACCTCCCTGGTTGATGCACCACACCATATCTGTTAGGGTTTTTTGCCCTAAAGCTTGTAATATGTAAATGTAATTTGAACATAAATAAAAGAAGTAGTATATTCATTCATTTTGTGTCATACTTTATATAACATGTGCACTTAACATCCAAAATTGCCGGATGTAATTTCGAACTGAGTATATAAGTGTCATATATAGATGGATTCAGTTTGAAACGAGCAATTTAAAGAGTCCGTAGATAGCAAATAAAGCTGGGTACTTTATTTGTGGTTAATCTACAGCTGCGGTCCATTTCGTAGTGTACGGTGATCCTATCCTGGATCATTCATATGTAGATATGAGAATGAAGGCACCTTGTATGATGTGATCATATAGGACTCGGCCATGATCTATATGAATCTCTCACTAAGATCCGTTTAACGATGAGATTCATATATATCAACTAATGATGGCTATATGTGGGTGATCTTAATCCTGAGTGTCTTATCGACTCCTTCAGGTTAGATCGTGGTCTTTGATATACCATGAGTGAGGTCGGAGTTGCATTCCCGATCAATATACTCCGTATGTTGGGATCACGGTTTGGCTTGTGGCTGGGAAGGTTTGTACACAATAGTGGAATCCACTCCTTCTTGTGAGAAGTAGATGGTAGTTCCCTTAAGGGTTGATTCGGGGCTTGAACAATATGAGCGCTCTCCTAATTCCGTAAGGAATGTAGGATTTATTGTTCATTAGAGAATCAATGGTACTTAATGGAAAGATATGATTAGAGGGGTATAACGGACATTATGACCCAGCTCTAATTATGAACTACTTGTGGAGGATTATACCATATGTAATAGCTATATCGATGGACACCGAGAGTTATTGGTTTGTGTAAAAACGTCTACAGTTGAGAGAGTGCAGCTTCGGGTTTTTAGTGGAATAACACCGAAGTTAATAATCATGAAATATTAATTAAAGAGTTTAATTAATAATTTCTAAGGATTATTGGAGCTCAAAATACTGTGGGTCCATTAGGTCCCCTTGCTAGCCCGATCGATTTAGGTAACAAGGGTCACGGTTAATTAATTGGATTGTCCAATTAATTGTGTTACGAAAGTGACACGTATTTATTCGGGAGTTAATTGAATAATGAGATTATTTAATTAATGAATAATGGTGATTAAATAAATTAAATAATAAGATTATTTAATTATGTAGTTAATCATTAAATGGAGGGTGTTAGTTGATATTTGATTTTGAATAAAATAAGATAATACGATTATTTTATTTTATTAAATTAAATATTTGAATTTGAATTTAAAATGTTTGAATTCAAAAAATAAATATTTAATTAATTTTTTTTTTTTTTAAAAAGTTATGAGATCTTTGTTTTTTTTTTTAAATCAAATATAGATTTCGGTTGTTTTTTTTTAAAATATATATGAGATATGTATTTTAATTAAATGAAAGAAAAAGTGATTAAATTGCTTAATAACCGAATGAGAGAGACAAAAGTAATAAGATTACTTTGAAAAAGAGAAGAAGAAAAGTCATCGTTACACAGCAAACAGAAAAGCAAACCAAAAAGAAAAAAAAATAGGGTGAGGTGAGCACATACAAGTGCTGCACTTTAAGGTTTTGTTTGTGTGTGTGTATTCTTCTCTTCTTCCTCCATACAGGTCCTGAATATCGTGACGCGCCCACACGCTGTTACCAGTTCCGGGAGATAGCGAGGAAGATCACGATGTTCAAATCAGGAGCAGTTCGTATTAAAGTGAAGGAGCCTCCTACGTAGGTATGAATCTTCACTTTATTATTTAATTTGATTATTACTGTACAAATGGGTTAGTTTAATGATTGCATAAAAAATTTTAAAACCTTCCGCTGCGCAATCTGTAACCCTAGGTTCCAACAATTGGTATCAGAGCCAATTTTTGTACAGTATAATCGAATTCGATTACTCCTGATATGTATGAATGTGTAGGCACATATTTATTTTTGATTAGTGTATGATGTTTTTTTTTAATTAAATTGTTTAATTTAAAAACATGGTTGATCGTAATTTTTTATGGTGTTGTGGATTTAGAGTGTTTCTGGGTTGTATAATATTTTTTTTATTATATTTTACTGTTGTATTATTATAAAAAAAAAAATTGTGTAATCGAAGACCTGGTAGCGCATGAAGATTGCAAATGCAGACCTGATGCGCGCATCGTAGACAAGCAAATACCTGCAGTCCAGCACATGCCACCCATCAGCGTGACTGCGCGCATGACCAGCGCATGTCTTCAGCCTGTGCGCAGACAGACCAACACGCGCAGTGTCCCAGCGCGCAGCCCTTCACCCTCTAGCGCGCAACCAGCGCTTCAGCGATGCCTACCACCTGCGCGCATGCACACCAGATCGCGCCTACCAGCGCGCAAGCCTTCCAAGCGCGCAAGCCTTCCAGCGCGCGCCTACCAGTGCGCATGCCTACCAACGCGCACAGCACATCCCGAACATGACCTGAAGAGATTGGAAATCTTGGAAATTACAAGAAGACCAAGGGATGCCTTGGGAAATATTTTTTGTAATTAGATTCCAATTTTTAGGTTAAATAATCCCCAACACTCGGTCAACTCATGTATGTTTTAATTATTTGATGATTAAGCATTGCCATGCATATACATGTCATTTAAATTAGTTGTGCCTACACATATATATATGTTGATATATCATACATGCATAATAGCCATCCATATTATGTGTTTAATTTTTTTTAATTTGATTAAAATGGGTTATTCACATAATTGGCTATTTTTAATGGGATTAGTTTTTAGGAGTAAAAACTTGGTAAATCTCATTAATTACTAATCTTTTTATTAAAGAGTTTAAATACTTAGATTAGTAGGGTCCTTTATATATATTATGATTAATTTGATTAAGCTCCTAACAATAATTGGACCTAATAATGTGTTTAGTTTTAATAGTTAAAACTTAGTTAATACACATTTAATAATAATTCTAGTCTTAGTAAACAGTTTACATAGATTTGAATTATCACTAATGAACTAAATTTTTTAAGTGTTAAAAATCAATTTAGTTTATTAGTTATTGGAATAGGATTCTAATAATTTGTGATTAATGCACTTGTCGCTTAGATTAAAATTAGCCGTTAATCTAGTTTAATCTAGGTGCATTATTATTAATAGAAAACCCTTAATATAAAATAGTGAGTGGGAGAGGGATATATGACATTATATCCCGCGGTCTCCATCATTAGTTCAACACCGTGAGATTCGAGTGGGGCCTCGTGACGGCTTTGTTTTTCGTCCTCCCTAAGGAGGGTTTCCATAAGAATCAATACCAAGGTTGACTTCCTAACAGATAGGATTTCGGAGGGGATTTCGGGACTGACCGACCCTAAGGCGGCAATTCTCGAGTTAAGCTCTTGAGATCTGAAATGATGGGTTACACTCACAAGGTTTTAATTAAATTTGTTAATTAAAACCTGACCTAATAAACGATGGTTGAATGATATTGGCATAAGAGTTATTCTGGTATATCTTTTGACTGAGAAGGTCTCGATCCAACATGCAAGAATTTGACCGACCCTAAGGCGGCACTTGCTTGTGGTATGTTTGATTGTCGTGGCATAGAAACATTGTTTTTAGGGTTGTTCTTGTTCATTAAACATTTTCATGCATCATGTTTAATTTTATGCCGAACATTAGCACATGTTTCGAATGTATGACTGAATGAATCTTTAATTTATGTTTTTTCAGCCATGTCATCTGCACTATTACAAATACTTGCAAACGATAAATTAACTGGTGATAACTACACAAAATGGAAACTTAACATTAATGCAATACTGGTCACAAAAGACCTCAAGTTTGTGCTTACGGAGGAATGTCCTCCGGTGCCTACTGCCAATGCCACACGAACTGTTCGTGAGGCATGCCAGCGATGGGTCTCATCTGATGAGAAGGCCCGAACATATCTGTTAGCTTCTATGACAGACGTGCTTGTAACAAAGCACGAAGCAATGACTACAGCATTCGAAATTATGGAGTCATTGCAAGCTATGTTCGGGCAGCCCTCCGAGCAAAAGCGACACGAAGCTGTTCGTTCCGCTATGCTCGCTCGCATGAAGGAAGGTACATCAGTTCGGGAACATGTCCTGAGCATGATGTCCTACTTCAACACGGCAGAAGTCAATGGCGGGGCCATTGATGAACCCAGTCAAGTGAGCATCATACTGACGACTCTTCCGAAGAGTTTCGATCAGTTTAAGAACAACTACGGGATGAACAAGTTAAGGTTCAGTCTCACACAGTTGCTCAATGAGCTCGCTACTTTTGAGTCCATGACCAAGGACAGCAAAAGTAAGACCGGTGAGGCAAATGTTGCCGAACCATCTTCCTCCAATAATAAGAAGAGGAAGAGGTCTGCTGGAAAGGCGAAGGGTAAGCCCAAACCCAAGAAGGCCCAAAGCAAAAAGAAGGGCACCTCCACCGACCAAGAAAAAGGAAAGTGTTTCCATTGTAATAAGGTCGGGCACTGGAAGAGGAACTGTTCTCAGTACCTGGAGGAGGTAGCCAAGAAGAAGAAGAAAGGTAAATATGATTTACTTGTTCTTGAATCTTGTTTAGTGGAAGATGATTCTTCACCTTGGATTGTTGATTCGGGGGCCACTAACCATGTTTGTTCTTCTTTGCAGTGGACTGATTCTTGGACACAGCTAGAGGAGGGAGCCTTCTCCATGCCTGTAGGGTCGGGGGATGTCGTGTCGGCCAAAGCAGTGGGAGCAATAAGATTGCAATTTTGTAATAATAATAGTTTTTTATTATTGAACAATGTTTTTTATATTCCTGGATTTACACGGAATTTGATTTCCGTTTCTAAGTTGTTAGAACAATTATATTCTGTTTCTTTTGATAATAAATCAGTTATTATTGCAAAGAATGGTCTGAATATTTGTTCAGGAATTAATGAAAACAATTTGTATGTGTTAAGACCGTTAATGCATACAACACTGCTCAACACCGAAATGTTTAAGGTTGAAAAACCAAAAACTAAACGACATAAGATTTCTCCAGAAAACGAAACGTATCTCTGGCATCTAAGGCTTGGTCATATCAACCTTGACCGGATAGACAGACTAGTAAAAAGTGGACTTTTAAGTGAGTTAAAGGTTGGCACCTTACCTGTCTGCGAATCCTATTTAGAAGGTAAGATGACTAAGGGACCTTTTACTGGAAAAGGGCTTAGAGCTATAGAGCCACTAGAACTTATACATACAGACGTCTGCGGACCGATGAATGTTAGAGCTAGGGGCGGCTATGAGTATTATGTCACCTTTATAGATGACTACTCAAGATACGGATATGTCTACCTAATGCAACGAAAGTCGGAAACATTTGAAAAGTTCAAAGAATTCCGAGCTGAAGTTGAGAATCAATTAGGTAGGACTATCAAGTCACTACGATCAGATCGTGGAGGTGAGTACCTTGACCAAGAGTTTGAAGACTTCATGGTCGAGCATGGGATAGTTTCCCAACTCACAGCTCCTGGTACACCTCAACAAAATGGTGTAGCGGAGAGGAGAAATAGAACCCTAATGGAAATGGTGAGATCTATGATTAGTTTCTCATCATTACCAAATTCCTTTTGGGGATATGCGTTACAAACAGCGGCATACATTTTGAATGTAGTGCCATCCAAATCTGTTCCTGAAACTCCCCTAGAGTTGTGGAATGGTCGTAAAACTAGTTTACGACATTTTCGCATATGGGGGTGTCCGGCACACGTGCTGAAGAACAGAACTGGAAAGCTAGATCCCAAGTCTGTGGTCTGCTTGTTTGTAGGATACTCCAAGGAGACCAGAGGTGGATACTTCTATAGTCCTGAAGATAACAAAGTATTTGTATCGACAAATGCAACGTTTCTTGAGGATAACTATATAAGTGATCATAAACCTCGTTCTAAAATTGTATTAAATGAGTTGGAGCCTGGTGAGACCAGTACTCAGTCAACTAGAGTTATTAATCCATTAACATCTGAAAGTCAGATAATTCCTAGTCAGGATACACTACCACCTAGACGTAGTGAGAGGGTTGTAAGACAGCCTGAACGTTATTTGGGTGTAAGTGAGGGACAAGATCTTGTCTCTGCTGATAGTGTGGATGATCCATTGACATTCAAGAATGCAATGGAAGATCCTGATAAAGAGGAATGGCTTAAAGCCATGAATCTCGAGATGGAGTCTATGTACTCTAACTCAGTCTGGGAACTTGTAGACTTACCGAATGGGGTAAAACCCATAGGATGTAAGTGGATCTACAAGAGGAAGAGAGGAGTAGACGGGAAGGTAGAGACCTTCAAGGCAAGGCTAGTGGCCAAGGGTTATACCCAGAAAGAGGGGGTCGATTATGAAGAGACCTTCTCGCCAGTAGCCATGTTTAAGTCTATTCGGATTCTCTTATCCATTGCTGCCTATTTCGATTATGAAATTTGGCAAATGGACGTCAAGACTGCATTCTTGAATGGCAATCTTGACGAGAGCATCTATATGATGCAACCAGAGGGATTCGTGTCTCCAGATCAAGAGCAAAAGGTTTGCAAGTTGCAAAGGTCCATCTATGGACTTAAGCAAGCATCTAGATCTTGGAACATCAGGTTTGATGATGTGATCAAAACCTATGGCTTTGAGCAAAACATCGATGAGCCTTGTGTCTACAAGCGCATCATTGACAAAAAGGTAGTTTTCTTGGTCCTATACGTGGACGACATCCTACTCATTGGGAATGAAGTGGAAGTGTTATCTGATGTAAAGGGCTGGCTGGCTAGCCAATTCCAAATGAAAGATTTGGGAGAGGCGAGTTATGTTCTAGGGATCCAACTTATAAGGGATCGTAAGAACAAACTCATAGCATTGTCTCAGGCATCATATATCGACAAGATTCTTGTGCGATTTTCGATGCAGAACTCCAAGAAAGGTAATTTACCTTCTAGACATGGGGTTCACTTGTCTAAGGAACAGTGTCCTAAGACACCTCAAGAAGTTGAGGATATGAGACGTGTGCCATATGCATCAGCAGTAGGTAGTCTCATGTATGCTATGTTATGCACGAGACCGGACATCTGCTATGCAGTGGGAGTAGTCAGCAGGTACCAGTCCAACCCAGGATTAGATCATTGGGTTGCTGTCAAGACTATTCTCAAGTATCTTCGGAGAACGAGAAACTATATGTTAGTGTATTCCGGACAGGATTTGATCCCGTTAGGATACACAGATTCTGATTTTCAGTCAGACAGGGATTCTAGAAAATCCACGTCTGGATCAGTATTCACCCTAGGTGGTGGAGCCATTGTGTGGAGAAGTATAAAGCAATCTTGCATTGCTGACTCCACCATGGAAGCCGAATATGTAGCCGCTTGTGAAGCTGCTAAAGAGGCTGTTTGGCTCCGTAAGTTCTTGAGTGATCTGGAAGTTGTTCCAGATCTGGATAAGCCCATCACACTTTATTGTGATAACAGTGGTGCTGTGGCTAATTCCAAAGAACCAAGAAGCCACAAGAGAGGGAAGCATATAGAAAGAAAGTATCATCTCATTAGAGAGATAGTGCAGAGAGGAGATGTGATCGTCACCAAGATAGCCTCACAAGATAATCATGCTGATCCATTTACGAAGACCTTACCGGCTAAAGTGTTTGAAGGTCACCTAGAAGGTCTAGGGTTACGAGACATGACTCACATGCTTTAGTGCAAGTGGGAGATTGTTGGGGTTTTTTGCCCTAAAGCTTGTAATATGTAAATGTAATTTGAACATAAATAAAAGAAGTAGTATATTCATTCATTTTGTGTCATACTTTATATAACATGTGCACTTAACATCCAAAATTGTCGGATGTAATTTCGAACTGAGTATATAAGTGTCATATATAGATGGATTCAGTTTGAAACGAGCAATTTAAAGAGTCCGTAGATAGCAAATAAAGCTGGGTACTTTATTTATGGTTAATCTACAGCTGCGGTCCATTTCGTAGTGTACGGTGATCCTATCCTGGATCATTCATATGTAGATATGAGAATGAAGGCACCTTGTATGATGTGATCATATAGGACTGGGCCATGATCTATATGAATCTCTCACTAAGATCCGTTTAACGATGAGATTCATATATATCAACTAATGATGGCTATATGTGGGTGATCTTAATCCTGAGTGTCTTATCGACTCCTTCAGGTTAGATCGTGGTCTTTGATATACCATGAGTGAGGTCGGAGTTGCATTCCCGATCAATATACTCCGTATGTTGGGATCACGGTTTGGCTTGTGGCTGGGAAGGTTTGTACACAATAGTGGAATCCACTCCTTCTTGTGAGAAGTAGATGGTAGTTCCCTTAAGGGTTGATTCGGGGCTTGAACAATATGAGCGCTCTCCTAATTCCGTAAGGAATGTAGGATTTATTGTTCATTAGAGAATCAATGGTACTTAATGGAAAGATATGATTAGAGGGGTATAACGGACATTATGACCCAGCTCTAATTATGAACTACTTGTGGAGGATTATACCATATGTAATAGCTATATCGATGGACACCGAGAGTTATTGGTTTGTGTAAAAACGTCTACAGTTGAGAGAGTGCAGCTTCGGGTTTTTAGTGGAATAACACCGAAGTTAATAATCATGAAATATTAATTAAAGAGTTTAATTAATAATTTCTAAGGATTATTGGAGCTCAAAATACTGTGGGTCCATTAGGTCCCCTTGCTAGCCCGATCGATTTAGGTAACAAGGGTCACGGTTAATTAATTGGATTGTCCAATTAATTGTGTTACGAAAGTGACACGTATTTATTCGGGAGTTAATTGAATAATGAGATTATTTAATTAATGAATAATGGTGATTAAATAAATTAAATAATAAGATTATTTAATTATGTAGTTAATCACTAATGGAGGGTGTTAGTTGATATTTGATTTTAAATAAAATAAGATAATATGATTATTTTATTTTATTAAATTAAATATTTGAATTTGAATTTAAAATGTTTGAATTCAAAAAATAAATATTTAATTAATTTTTTTTTTATTTTAAAAAAAGATATGAGATATCTTTGTTTTTTTTTTAAAAATCAAATATAGATTTCGGTTGTTTTTTTTTTAAATATATATGAGATATGTATTTTAATTAAATGAAAGAAAAAGTGATTAGATTGCTTAATAACCGAATGAGAGAGATAAAAGTAATAAGATTACTTTGAAAAAGAGAAGAAGAAAAGTCATCGTTACACAGCAAACAGAAAAGCAAACCAAAAAGAAAAAAAAAATAGGGTGAGGTGAGCACATACAAGTGCTGCACTTTAAGGTTTTGTTTGTGTGTGTGTATTCTTCTCTTCTTCCTCCATACAGGTCTTGAATATCGTGACGCGCCCACACGCTGTTACCAGTTCCGGGAGATAGCGAGGAAGATCACGTGGTTCAAATCAGGAGCAGTTCGTATTAAAGTGAAGGAGCCTCCTACGTAGGTATGAATCTTCACTTTATTATTTAATTTGATTATTACTGTACAAATGGGTTAGTTTAATGATTGCATAAAAAATTTTAAAACCTTCCGCTGCGCAATCTGTAACCCTAGGTTCCAACAATATCGTCATATCCAACGACCTCCATAAAGGATCATACTGAAAGGATACGAGGAATGCATTGAATCATATCTGGAAACGTTACCTACATGCAAAACAAGTAATAAAATCCAAAAAGGAAACAAACTGATCTCCACCACGATACTCTCAATTCGGACGTCAATCCAAAAGTCAATGACATTAAAGCAAGAAATCCCGCCCGATAAGGAGGAGACTGAGAAAATCAAGGGAGAATCAATCTGTTGACCTACAAACTATGTATAAATAGAAAAGAAAAGAAATGAAAAAATGAGACTACTATTCGATAGGCATATGACTAACAATCGACTATTCCCTAGAAAGGATTGAGAGAAAAGAGAGAAGAACCTCTGTATTTGTATACTATGCATGTTCAATAAAAAAATTCTTGCTTACTTGTCACTTTATAAATCACTGTTACATATACAATAAATTTTGGCCATCACCTACGTGGTAGTGGTCTTGAGGGCGTTAACTGATATTTCTCATCCCGAGCAAAATTTCAGTTAACACTTTCTGGCGCCGTCAGTGGGAAATTACACCCAACTAACTAATTGTTTGCATTTATATTTTCATTGTTTTACAGGAACTATGAGGCTCCGCTCCTCCCAAGGCCAACACAGAGTCCCAGAGCAATCTCCGCCGAGGCCAACCCAAAAAGCCCTAGGAAGGGGGAGAAAGTCTGGATATAGTTGTCAAGCTCCGATCCAGACAACCAATACGCGGGCTACTAGCCACCCCATAGTGAGCCAGGCAACACTCGATCAACAAGCGGCGGCCTTCGTAGAATCTGTCCGCGTCCGCCTCCTTGCTGAAGGCATCACAATCCAGCCAACCAACCTGAATGATCAGGGAGAGCCGAGCAGACTCGGAGCTAGGCCACCTGCTTTCGATCGCCTAGGACCTCCTTCTCCAGAGCCGGCTCGAGATAGATCAGGGCCCCAACGTTCGATCCGGGATAGGCTGGGACCTATGCCCCCAGCTCCGAGAAGACTTTCACAATATCAACCCCGGCTAGTTAAGTCTGCTGCGGATGCTTTTACCCGGAAGCCTCGAGGTCTATCTCATCCAACTACATCTAGGAGAACTACCCGGGCCCTAGAGGAGGAAAGTAGACAAACTCCCCAGTGGATCATGTCCAGGAGGAGGACCGGATAGAAATTGCCAGTTCATCAGAAAGATTGGACAGTTTGGAATCTAAGGTTAACTCGAAAAGACCTGGGAACAAGCGACTGAGGGATCAGCTGGCAAAGCTACAAAAAGAGGTCCAGCAGATAAGGAAGGGAAAGAGTAAGGAGGACAAAAAGAATCCCCTCAGTGAGATGAACGCTCCCTTCACTGGGAGGATCTGGGAAGCAGAGCTCCCCCCAAAATTCAAAATGCCAGCAGATAAGTTCTCAGGAACAAAAGATCCTCTAAGCCACCTAGAGAGCTTCGTTCAATAGATGGAGGTCCAGAACACTACCAGAGCAGCTATGTGCAGAATGTTCTCAACGACCTTGACCGACTACGCCAAAACCTAGTTCAGGAAACTACCCGTTGGAAGCGTGGATTCTTTCACAAAATTATCAACCGATTTTTGCTCACAATTCCAAGGAGTTAAACCTCGCCCGAAAGATCCCATACACCTCCAATATGTGATCTAGGAATGGAGTAAAACTCTTCGATCGTACGTGGAACGATTTCACAAGGAGGTCATACAAATGGGAGTTTTCACTGAAAAAGAAACCCTCGCCAACTTCAAGCCAAACCTCTGGGCAGGAAAGCTTTTCCGTTCATTTGCCAAGAGACCTCCCGAGACTTACTAGAAGGCCTATGACCGGGCTCTTGAGCAGGTCAAGATCGACGAACAACTCAAGGTCAAGATAGAACATGACGACATGAGAACGGCAAAGCGTCTGAAGAAAGAAGCCCCCAAATTTGAGCCAGTGTAGAAAGCTCAGAATAAACCTTCCAACATGTCGACATATCGCCTCCCTGCCCCTCCGCATAGGTAAGAAAGATGTCCAGCAAAACGAACCCCTCCCCGGGCTTCGCCGCCTCCCAGGACCGTGGCTCCAGTAATGAAAGGGGAAAAAGGGTATGACTACTACACCCATTTGAATGCTTCTAGGGAAACAGTCTACCTTGCCATACGAGATAAAGGGTTGCTCCAAAAGCCCGCTCCCATGAAGGCCCCAGCTGACAGGAGAAACCGGTACAAGTACTGCGACTTTCATGAAGACGTGGGCCACAACACTTCAGAGTGCTATAACTTGCGCAACCAGATTGAGGCCATGATAAGGGGAAGATGCCTGATTGAGTTCTTACAACAGGTCAGAGATAATATCAGGACTGGAAGGGAGGTACAAGCTGAAATCCTTGAGGACACAGAAAAGAGGAAAGGGGAGCAGGCTGACTTAATGCAACAGATCCAGGTGATACACACTATCAGCGGAGGTCCTACATTGGCCGACGTTTCCAATAACTCCCGGAAAAACCACGCAAGAAAGGTTCCCCACCTCAGAGATAGCCGAGGGATCTTTGAAGTCAGCCAGAGCCCGACAGAGCCCTCTCAGTCAGCTCAGATTGTATTCACCGAAGCAGATGTCTTCGATACTGTGCAACCTCATGATGATCCTATGGTCATCACGATACAGATCACCAACTGTCTGGTGGATCGTGTGCTCGTGGATACAGGTAGCAGTGTAGATATCCTCTTCAAGGATACCCTGGAAAAATTGAACCTGAAGCAACAGTGTTACAACAGCTGTACCACTCCGCTTTACGGTTTCACTGGGGACTCGATCATACTAGTAGGGTCAATGATCCTCCTAGTAATCATCGGGGTCACCCCGCTCCAACAGAATGTAATGACCGACTTTGTTGTGGTGGACACCCCATCGGCCTACAACGCCATCCTAGGGAGACCTTTCCTGTCCTCCTTGAAGGGAGTCTTGTCCATATACCACAACGTCTTGAAATTCCCGGCTGGAACCAAAGTATGAGAGGTATGCGGAGTCCAGCAGGCAGCCAGGAAATGCTACGCAGTACCTGCCAATCCTACAGCCCTAGCGAAGCAGTGTGTACAGGTGACATTAATCCAGGAAGACATGGATACAGCCCGGATAATCCAGGAGGAGAAGGAGCCCGCGGAACATCCCGGGCATCCAGAGGATGAACCTATCATGCCCTACGAGGAAGAACGGAGTAAGGAATGGGCCAGCGGGCAGCGCGTGGACAAACTACAAGAGATATCCGTCAGGAATGACGACCCCTCCAAGGTCGTCAAGGTTGGAGCCACCCTTGATCCAGAAGTAAAGAGAGGACCGATTGATCTTCTCAAGGAATTCAGTGACATCTTATCCTGGAACCATGATGAAATGCCTGGAATTCCGGCATCGTTGGCCACCCACCGGCTAGTAGTAGATCCAACAGTCAAGCCCGTCAAGCAGAAGAGGCGTCACTTCAACGCTGATAGGAACGTGGCGGTGTAGGAAGAGGTTGATAAATTGATCAAAGCAGGGTTCGTCAGAGAGGTACGTTACCCCGAATGGGTCGCTAACGTGGTCATGGTCACGAAAGCGAATGGGAAATGGCGTATGTGTGTCGACTACACCGACCTCAACCGGGCTTGTCAGAAAGACAGTTTTCCTTTACTTAAGATCGACCAGTTGGTTGACTCCACGTCCGGAAACAAACTTTTGAGTTTTTTGGACGCATTCTCAGGATACAACCAAATTAAAATGCACCCGGCTGACCAAGATAAGACTAGTTTCATTATTGGGTAGGGCTTATACTGCTACAAGGTGATGCCGTTTGGTTTGAAGAATGCAGGGGCCACATACCAGCGGCTGGTTAACAAACTATTCAAACCCGAGATAGGAAGGACGACGGAAGTGTACATCGACAACATGATCAAGAAATCCCCAACCACAAAGGGACATCAGGAAGACCTTCGCAAAACCTTCCTCATACTGAGGGAAAACCAGATGCGTTTGAACCCCTCCAAATGTGCCTTTGGGGTAACGGCAGGGAAGTTTCTAGGCTTCATGGTTCATGATAGAGGTATAGAAGCCAACCCTGAAAAAATTAAAGCTATCTTTGACCTGGAATCCCCGACCTCGCTTAAGCAAGTACAGATTCTGACTAGACAGGTGGCGGCACTCAATAGGTTTATCTCTCGCTCCACCGATAAATGTCTCCCTTTCTTCAAGGCCATCAAACAAGGAAAAAACATGAAATGGAGCCAGGAAAGCGAGCAGGCGTTTCAGGCTTTGAAAGAGTACCTAACAAGCCCCCCTTTGTTAGTCAAGCCGGTTCTTGGAGATGAGTTACAGATTTACCTGACTGTATCAGAAATTGTAGTAAGCGGGGCTTTGGCCAAGGATTGTAGCGACGGCTTTCAAAGACCCATATACTATGTGAGTCATGCCTTGACCAAATCAGAAAGGAACTACATTCTCTTGGAGAAGCTCGCTTATGCTCTAGTGATCTCAGAGAGGAAACTCCGTCCCTATTTTCATGCTCACACAATAGCAGTGGTGATAGACCAACCCCTCCGTCAATTTTTGCAAACACCAGACGTGTCAGGAAGGCTAGTTTTATGGGCACTAGAGCTCACTCAGTTCGACCTAAAGTATAAGCCCCAGACTACGATTAAGGCACAGGGTTTGGCCGACTTAGTGGCAGAATTCTCCGCGATCCCAGATCCAGATGATCCCTCAATATCAAACGAGGTCCCTGAGAAGGTATCCGAGGTCGAAAATTGGCCGGAAGGCTGCAAGCCATGGATCCTCTTTTCAGACGGAGCATCCGGACGAGCTAGGGGAGGAGCTGGCATAGTTTTGATAGATCCGGAGGGGACTGAATTCTGTCACTGTTTCAGATTCGAGTTTAAAGCTACCAACAACGAAGCGGAATATGAAGCCCTCCTAGCCTGGATGAAGGTAGCCATCGAACTAAAGGCCGACTACCTGCAGATCAAGAGCGATTCGTTGCTTGTTGTAAACCAGGTGACTAGGGTCTACCAGGCAAAGGGAGATAATATGGTTGCCTACCTAAATCTAGCTCGGCTGCTGAAAAGCAAATTTAAGGGACTCAAGATCGATCAGGTGCCTCGACACCAAAACCATCACGCAGATGTTCTGGCTAAAATAGCGGCGAACGGAGGCTAATCCCTACCAAGGGGAATTCCCCTCCAAGTAATCACCCAGTCAAGCATAGCCACAAATGGAGAAATTTGTTCACTGGATCGCCTACCTTGCTGGATGGACCCAATTGTCGCCTACCTCCTTGAAAGAGAGCTTCCTGAAGAGCCCGACCAAGCCTGAAAAATTAAGAGACTCTCAGTTCGATACTGTATGGTGGACGGATTCCTCTACAGGAGGGGCAGATCCCTCCCCTTACTTAGATGCTTGCATCCTGATGATGCTAAGTGGACGTTGAGAGAGGTCCACTCTAGGGACTGTGGGAACCACATAGGTGGGGAAGCTCTAGCCTATCAGGTGCTTCGTATGGGGTACTATTGGCCGACTATCCATCAAGATGCAAAGAGTTTTGTGCAATCCTGCGAACCTTGTCAAAGAACCTCAAACTTGAACCATCAGCCACCCGAGCTACTGTCGTCCCTCAGTTCACCTTATCCCTTTGCCAAGTGGGGAATCGACCTAATTGGGCCACTTCCTACCGCTCATGGACAGAAGAAACACGCTATCGTGGCTATCGACTACTTCATAAGATGGGTCGAGGCAGGACCTCTTTCTCGAATATCGAAAAAGAATACAACCAAGTTCATCAAGACTAACGTGGTTTGCAGGTTCAGGACCCCTCTCATCGTTATAGCCGACCTAGAAAAGCAATTCAACAACACCCGATTCAAAGACTTCTGTAAGGGATTAGGGATCGAGCTCAGGCTTACTTCAGTGGCTCATCCCCAGACTAACGGGTTGGTAGAATCCACCAACAAGACAATCAAGAAACTTATGAAAAAGAAACTTCAGCAGAAGAAAGGTAAATGGGCCGAAGAGCTACCAGAAGTCCTCTGGGCATACCGAACTATAAAAAGAACAGCTACCGGAGAGACACCTTACTCCCTGGCTTTCGGGGTTGAAGCAGTCCTCCCCATCGAGCATAAATTAACCTCGTTCAGGATACAGCACTTTAAGCCCGAAAGTAACGAAGTCAAGCTCCGGGATAGTCTGGACCTCTTAGAAGAAAAGCAAGACCGGGTAGCAGAGAAAGTAGCGATCTACCAGAGCAAGATCGCTAGATACTTCAACCAAAAGGTTAGAGCCTGGAAATTCAAGGAAGGGGATCTGGTACTTAGGAAAGTGACACTGAACACTGGGAGAAGGTCGGATGGAGTCTTAAGTCCAAATTGTGAAGGGTCATATTTGATAAAGCTAGTTGTTCGCAATAGAGCTTATAAACTCGAAGACATGGACGGACGATCCATCAACCACACTTGGAATGCAGATCATTTGAAGAAATTCTACCCTTGAAAGGAGTTCTCAAGCAGACTACCCCCACTCAGTTTTCATTACAGGTTCTAATAAAGATGTACTACATCTCAATCATCAATAAAGTCATTTTCCTTTTCTCTTCCATCTTTATCTCCAACTATGTTAAACATTAGTGACTATACCCTTTTATGGGAATTCGACATAAACCTCTTGAGACCAGGAAATAGCTCGATAGCCCTCCTGATGCCTTGGTCGGGCTACCACCCCCAAGAAGGATCTGAGTGTAAGAGCATAGTTGCCCTCCAGATCTCGAGACCAGGAAATAGCTCGATAGCCCTCCTGATGCCTTGGTCGGGCTACCACTCCCAATAAGGATCTGAGTGTAAGAGCATAGTTGCCCTCCAGATTGATAGCCCTCCTGATGCCTTGGTCGGGCTACCACCCCCAAGAAGGATCTAAGTGTAAGAGCATAGTTGCCCTCCAGATCTCGAGACCAGGAAATAGCTCGATAGCCCTGGAATGGATCATGTCCTGGGGCTTTTCGGGTTGGCCTCGCCGGAGATTGCTCCGCTCCTCCCAAGGCCAACACAGAGTCCCAGAGCAATCTCGGGCCAGGCCAACCCGAAAAGCCCCAGGAAGGGGGAGAAAGTCTGGATATAGTAGTCAAGCTCCGATCCAGACAACCAATACGCGGGCTACTGGCCACCCCATAGTGAGCCAGGCAGCGCTCGACCAACAAGCGGCGGCCTTCGTAGAATCCGTCCGCGGCCGCGTCCGCATCCGTGTCCGCTTCCTCACTGAAGGCATCACAATCCAGCCAACCAACCTGAATGATTAGGGAGAGCCGAGCAGGTATGGAGCTAGGCCATCTGCTTTCGATCGCCTAGGATATCCTCATCCAGAGCCAGCTCGAGATAGATTAGAGCCCCAACGTTTGATCCGGGATAGGCTGGGACCCATGCCCCCAGCTCCGAAAAGACTTTCACAATATCAACCCGGGTAGTTAAGTCTGCAACGGATGCTTTTACCCGGAAGCCGCGAGGGCTATATCATGCAATTACATCTCGGAGAACTACCCGGGCCCTAGAAGAGGAAAGTAGACAAACTCCCCGAGTGGATCATGTCCAGGAGGAGGACCGGATAGAAATTGCTAGTTCATCAGAAAGATTCGACAGTGAGGAATCTGAGGTTAACTCGAAGAGACCTGGGAACAAGCGACTGAGGGATCAGCTGGCAAAGCTACAAAAAGAGGTCCATCAGATAAGGAAGGGAAAGAGTAAGGAGGACAAAAGAATCCCATGAGCGAGATGAACGCTCCCTTCACTAGGAGGATCCGGGAAGCAGAGCTTCCCCCAAAATTCAAAATGCCAGCTGATAAGTTCTCTGGAATAGAAGATCCTCTAAGCCACCTAGAGAGCTTCGTTCAACAGATGGAGGTCCAGAACACTACCAGAGCAGCTATGTGCAGAATGTTCCCAACGACCTTGACCGACTACGCGAAAACCTGGTTCAGGAAACTACCCGTTGGAAGCGTGGATTCTTTCACAAAATTATCAATCAATTTTTGCTCACAGTTCCAAGGAGTTAAACCTCGCCCGAAAGATCCCATACACCTCCAATATGTGATCCAGGAATGGAGTAAAACTCTTCGATCGTACGTGGAACGATTTCACAAGGAGGTCATACAAATGGGAGTTTTCACTGAAAAAGAAACCCTCGCCAACTTCAAGCCAAACCTCTAGGCAGGAAAGCTTTTCCGTTCATTCGCCAAGAGACCTCCCGAGACTTACCAGGAGGCCTATGACCGGGCTCTTGAGCAGGTCGAGATCGACGAACAACTCAAGGTCAAGATAGAACATGACGACATGAGAACGGTAAAGCGTCTGAAGAAAGAAGCCCCCAAATTTGAGCCAGTGCAGAAAGCTCAGAATAAACCTTCCAACATGTCGACATATCGCCTCCCTGCCCCTCCGCATAGGCAAGAAAGATGTCCAGCAAAACGAACCCCTCCCCGGGCTTCGACGCCTCCCAGGACCGTGGCTCTAGTAATGAAAGGGGAAAAAGGGTATGACTACTACACCCATTTGAATGCTTCTAGGGAAACAGTCTACCTTGCCATACGAGATAAAGGGTTGCTCCAAAAGCCCGCTCCCATGAAGGCCCCAGCTGACAGGAGAAACCGGTACAAGTACTGCGACTTTCACGAAGACGTGGGCCACAACACTTCAGAGTGCTATAACTTGCGCAACCAGATTGAGGCCATGATAAGGGGAGGATGCCTGATTGAGTTCTTTCAACAGGTCAGAGATAATATTAGGACTGGAAGGGAGGTACAAGCTGAAATCCTTGAGGACACAGAAAAGAGGAAAGGGGAGCAGGCTGACTTAATGCAACAGATCCAGGTGATACACACTATCAGCGGAGGTCCTACATTGGCCGGCGTTTCCAATAACTCCCAGAAAAACCACGCAAGAAAGGTTCCCCGCCTCGGAGAGAGCCTAGGGATCTTCGAAGTCAGCCAGAGCCTGACAGAGCCCTCCCAGTCAGCTCAGATCGTATTAACCGAAGCAGATGTCTTCAACACTGTGCAACCTCATGTCGATCCTATGGTCATCACGATACAGATCGCCAACTGTCTGGTCCATCGCGTGCTCGTGGATACAGGTAGCAGTGTAGATATCCTCTTCAAGGATACCCTGGAAAAATTTAACCTGAAGCAACATTGTTACAACAGCTGTACCACTCCGCTTTACGGTTTCACTGGGGACTCAATCATACCAGTGTGGTCAATGATCCTCCCAGTAATCATCGGGGTCACCCCGCTCCAACAGAATGTCATGACCGACTTTGTTGTGGTGGACACCCCAACGGCCTACAACGCCATCCTAGGGAGACCTTTCCTGTCCTCCTTGAAGGGAGTCTTGTCCATATACCACAACGTCTTGAAATTCCAGGTTGGAACCAAAGTAGGAGAGGTACGCGGAGACCAGCAGGCAGCCAGGAAATGCTACTCAGTATCTGCCAATCCAACAGCCCTAGCGAAGTAGTGTGTACAGGTGACATTAATCCAGAAAGACATGGATACATCCCGGATAATCCAGGAGGAGAAGGAGCCCGCGGAACATCCTGGGCATCTGGAGGATGAACCTATCATGCCCTAAGAGGAAGAACGGAGTAACGAATGGGCCAGCGGGTAGCCCGTGGATAAACTAGAAGAGATATCCGTCAGGAATGACGATCCCTCCAAGATCGTCAAGGTCGGAGCCACCCTTGATCCAGAAGTAAAAAGAGGACTGATTGATCTTCTCAGGGAATTCAGTGACATCTTCGCCTGGAACCATGATGAAATGCCTGGAATCCCGGCATCGTTGGCCACCCACGGGCTAGCAGTAGATCCAACAGTCAAGCCCGTCAAGCAGAAAAGGCGTCACTTCAACGCTGATAGGAACGCAACGGTTCAGGAAGAGGTTGATAAATTGATCAAAGCGGGGTTCGTCAGAGAGGTACGTTACCCCGAATGGATCGCCAAGGTGGTCATGGTCACGAAGGCGAATGGGAAATGGTGTATGTGTGTCGACTACACCGACCTCAACCGGGCTTGTCCGAAAGACAGTTTTCCTTTACCAAAGATCCACCAGTTGGTTGAATCCACGTCCGGAAATAAACTTTTGAGTTTTATGGATGCATTCTCAGGATACAACCAAATTAAAATGCACCAAGATAAGACCCGTTTCATTACGGGGCAGGGCTTATACTACTACAAGGTGATGCCGTTTGGTTTGAAGAATGCAGGAGCCATATACCAGCGGCTGGTTAACAAACTGTTCAAGCCCGAGATAGGAAGGACGATGGAAGTGTATATCGATGACATGATCACGAAATCCCCAACCACAAAGGGACATCAGGAAGACCTTCGCAAAACCTTCCTCATATTGAGGGAAAACCATATGCGTTTGAACCCCTCCAAATGTGCTTTTGGGGTACTGGCAGGGAAGTTTCTGGGCTTCATGGTTCATGAGAGAGGTATAGAAGCTAACCAAGAAAAAATCAAAGCTATCTTGGACCTGGAATCCCCGACCTCGCTCAAGCAAGTACAGATTCTGACTGGACGGGTGGCGGCACTCAACAGGTTTATCTCTCGCTCCACTGATAAGTGTCTCCCTTTCCTCAAGGCCATCAAACAAGGGAAGAACATGAAATGGAACAAGGAAAGCGAGCAGGCGTTTCAAGCTTTGAAAGAGTACTTAACAAGCCCCCCTTTGTTAGTCAAGCCGGTTCTCGAAGATGAGTTGCAGATTTACCTGGCTGTATCAGAAACTGTAGTGAGCGGGGCTTTGGCCAAGGATTGTAGTGACGGTTTTCAAAGAACCATATACTATGTGAGTCATGCCTTGACCAAATCAGAAAGGAACTACATTACCCTGGAGAAGCTCGCTTATGCTCTGGTGATCTCAGCGAGGAAACTCCGTCCCTATTTTCTAGCTCACACAATAGCAAGTGGTGACAGACCAACCCCTCCGCCAATTCTTGCAAAGACAAGACGTGTCAGGAAGGCTAGTTTTATGGGCACTAGAGCTCACTCAGTTCGACCTAAAGTATAAGCCCTGGACTACGATTAAGGCACTTGCTTTGGCCGACTTCGTGGCAGAATTCTCAGCGATCCCAGATCCAGATGATCCCTCAGTATCAAACGAGGTCCCTGAGAAGGTATCCGAGGTCAAAAATTGGCCGGAAGGCTGCAAGCCATGGATCCTCTTTTCAGACGGAGCATCCGGACGAGCTAGGGGAGGAGCTGGCATAGTTTTGATAGATCCGGAGGGGACTGAATTCTGTCACTGTTTCAGATTCGAGTTTAAAGGCCGACTACCTGCAGATCAAGAGCGATTCGTTGCTTGTTGTAAACCAAGTGACTGGGGTCTACCAAGCAAAGGGATATAATATGGTTGCCTACCTAAATCTAGCTCGGCTGCTGAAAAGAAAATTTAAGGGACTCAAGATCGATCAGGTGCCTCGGCGCCAAAACCATCACACAGATGCTCTGGCTAAAATAGCGACGAATGGAGGCCAGTCCCTACCTAAGGGAATTCACCTCCAAGTAATCACCCAGCCAAGCATAGCCATAAATGGAGAAATTTGTTCTCTGGATCGCCTACCTTGCTGGATGGACCCAATTGTCACCTACTTCCTTGAAGGAGAGCTTCCTGAAGAGCCCGACCAAGCCCGAAGAATTAAGAGACTCTCAGTTCGATATTGTATGGTGGACGGATACCTCTACAGGAGGGGCAGATCCCTCCCGTTACTTAGATGCTTGCATCCCGATGATGCTAAGTGGGCATTGAGAGAGGTCCACTCTAGGGACTGTGGGAACCATATAGGTGGGGAAGCTCTAGCCTATCTGGTGCTTCGTATGGGGTGCTATTAGCCGACCATCCATCAAGATGCAGAGAGTTTTGTGCAATCCTGCGAACCTTGTCAAAGAACCTCAAACTTGAACCACCAGCCACCCGAGCGACTATCGTCCCTCAGTTCACCTTATCCCTTTGCCATGTGGAGAATCGACCTAATTGGGCCACTTCTTACCGCTCTTGGACAGATGAAACACGCTATCGTGGCTATCGACTACTTCACAAGATGGGTCTAGGCAGGACCTCTTTCTCGAATATCAGAAAAGAATACAACCAAGTTCATCAAGACTAACGTGGTATGCAGGTTTGGTACCCCTCTCATCATTATAGCTGACCTAGCAAAGCAATTCGACAACGCGCCCGATTCAAAGACTTCTGCAAGGGATTGGGGATCGACTTCAGGCTCGCTTCAGTAGCTCATCCCCAGACTAACGGGCTGGTAGAATCCACCAACAAGACAATCAAGAAACTTCTGAAAAAGATGCTTCAGCAGAAGAAAGGTAAATGGGCCGAAGAGCTACCAGAAGTCCTCTGGGCATACCGGACTACAAAAAGAACAGCTACCGGAGAGACACCTTACTCCCTGGCTTTCGGGGTTGAAGCAGTCCTCCCCATCGAGCATAAATTAACCTCGCTTAGGGTACAGCACTTTGAGCCAGAAAGTAATGAAGTCAAGCTCCGGGCTAGCCTAGACCTCTTAGAAGAAAAGCAAGACCGGGTAGCAGAGAAAGTAGCGATCTACCAGAGCAAGATCGCTAGATACTTCAACCAAAAGGTTAGAGCCCAGAAATTCAAGGAAGGGGATCTGGTACTTAGGAAAGTGACACTGAACACTCGGAAAAGGTCGGATGGAGTCTTAAGTCCAAATTGGGAAGGGCCATATTTGATAAAGCTAGTCGTTCGCTATGGAGCTTATAAACTCGAAGGCATGGACGGACGATCCATCAACCACACTTGGAATGCAGATCATTTGAAGAAATTCTACCCTTGAAAGGAGTTCTCAAGCGGACTACCCCCACTTAGTTTTAATTACAGGTCCTAATAAAGATGTACTACATCTCAATCATCAATAAAGTCATTTTCCTTCTCTCTTCCATCTTTGTCTCCAACTATGTTCAACATTAGTGACTATACCCTTGTATGGGAATTCGACATAAACCTCTCGAGACCAGGAAATAGCTCGATAGCCCTCCTGATGCCTTGGTCGGGCTACCACCCCCAAGAAGGATCTGAGTGTAAGAGCATAGTTGCCCTCCAGATCTCGAGACCAGGAAATAGCTCGATAGCCCTCCTCATGCCTTGGTCGGGCTACCACCCCCAAGAAGGATCTGAGTGTAAGAGCATAGTTGCCCTCCAGATCTCGAGACCAGGAAATAGCTCGATAGCCCTCCTGATGCCTTGGTCGGGCTACCACCCCCAAGAAGGATCTGAGTGCAAGAGCATAGTTGCCCTCCAGATCTCGAGACCAGGAAATAGCTTGATAGCCCTCCTGATGCCTTGGTCGGGCTACCACCCCCAAGAAGGATATGAGTGTAAGAGCATAGTTGCCCTCCAGATCTCGAGACCAGGAAATAGTTCGATTGCCCTCCTGATGCCTTGGTCGGGCTACCACCCCCAAGAAGGATCTGAGTGTAAGAGCATAGTTGCCCTTCAGATCTCGAGACCAGGAAATAGCTCGATAGCCCTCCTGATGCCTTGGTCGGGCTACCACCCCCAAGAAGGATCTGGGTGTAAGAGCATAGTTGCCCTCCAGATTTCGAGACCAGGAAATAGCTCGATAGCCCTCCTGATGCCTTGGTCGGGCTACCACCCCTAAGAAGGATTTGAGTGTAAGAGCATAGTTGCCCACTAGATCTGAAAGACTAGGAAAAAGCTAAGTAGCCCTCCTAAAGTCTTGGTTAGGTTATCACCCCTTTAAAAAAAACATATATATATACATATATATATATAGATAATGTTTGCTTTCGTGTGCAGGATCAAAATCGTCATAATTCTCTACACGAATCTTAATTGTTGCTACAGATGCTACTCTGGATCCCATGCAAGACCAGAAACAGAATAAAAATTCTCAAAAGAGCGCTTCGGTTTATCATTAAGGACAAGGGGAGCCTATCCTCCGATAAGGCTACATCCAAATGAGGAGCCCAACCCCCGAACTCGGGCTACAAAAAGAAGAAGGAAAATGAAAAATTGATAATTGCAAAACAGGGTGCCCACTCCCTTTTCCGGGCAATCAAAAACAAGTCATCTGCTTCAAGCTTTGGGACTCTCATGGCTCCCCTCCGCTGGCCCTCCTCCTTCCTGCTGATCATCGGCATCAACCCCCTCTATAGGTAGTTGTCCATCTGGGTTATCCTCCCCGACCGCTCCTCCACTTAGTGGCTCCATCGGATGATCAGCTGGATTTTCCTCCAAAACTTCATTAATTACGTCCATAACCTCAGGAGGGATAGCCGCATCAAGAAGGGCAGCCAAGGACCCCATCTGGCTCCTGTCGACCTCCATCTCTGTTAAAGGGGGATCCTCAGATGGGCTCCTAACCTCTTCACCAGCTCCCGATTGGTCCTCCTCGGATCGAGAGGACATCACTTTGCTGCAAGACTCCCCAGGACCTGAGGTGATAAAGGAAGGAAGATGGAATGAGGGATCTGACTGAGCGGGCTGCTTCCCAGTTTCTGCTGGGCTAGAAGGGACCACCTTGTCGCCTTCAGGGTGAGATAACTAGGCAGCTTTGAGCATTATTTCCTGTCTGTCCCAGCTCACAATTGACGATAAATCAAAGGGAGGAGGAAGAGCTTCCGCTGCCTGAAAGGAATCATAAAAATACCAGTCACTGAAGGAGGTCTCCGTATCAGCTTCCAGCTGGGTCACCTGAGTAATCAGAGACTGGTTCTTGAGGTCCAGCTTCTTAGCCTCAGATCTCCAGGAATCCCGCTGCCTAGCCCGCCGGAGAGATTGAAGACGCTCCTGATCAAAAGATTGCTTCATCCTCTCATGATCGCAGCGAAGCTCAGCCATCTCGAGCTCGATTTTTCCCTGGCTGGAAGTCACTTCTTCCACTAAAGACCGAGCCTGCTTGAGCAGTCCCCCAGCTTTCTTGGCTTCAGCCTCAGCTTTTGCAGCCCGATCACAGAGGAGGGCTACCTGCTGGCCCATCGCGACATTAACCTTAAAGGCCTACAAAATACAGAACCCGAGTTAGAAACTGAACGAATTAACAAAAGTAGCGTGAAGGAAATACAATTACCTCAGCTAAAATAGCAGACACCTTGGTTATAAGGATGTCCACATGCATAGAAGTCATCTTGGGGATCCCGCCACCCAGACAGAACGCTATGAACTGCTTCTGGACCTCATCTTGCCCTGTCGAGCTCGACTGAGGCCGGGAGCGACTGGGAGGAACCTTCGCGACACCTTTCCCAGAAGCAACACCTTTCCCAGAAACCTCCGAGGCTTTGGTTGTTGGAAGCGCAGCGGAATCAGGTGTTTGAGTCGAAGGGGTAGCGACTTTAGCGGCCACGGCCGAAGGGGCAGAAGCAGCCGGGCCAACCACCTGGGGAGCTTTACCCAAAGCCCGGAAAGCCCGCGAGGCAAGAGTGGCCATCTTAGACCCAGCCGGAGAGATAGACGAAGCCAGGGCAGGTTCAACCCCTAGAGGAGGGAAGAGAAGCTCCACCTTGAGGAGAGCGTGAGACGTGACAGGCGGCCAGCTCCACGACAAAAACTGTAAAAAAGAAAAATGTTAGAACCAAGCCAAGTAAAAAGGAGAAGCAACTCAACGACACTTACCAGGAATAGCGTCTGAAATCCGTAAATACTTGTTCACCCTACGAGGATCAAAAGCTTCAGCAGTAGGGAACTTCGGATTCAGATAATTCCTTGCTAGAATAGCCTTTAAGACGGCTTCAGACTCAGAAGGCAGGGAATCTCGGTCCCAGGAGGGCTTGTCACTGAAAGCCGTAGGAACCTCGAATTCATGCCCTCCGATGAAAATCGAGCTCCCTCAGTCATCCCCCGCCAGGATCCATTCCTCTTTTCACGCGGGGTCCTTCTTCGAGGTACCAGGAACGATGAAGTTGAGCTTATTCTTGGCCTTGGCATAGAACTGGCCTCGAGGAGCCCCAGACAAGCTCCCAATCTGGAAGAGATAAGCCAGCTCCTCTGCACCTGGCTCCCTCGTCACTTTACTCATCTGGCATTGTTCCCTCCATAATACAAGGAAACCAATCAGATGCCTCCAGAAGCCAGGCGTCAACTGGAGGGGAGCGAGCTGGATGGCGTTGAGAGCCCGCCGAAGGGTTGGATGGAGGGGAAGCCTGACCCCGTTCTCAAGAGCGGCCACATGAATCAGAAGCACGCCTTTATAGGGGTTAAAAAACTCGTAATTTTTGGGAGGCACCGAGATGGATACGTTGTCGGGAATGCCAAACTTCAACCTCAAGCGATCAATCGACACCGGTTCAACGGTGGAATCTGGGACAACCCGGAAGTCGTAGGGAGGGAGCCTCTCCCCAATGGGACCAGGAGCCGAGACCCGACGCTCCCCCGCAGTGCCACCGTCCGCTTCTTTGTCGGAGTCATCATCGACGATATCTAAAGGGTGGTCGGGATGGTTGGAGAACCCAGTCCCGATAGATACATTCCTACTTGACCGCCGACGTTGTGAGGTGGGCTGGGAATCGTCGTTGTCAGAACTCCTCCTAGCTCGCTTCCCCAAAGTAAGACTGATGACCTCCTCGCCGTCGAGTATGGAATCAGTTGAGTCACGACTATTTTTTGACATTATAGAAGATGAAGAATGAAGAAAGAAGCAAGCTTGGAGGAAAAGCTATGGAAATATTTCTCAGCAAAAAGTTTTTAGCTCGAAGAGATGTGAGGAAGATGAGGAGGAAAACAGACATATATATATATAGGCAGGAGGGCAACAGCACGAGTTACCAAGATACTTGTTTGATAACGGTAAAAAAATAGATTACAGTAACATAACCGGATTGAACTCGAAAGCGAGCTAATCATCTCATGCCACATCACTTACGCAGTTAAGAGGATGATCTCCCCAAGATGCTAGTAACGGTAAAAAAATCTCGGGGACTGCCGTAACGCAATCAGATTAAATCGAAGATAAATTAGTCTGTTCTCAACACGTCACTCAAATGAAGAAATTCCCCCAATATTTCGGTAACGGTAAAAAGAGGAAGATTTCCCAAATAAAGTGAAAATCTGACCCCAACCCCGAGCTCGACGTCTGGTGTTCAAGTCAGAGGGGACTTCTGTTAATAGCCAAAATTGGCTAAGGACCAAAGGGAAATTTTCCACCTCCCAAACCTGGTTCCATACCCGAGAGTTTCACCAGGAGATCTCTCAATCCATAGCCGAACTACGATACCATCCCAGAAATAAGGGCAGGCTCCAGAAACATCCGGGATAGAGTCCGAACCCGAGAGCTTCCACCAGGAGACCTCTCTATCCAGAGCCGAACTGCGATACCATCCCAGGAACAAGGACGGGCTCTGGAAACATCCGGGATAGAGCCCGGAGCGATCAGATCTAGCCCGCATCACCAAAACTGGAAGCTCCCCGAAGTTGAGGTCATCTCGCAAATGCTCTAGAGACTCGTCTGTACCTCGATTGACACAGAAGAATGTCCCTAAAAGGCCGCGAGGTCAGTCAAAGCCACACCTAGCTTCAAAAGGTCAGTCGAGGCCACACCTAGCTTCAAAAAGGTTAAGGGAAGCCAGATCTGGCTCCAAGCTGGATGAAACTTCTCAGATATCAAGGTCGAAATACTAATCAACCTCCCTGGTTGATGCACCACACCATATCGTCATATCCAACGACCACTATAAAGGATCATACTGAAAGGATACGAGGAATGCATTGAATCATATCTGGAAACATTACCTACATGCAGAACAAGTAATAAAATCAAAAAAAGAAACAAACTGATCTCCACCACGATACTCTCAATTCGGACGTTAATCCAAAAGTTAATGACATTAAAGCAAGAAATCCCGCCCGATAAGGAGGAGACTGAGAAAATCAAGGGAGAATCAGTCTGTTGACCTACAAACTATGTACAAATAGAAAAGAAAAGAAATATAAAAAAAGACTACTATTCGACACGCATACGACAAATAATCAACCATTCTCTAGAGAGAGTTGAGAGCAAAGAGACAAGAATCTCTGCATCTGTACACCATGCACGTTCAATACAAACATCCTTGCTTACTTGTCATTTTATAAATACTGTTACATATACAATAAAACTTGGCCACCACCTACGTGGTAATGGTCTCGAGGGCGTTAACTGAGATTTCTCATCCCGAGCAAAATTTCCGTTAACAGTTTCCACGAAGGCTGCCGCTTGTTGGTCGAGCGTTGCCTGGCTATCTATAGGGTGGCCAGGAGCCCGCGCATTAGTTGTTTGGACCAGATCTTGATTGCTATACCCAGACTTCTTCCCCTATCTTAGGGCCTTTCGCGTAGGCCTCACCGAAGGTTGTTCCGAAACTCCATGTCGGTCTTGGGAAGAGCGGAGCCTCATGGTTCCTGTAAAACAATGAAAATGCAAATGCAAATAGTTGGCTTGATTAACTGGGTGTAGGGTCTCACCACAGACGACGTCAGAAAGTGTTAACGAAAATTTTGCTCAGGATGAGAAATTCCAGTTAGCACCCTCGAGACGACTACCACGTAGGTGATGGCCAAGGTTGAACGTATATGTAACTGTGCCTAATAAAATGACAAGGAACAATGATACTACTAACCACCCGAAAGAATAAAAAAAATACTTTCTTTATTGATAGTGTATGATATACAGATCTCTCTCAAATTGTTCTCAATTTTCTCTAGGGTGTAGTTGGGTACTTGTCGTACGCCTGTCGAAAAGTAGTCTCTTTTTCCTAAGTCCTTCCTTTATACAATGTCTTCATAGGTTAAACTAATTGATTCTCCCCTTGATTTTCTCCATCCCTCCCCTCCTTATCGGACGGGATTTTTACGTTTAAATGTCATTGACTTTGAGTCAATTGCTAAGTTGAGGATATCTTGGTGGAGATCAATTTGTTTCCTACTTGGACTCTATTACTTGTTTTGTACGTATGTAACGTCTTAAGATGTGATCCTGTGTGTCTTCAGGTCTAGCATGTTCTCCCATAGGGATCGTCGAATATGGTATGTATTATGGTGAGGTACAATAGATAGTGAGGTCGATCAGTGTCCTAGCCCCGATATTAAGTAGTTTCATCAAGCCAGGGATTAGGTCTAGCCTCCCTTGACCTTTTGAAGCTAGGTACGGCCTTCTACAGACACCCCACTATATTAGCGAGGTATAGGCGAGTTTCTGGAGAAATTGTGAGGTAATCCCGACTTCGGGGGGATTTCCTGGTTTCATTTCGGTGATGCGGGCTCGATCTGACGAAGCCGGGCTCTATTCCGGGTGTTTCTGGAGCCCGTCCTTATTCTTGTGGGGCGGTATCGTAGCTCGGCTTCAGGTAACATGGTCTCCTGGTGGATGACCTCGGGCATGGAGCCAGGTTTAGAGGGTGGAAAATTTCCTTTTGGTCCTTAGCCAAATTTGGCTATTAACATTGATAATAAATGATAAATGACTAAGGAATTAATGGATTTCATTAAGCAAACTATGGGCAAGATGAACTCTCATTGATGAACTTTAATCACATGTAACAAAACTAGAGTGTATAGCTTAGTTGTATATCACTCATGAGTTTCCAATCTAGAGTGTATAGTATTGGTCACCCCTAAATTATTGTTCATGAATGTGCATCTACCAAAATAAGGGATTAATCTCATATAAAGTCACTAATTCTATAGTGTATAGAATTAATGCTTAATCTCTCACAAGAAACCAATCCTAGAGTGTATAGTATGATTACCCATTCAAGATTAGATAGAAATTGAGATTTAATAATCTGAATTACACTTGAGGAGTGTACTCTTATGCAATCCTTCCATTCAATTAAGCTTTAAAGAATCAAATAGAGTGTATATCTAATCCTCTACTCAAATAATTTCTTAAACAACTTGTTAAGAGAGGAGTGTACAATCAAAACAAATCATCTTTGAAATCAATTAGAACATTGAATGAAACATATTTGGTAGATTGATATATATAAAAATAGAGTTCATTACAATACCCACAATTTACATAAGAATCACATCAATCCCATAATGGGAATGTAGCTACACATGACAAAAGTATTTAAATTAAAGAAAAGTGGGAATTAGAGAAGACCCATATGAGATCTTCTATCTTCAAGCTTGATTCCACCTGCAATGTCCTCTTGAGTAGCAAATTAAAAAAGATAATGGTGGGTATTGGGATGATTTTAGAGAGAATGGATTTTGAGATTTAGAGAGAGAAAATGATGTAAGGATGGGTGTGTGGTTGTTTTTTCAAAAATCAGATATGATGTCTTATATAGCTCCTCCAAAAATAAGTCGCAGATGTGGATGCCCATAATCACGTATAGCATGGGTATAGCATGGGTAAGGTACCCGTACAGTTACCCGTACAATCTTCACTTCCCTTCATGTTTATGCAATATGCACGGGTTATTGCACGGGTGGGTGACCCGTGCAATTGATCCATGCGCGAGGCTCTGCTCCCTGGTCTGGTGATATGCACGGGTGGTGGATGGGTAATACCCAATTCAGATCTTCCCAAATTTCTTCTTCCAGTGCACGGGTGTGCTACCCGTGCTCTATTGCCGTCTTCACCTCATTTGTGCACCAATTGTCCATTTTTGCCCCTCTTCATGCATTTTCTCCTAATGCCTGCAATATAAACAAAAAGAGCCATAAATACACATAAAACACTCAAGAATGAAACAAATAGAAAGGATATGAGGGCCAAAATGTGTTATGCTTTTGGCTAGATCAATTTCACGATTCCCGGGTTTCATAACAGGTTCCCGGGCTTAAGAATTGGAGGAAATAATTTAAAAGTTTTTTTTCTTTACTATTTTTTTAAAATAAAAGTTGGGAGACTTAACCATACTTGTTACCTTTCATTTAGTTTCCTTTTTAGCTATAATATTCTTAAAAGAAAACACAATTAAATGGAGAATAGATTATGTGAAGCTCGGTTTTTCATGATTCCCAGGCTTCATAACAAGTTCACGGGCTTCACAGTAAGGAATCTTAGGCTTGAGAATTGGAGAAAATAATTTTTAAAAGTTATAGTTTTTTAAAGTTAAAAGGTGGGAGACTTCACCATACATGTTCCCTTTCTTTTAGTTTCTTTTTTTTTCTCTGATGTTCTTTAAAAAAAACACAATTAAATGGAGAATAGATTATGTGAAGCCTAGTATTTCATGATTCTCAGGCTTCATAACAGGTTCCCGGACTTCACAACAGGGAATCCTGGGCTTGAGAATTGGAGAAAATAATTTAAAAGTTTTTTTCTTTATTATTTTTAAGTAATAGTTGAGAGACTTCACCATACTTGTTCCCTTTCATTTAGTTTCCTTTTTGGCTATAATATTCTAGCAAATTAATAAAGAGAAAACATTCATGAAATCCTGCAATGGCTTGTACATTATCTGCCATAGTATTAGTAGTATTATAATAATAAAATGCTTCTAGAAGCAAGTACTCACACAATAAAATGCTTTTACTATTTTAATCTTATAAGCCCAGAATGTTATATGTGGGGCCTGAGAATTTATATAATATCAGGCTTCAAAACCAAAGCTTGGGCTTTAAAAACCAAAATTTGGGCTTCAAAATTAAAGTGTTTTGCTTGAAAATGAAACTGCTATATAATAAAGGGAAAACATTCATGAAATCCTGCAATGACTAGTACATTATCTGCCATAGTATTAGTAGTATTACAATAATAAAATGCTTCTAAGAGTAAGTACACAGACAATAAAATGCTTCTACTGTTTTCTTCATCAGTCATCACACAAAAGATCAGTTTATGAACATGAAAGCCATGCAATGATTTGAATCATAATCGTTGAGAACTTTCCATGCCACTGCCTACTCATATAACACCGGACTTTCCATGCTTGATACACATATTCTAACTGGTATGTATGCAAATCCCTGCAATTATAGGAATAGAAATGTTACAAGGATTTATCACCTCAGTTCATACTATCTATTACCACTTAAAACAATATACATTTTCTAAATCAAGTACATTGTAATTAGAACAACATAGATTAAAACAAGCTACAGTTTCTAAATCAGCAAGATAATAAGTAAAAATTAGCAACATAACATAGATTAACAGAATATAAATTTTCTAAATCAAGTACATTCTAATTAGAACAACATGGATTATTAAATCACGATTGAAGATGGGTTTTTCATAAGTATACCAAACAATCATCTAGTAGTACAACTGTTGCTGCTTCTGAACCTACAGTCATACATATCAACATCAGTTATACATATCAACACATACAAGATTACAATATAGATTTTTAATCGTGAAGGACATATTATTCCAAAGTTGAAATAGAAGCAAACAACTATGAGATAGGTTTTTAACCGTCCAAGATAGGTTTTTCAGAAGTTTGAATGACTGTTTCGTCTATGTCATTCAAACTGGGCTAGGGTGGCTTATTTGGGCACTTCAGTCTATTATGTCCTTCCTTCTTGCAGATGCTGCAAGTACGTGCTTTTTTGGTAGGTTTGGTTGTGGTAGATGATGGTTTCAGACAGCTTTTTTTAGTGTGTCCCTTTTGTCCACAATTCGAACATGTTTATAGCTTTCGTTTCTCTCAAGCAGATGGTGTCCTTGACTTCTTTGGTCTTCTTGTCTTCTTTTTTATCTCCCATGGCAATACAATGCAATCACGAACTGCATCAGGAATGTCCCATGTCTTAGGTTTTGGAACAGGGTTCACATTCATGGCGTAAGCATGTTGCAGCCACCCCGTAGTGAAAAATTCAGAACAAATTGCGTTGATAGGCATACCTTTAATCCTGGTACAAAAGACTCATAAACATATGTTATTACAATTAAATAGTGAAAGGTTTTTAACGTTAAATGTAACTTCAATTTTGTAAGCAAACATTGCAACTTCCATGGCATGAAAACAAGGCAAATCATCTAGATCCCATTCACGGCATGAGCAAGAATGTTGTTCCAAGTCGACAATTGATTCATTCCATTTGTCGTCTACTTTGAATCTATTGAAGTCAATATGGTGAATCTCACACCGTTGCGATTATAATATCCTCTGTTTGATGTGTTTGTTTGCATCACGAGTCAAAAATGTAGGGGTTTCATGTGCATTTCTGCGACTGTCGTGGAACCACCTTTGCAACAAATCTCTGATAAAGTCTGTAATAGATGTGATACGCAACTTCCAGATTGCAAGAAGACAAGAATTAATTGACTCGGCAATGTTGGTGGTCATCATATGGTACCACTTTTTGGGGCTATGTGCACGTGAAAATTTCTCTTTCCCAACCTCTAAGAGCTCATCATAAACCTTACGGTGGCTGGCTTTCAACTCAGCCATTTCACGGTCAAATTCAACGACATTGTACACACATGCAGCACGATAGTAAAGCTTAATCACATCATCCCGTTGCTTGCAAATTCTTTTCAAATTTTGTGACAAGTGGTATGCACATACCCCATGTGCTGCATCAGGAAAACTTACTTCCATGCCTGCAAAGATACCTGCGTACCGGTCTGAAACTATCAATACTCGTTCGGGATACAGGATCACTTCACGAAGTCGCTTCAAGAACCATGTCCACAACTCTGTGCACTCTGAATTTGGGAACCCAAATGCCAAAGGGTATATCATCTCGTTATCGTCCTTGCACACAGCAACTAACAAAACACCCCTAGTCTTGGATTTTAGGTGAGTAGCATCGATGGCTATAACCGGCCTAATAACTGTATTGAATCCCTCTTTAGAAGCACCAAGTGCCATGAATCCATAAGTGAATTGGTTTTGTGAGTCAGTTTCAAATGTAGTTACAGTCCCAAGGTTGAATTGTTCCAACATGTAAAAAATTGCCGGTAACTTCTTAAATGACTCCCACGGATTGCCGAATGCTTTGTTGTATGAGAGGTTTATACCGTGCAGATCCTTCATCTCAAAAATTATATCGAACATTCATTTGTGATACATAGTGAATCGCCTGAAAGCTAGGTAATAAACATTCATTTGTGATTCATTGATAACTAGGTTGAAATATTGATTCTTAATCAACTAGTTAAGCTTATTGAATGTTTATGCGTATTTTGTGTAACAATTATTTTGTTGGAAATTCTCTACAAATCTAATCGAGTTTGTTTGTTGATAGACTTTTGTCTAAAGACTTGCATTTAGTGAATGATTAAATGTCTTGTCTCAATCACATGAATATATGCTAAGTTTATGTTGAATACATTGTGAGCATATTTGTTGATTCATTGTGACTGTTTGTGATAGCTAGGATGGTTGTTATTGATAACATCTAGCTAAGTCTTTATGCTTTGCATTTAGACATTTGACAACTTGGATTTGTTTCTACAAATTCCTAGCTGAGCAATTTGTGTAGTCTAGCATAAATTGCATTAAGCAACATTTCACATGATCACATAGACATTTCATACTCTTCATTGAGTCAAAGTCTTGTGGCTTCGGGGTGAAGTTGCATAAGCATTAAAGTCTTGCAACCAAGGTGTGGTTGGCAAGCATTGGTCAAATGACACTGTAAAAGGCTCGCGGGGTAGAGTAGGAGGTGCTCACGCCAAGAGTAGTGTATCAGGGGATATCACTAGGGATTGAACCAAGAGTGGCGAGTGGTAGTGTCCATAGCCTGTGGTTATCGAGAGTGAGAGTCCGAGTATCACTTAAGGGTGTAATATTTTATTCATATAGTGGATTTCTGTGATCGTCTATGGCTAGAAGGATAGCCCGTGGTTTTTCCCTTATCGAAGGGTTTCCACGTCAAAATCAAGTGTTCTTTATATTTCCGCACTTTTACTTGATTTTGTATGTTTGTTTGAATTGGGTTAATTGTTTAATATTGACTAATCGAAAAAGTTGGTAATAATCGATTAACAACCCATTCACCCCTCATCTAGGTTGTAGACACACGCTTGAGTAGTATTTTCAGATTGCCTTCATTAATTGCATGTTTATTGTCCTTGCCATTTTGTGTGACAACTTGTGTTGATATGGCTTTATTTGATGACTAGATTTTAGATTTGCGTATCTGTATCTAATTGGGTCTTTATGAGCATTAATATAGATTTACATTGACATTTGAATTCACAATCGTTATGATTGAAACTCGCGTGAACCTAAATCGAAAGTGTGCACAAAATATTTTTATGTAAAGGCTTGCAAGTGCACTATCGAATTTAGAACTACTTTTCTCTCTTCCTCTTGGCCGAAATTTCACTATGTTCTAGAGTTGGATTTTTTTTTTGAACAAAAGAAAATCTCTCTAGCAAGAAGAATTTACTTGGCTGAATTTTATCCCATCATATATATAGGGTGGCCGAATTCTATTGCTCATTTAATTAGGGTTGGCCGAATTCTCTTAATAGGAATCCTAGGGTTGGCCGAATTCCTCACTTCAAAAGGATTTGGGCTTTACCCAAATTCTTATCAACTCAAGAATCCTAACCCTAATCCAACTCATAAGTGTATTTGTGATTATATTAAAGACTTCCTTATTTGATTAGATAAATAAATTCTTTATTTATCTACTTACCAAATTAAGTCTTTTATATTTACTATACTACTATAATAGTATACTACTGGGAAACATAATTCCTAGTTAGAAAAATATTTTAATTTTTAATTAAATAAATAATAATTAATTAATTAATTTCCATTTAATCAAACAAGAAAATAAAATAATATTTTAGGCTATTATTATAGCCTTGCCGCCCACACACAAAAAATATGGGCCAAATATTATTTTCTTATTTTATTTAATCCATTCAAGCTTTAAATAAAAGCCCACATGTGAACCAGACCCATTCTTACTAAAAGGAACAAGCCCACATGCCTCTCATTAATATATTAATATATTAATATAATAACAACCTTTAACTTAAGTTGTGAACGTTTATTCAAGACTAACTAAAGAATTGTGTCTACCTCATACATATCCTGATGTACGAACAATTCTTCCTTTCTCACAGTCTTTTGACCTTATGATTATTTACTTCGACAATTATCATTATAAATGCTATAAGATTTTGTAAAACCAGAAATCACTTTATTAATATGAAAAGATTATCAATTACAATATTACACTCTTGCTATTCAGCATAATCCTGACAAAACCTAGGTTGTAAACATCATTACAATTGTGGATTTGAGGACCAAGTGTGGCTAGAAGGATAGCCCGTGAGTTTTGCCTAGTTGGAGGGTTTTACACGTAAATCAACCAACTTGTTATTTATTGTTATCCGCATTTTACTTACGTTGGTTGTATTTGATTGTGTTGGGTTATTTTTGTTCATATTGACTAATCTAAGGAATTGGTAATTAATTTGATTAACAACCCATTCACCCCCCCCCCCCCCCCCCCTCTAGGTTTTTTAGACACACGCTTGAGTTGTATTTTCAATTAGTATCAAAACGGGTTCCTAGATATACTTAGGTGATCCTTGCTCTTTGTGTGTCTTGTATTTGTGTACATTTTGTTTGTTGCATTCATTTGCATTTATATAACCCAAACACTATGAGTGATTTCGGGAGTAAAGAGGGAGCATCGAGCATAAGACCATCATTGCTCAATGGTGACAATTATTCCTCATGGAAAGGGAATATGGAGTCCTATCTATCAGCGATTGATGACAAGGTTTGGATAGTGATTGAAGATGGATACACTCCACCAACCATGACCGCCGAAGATGGAAGCAGTTTGCCCAAGCCCAAGGCTCAATAGAGCTCCGAAGAATTTGAAGCTTCGCAGTGGAACAACAAAGCAATGCATGCTTTGTTTTGTGCAATTGATAAGAGTCAATACAAATTCATCTAAATCATAAAAAATGCACATGAAGCTTGGAAGATCCTAGACATAGGGCATGAGGGAACCGAAGTGGTTAAGGACTCTAAGCTTCAAGTCCTCCAAGCACAATTTGAGATAATTAGGATGGAGGAGCAAAAGTGCTTCAATGACTTCCAAGTGAAGTTGATGGACATTGTGAATCAAAGCCATCAACTAGGTGACCCATACTCAAATAGGAGGATCAAGCAAAAGATCATGAGGTCACTCCCCACTAGATTCGAATCCAAAGTGACAGTTCTTGAAGAAAATAAGGACTGTAAGAAGATGAAGCTGAGTGAAGTGATTGGAAGGCTTTTAGCCTATGAATCTAGATGGGCTCTTACATCTACACCACAGAAGAGGCAAAAGAGCATAACATTGAATACCTCTAAGATTGAGAAGGAGGATGATGGCTCAGATGAAAACATGGCTCTAATGGTTAAAAGATTCAAGAAGTTTATGAAGTTTCGCAAGAATGACTTGAAGAGGAAGATCCACTTCAAGAAGATTGAGCCAAGTCAAGAGAATCATAAAAGAAAAGGCATTCAATGATTTGAATATGGAGGATTCAGACATATCTCCATAGATTGTGGTAACTTGAAGGTCAAGAGAAAAGGAAAGGTGATGGCCACCTCCTCAAGTGATAGTGAGAGTGTAGAAGATTCTTCGGGTGATGAAGAACTTGCAATTAACTACATGGCCTTTGGAGCCTCCTATGTGGAAGTTGAAAAAGTGCCTTGAATTGTAACCTTGAATAAAGAAGAGATGAAGTGGTAGCTAGAGGTGTGAATGATGTAGTTACACATGGGGATGTTGTTGATGTGACAACAAGTGACACTAGTGATGACTCTAGTAATGGGAATTCTTCATCCCACTCAAATGAAGGGTTTTGCAACGGTGTGGATCTTGAAGACTTCATTAAGTACTTTGAAGACTCTAGGTTGAAGAAGAAGAGATAGATTGAAAAGTTAAAGCTGATGAATCTCAAGTTTTCAGCCAAGGTGACTCACTTGAATGAAAAAGTGAGGAGAGTCAAGGAAAGTGAAGACTTGTTAAAGAAAGAAAACCTTCAACTAAAGACCAACTTAGATGACTCCTCGAAGATAGACATGATCGATGTGTCCAAGTACGAAAAAGAAATTGAAGATTACCACCCAAGGATGAAGGCAATGAAGAATGAACTTGCCAACAAAGAGAATTCAATGAAGATTGTCAAGGATAAAGAGATGAGGCACCTTCAAGATTTGAAGAAGGATAAGATCAAGCAACCTTAAGCTCAAGGAAAAAGCAAGGCTTCACCTCCCCAACATCCTAGGAGGAAGATTGACCTTGGAGAGTCATCCAAGAGTGGCCAAGTGAAGATGCCAGCAAAGGGTGAAGCTCAACCTCAACATCCAAGAGCTTCACACCTAAGCCTTGCTCAACCAAGATTTACTCAACCAAGGAAGCATGGCAATCCGGTTCAACAACAAAGAAGGAGAGAACCGGTTCAACACCAAAAGCGACATCAAATGCATGACAAGTCTCCAATGACCTCACAAGGATATGGTATGACTCCTAATTTTATACCTACTTGTCACTTTTATGGTGTTGAAGGGCATATTAAGCCAAATTGCCAAAGGTACAATAAGAAATGTAGGGTTGAAAGCATGATGGAGAGGAATAAACTTAGAGTGACCAATATGCATGTTCTTAGGAAATCTGGAGCAAATGATCCTAGGAAGTCTAGTAACATGATGACCATGACAACTAGGAATGAAAATGTGTCACCTAAGTGGATTAGAAAAGATAAACCCGTATGCTATTGTGCTAACATGTCACCCATAAACTCAACTAGGTCTAATGGACTTGGTAGGTCTAAAGGGGCTCATGCTGTTGAGGTTTATGCCCTAAAGCTTGTAATTTGTAAATGGAATGTTAACATAAATAAAAGAATAGTTTAATTCATTCTTCTTATGTCATATATTGTGTATAACCTATGCATTTAAATTCCAAGATTGCCAGATGTAATCTCGAACTGTGTATATGAATGTCATATACAGATGGATACAGTAAGAGACGTGCAATCTAAAGTGTCTGTAGATAGCAAATAAAGCTGGGTACTAAGCTGGGTACTTTATTTGTGGTTAATCTACAACTGCAGTCCATTTCGTGGTCAGAAACTGAAGCTTTAAGGAAGGGGATTCGGTTCTCATGAAGGTTACTCAAAATACCCCGAAGAGGTCGGACGGGGTACTGTCACCTAATTGGGAAGGTCCCTACCTAATCAGAATGGTGATCCAGGGTGGGGCCTACAAGTTGGATGATATGAATGGACATCTTGTAGACCACATTTGGAATGCTGATGACCTCAAGAGGTTTTACCCATAAGTCATGCAGTAGAAATCAGTCAGGATCACCCCAAAACAAATATTAGAAGATGTTAGTAATCATGAGTGCTTGTATTCTCTTTTTTGATCATCAATAAAAAAAAGGGTTTATTTCACCATCTACCTTTGTCTACGTTTACCTACATCTATCTACCTTATGTCGCTAACTGAATCCTCCATGATCATCGCCTTAAGACCAGGAGAGCTACATAGCACTCCTAATGCCCTAGACCGGATAAATCCATCCAAGAAGATCGCCTTAAAACAAGGAGTGCTACACAGCACTCCTAATGCCCTGGACCAGATTAATCCCTCCAGGAGGATCTCCTCGAGACTAGGATAAGCTAAATGGCATTCCTGATGCCTTGGCCGGGGACCACCCCCTCGCTAGGAAGGATCCGGTGTGTAAGAGCATGGTTTCCCGACGGATCAGACCTCGACCGGGCACCACCACCCCCCCGCTGAGAAGAGTCTGGATAATAAGTGCATAGTTGCCTGCCAGATCAAGGCCTTGGCCGGGCGCCACCCCCTGTTAAGAAAGACTTGGTGTTAAAGTGGCCTTAGTTGCCTACCAGGATCTTGTTTCCAGTATGATCGCTTTATTTTCACCAATGATCGCCTCAAGACCAGAAAAGACTGTATGGCCTTCTTGTTGCCTTGGCTGGGTGCCACCCCCCTACTAGGAAGAGTCTGGTTAGTAAGGGCATAGTTGCCTGCCAGATAAAGGCCTTGGCCGGGTACTACCCCCCGCTAAGAAAGACTTGGTGCTAAAATGGCCTTAGTCGCCTACTAGGATCTTGCTGCCAACACCTTCACCATCATGTTCACCACGGTACCAAGATTTCTAGAGCAGGAAGGCTAGATACCATGATTAGCCAAATTTTTTCGCCAAGGCACCAAGATTCCTATAAACAGGAATGCGAGGTGCCCAGATTCGCCAGAATGTTCACCTAGAGACCTAGTTTCATTGAAACAAGAAGGCTAGATACCTGATTATTCATCGAGGTACCAAGATCCCTACAAAAAGGAATGCGAGGTACCCAGATCCGCCAGATTATTTGTCACAGTAGCAAGATTCCTAGAACAGGAATGCAAGGTACCCGGATTCAACAGATTACTCCACCAAAGTTTCGATGTCCTCAAAAGAATGAGGATCTCCGGTACCCAGGCTTCTTTCAACTAAATCTCCGCCAAGCTACCAAGGTTCCTCAAAATGGAACTTTTGTTACCTTGACTTACCTGCATACAACGATTACTGACAACCATGAGCCCCATTGAGCCTCAAGGAAAGGGTCCCGAGATTCTTTGATTAGGTACCATGGTACGGGTCACCAGCCGTTTCTCTGTTTTTGTTCTTATCAGATTCCTGGCGTTACCAAGTCTTGATTAAGTCAGGTTTTACGCTGGGGACTATTGTTTGAATATATGTTACAATCGGAAGCATGCGGCAGAATTCAGTCAACAGATATAGAGAGAAACAAGTTTTTCTTCATTGATCAAATCAGAGAACCCAGCCCTTATTTCAAGATACATACAAGAAAGAAATGAGGGTATCTTCGCTAATCAAATCAGGGAACCCAACCATTATTTCAAGCTACATATAAAAAACAAGAAAGAAAATGACAGAAAGTAAACTGGAGATTCAGAAATGTAGGTTTCCTCTTCAGCTCCTTGCCTACTTTCTCGATTTGCCTACCTAGCAACGTTATTTTCAACCAAGGCATATGTCGACGATACTGCCGCAACCCTGAAGGTAGGAACAGAGGCAGTGTTGGAGTCGTCGAACATAGGGGGGCAACCTTGAAGCCCTCCATATTCAAGATGCAACTAGATACGAAGCTACGCCTTGCCTAGGTAATGTCTACACCACTGGCAAGGGTGCAACACCGTGATCCACTGTCCCTTTTGATCTAAGAAATCACAACCAGTTATGATTCCCTGGTAATTAATTCCATCTCGCACCGTTCTATCCACAATACCAAGCATTATACCAGTCATATAACTTACATCTCCTCCTCCTCCAACAGTGTTACCTAATACGACGATCATTGATCGATCTGCTGGGATGTGTTGGCCCACTAAAAGAGTAAAGAGATAGTATGAAGATCTGCCAAGCAGATAGATGTATTTATAGAAGAATAGATCAAGTATAGGGAGCGAGAGGATAAGGTCATTAATGGGCAAAAGCTTACTCCCCCCCCCCCCCCCCCTCCCCCGGAGTTTGATGTTTGAGGCAAACGAATCTGTCCTAGACTGACGCGTGGAAGAACAATTGAATATAGAACTCAAACCAAAAATTCCTTCGGGGGAATTCCAAAAAAGAAAGGCTTTTTGATCAGGAGAACCTCGAAGGTAGCATGGACCAAGGCAATCTCGATTCCCAGGTACCATGATCCGTGATACCACTTATAGACCAAATATCAACAGCTGCATTCTATTTGGATTAAATAAAGGATGGATCACCGAGTCTACACCTAGATACTAGGATTCATCCGAGGACAAGTATTTATGGAATCGAAATTGCATAAGGAACTCTACTTCAGATTAAGGCGAGGTTCAACCAAGAGTTAAATAAACTGCACATGCATGAAGCTAGGGGAAAAAGAAAAGAAACATTTTCATTACTAAAACTGGGGAGCCCATCCCCCTATCACGTGCTACAAAATAAGGAAAAGATAAGGTTGACTGGGTAAATGGTCAAACTGGATCATGCAGCCTCCTGTTCCTGGTTGACCGTCTTCTCTCCAGCTCTACCAGTTAGAGTCTCTCCATCTTTGGGACCAGTTAGAGCCTCACCTACTTCCTGGATACCCACCGTAACTAGAAGCTCCACTTGAGACAGATCGCCCTGAAGCTCCCCTGCTGCTGCTTGGTCAGAATTTCCTCCAACTTCCTTGGTCGAAGCAGCCTGACCCTCTACTACCGGGCAGAGTTAGAATATGAGATAAGCAGAGCAGATTCTCCATCATCAGTAGCAGGCCGGTCCCCTGCCTCCTTGGTAAACTTTGGCGGAGAAGCAGAAGGGGTAGAAACCCCCCTTCAACTTGAGCCACTCCAGCTTCAGGTAGCTTTCAGATTGGGATCTACTCCAACATTGCTTGGTGGAGGAAGGGAGATAGAACTCTAGTCTTCACCTCTTGCTACTCCACTTACTCTAGCAACCTGGGAAGGTCTAGCCACATCGGAGGGTGTAGCCCCAGCAAGTTCAGCAGCCTTTGCCATAATTTCCTCCATGTTCCACCCCGAAATGACACTCAGGTTAAACGGATGAGGGAAAGCTAAAGCCACCTGGTAGCCAGCAAAAAAGTAACCATCCCAGAAGGCAGTGTCTACTTGAGCGTCCAGGTTGGCCACACTATCGCGAAGGGATTGAACCTCTTTCTCCGGCTTCACTACTTTATCCTTCGCGATCTCCCTCTCCTCCTTAGGAAGAAGGGATTTGAGTATTTCATTATCCAAAGCATGTTGCATCCTCTCCATATCGACCTTTGCTTCGTCCGCTTTCTTCTTAGCATTTTTTAGAGACCGGTTCAAAGCTTCCATGCCTTTAGAAGCCTTAGCAAGCTCCTCGTTAGACCTCTTCAGCTCGGTAGTAGCACATTTGACTTGCTCCAAGAGGGAGCCGACCTGCTGGCTCAGTGCCACATTAAACTTTAAAGCCTACCATGAACAAAGCACTAGTCAGGATATTTCAACACTTAACCAGGATAGAGGGTAGAAGGAGCCATCTTACTTCAGCCAGGAGTGCATATCCCCTTCTGATTAGAAGCTCAGTGGGCATGGCCGTCATGAGATCCAGGCTTCCGCTTGGGCGGGAAGCAACAAATTGGGCCAAAACTTCATCATGGCTGCTATCCTTCGACCTCGATCACAGCCTGTCCCGAGGTACCACCCGGCTAGCCATAGCAGGATCAGAACTTTTCTCGACCGGGTTAGATAGACCGGTTGCCACAATGGGAGAGGCAGAGGGAGCTGAGGCACCAGCTTCAGTAGCAGCTGCGACATTAACTTGTTCGATGGGTGACACATCCTGTACCCGACTAGGAGCACCTCGGTACCTCCCTACTATGGCTGTAAAAGCCTCCAGCGACCTAGCCGACACAAGGGGAGGGGGAGCTGGTGATCGAGATACCCAGACCGGGATCCTTCCAGATCCAGCAGATATGTCAACCCCCACAGCAAGAGCAGCAGCGGTAGGAATAGAGGAGGTTAGAGTAGAATCATTTATCCCACCAGCGGGATGTGATTCCATCTTTGATACAAGTGGAGGCACTACAGAGACTACCAAGATAGAAAAAATTTAGTATCTACAATATTAATAAAGCAGTACAACAGAAGCAAAGTCAGAAAAGTGTTTACCTGGTTGTGCACGGGAGACTCGGAGGTAGTATTCCACCCTCCTTGTATCGAAAGCATCCGAGGTAGGATACTGCAGATTAACATAATTTCCAGCCATGATGGCCTTCAAGATTTTCTCTGACTCAGCATAAAGTTTGCTCTTCTCCAACGCGAGTTTTCCACTAAAGCAAGTAGGAACTTTGAACTCAGTTCCTCTAATGTGGACTGAATTACCCCACTTTCCTTCGATGATGACCCACTCCTCCTTCCAGGAGGTGTCTTTCTTCGTGGCCCTGGCACCACAAAATGCAGGTTATTCTTGGCGTGGGCATAAAACTGTCCCTTTGGACTCGGGGCGTTGGCAGCAATCTGGAACACGTACCCGAGCTCGCCTGGCCCCGGCTCCCGATCAACGTTATCTATATCACACTGCTCTCTCCACAGTACCAAGAACCCCACCAGGTGCCTCCAGAACCCTGGCGTTAGCTGAAGAGGGGCAAGCTGCAGAGCATACAACACCCTACGCAAGGTAGGGTGGAGAGGTAGCATGACTCCACTATCGAAAGCTGCCGTATGAATTAGGAGCTCGCTAGGATTATGGGTATATACATCATACCTTTTAGGAGGTATAGTGATCGTGATATCTTTAGGGACCTTGAAATCCCTCCGAAAGTGCTTGATGGTTTCTGGAGTACTGGTTGAATCAGGGATGCATCTGTATTCGTAGGGAAGAGCGAGCATCCTCTCCATGGAGTCATTGACCTCGTCGACCCTCTCTCCACCAACCCCTGTGGCTCCTGTTTCTCCGCTTGACTCCCGGTCAACATCTACTGGAGTAGTAGGATCGTTCAAGAAACTGGTCCCGATGGCGGTTGTTCTGTTGGAACGGCGGCGTTGGAAGACAGGGGCTTCGTCCCCGCTGTCGTTGTCAACGCGAGCCCTTTTTCTAGGGGCGAGACTCCCACTAGCTGCCACATCACCGTCGAACAGTTGCTCAATACTATTGCCACCCGGTGAAGACATCTTCATAGATTCAAGGTTTAGTTTCTCAAAAAAGGGGAAGTTTGAAGATTGACTAAGAGGAAGCTAGGCTTTTTCTTAAGACTCTCATTCGGGAACCTTTGATGAAGTGAGCACAATGTGAAGAAACAGGGTTTATATAGATATAGTTACTTGTAATGGGCAGAGAAGGTAATCAATGTCACGTGATAATCGGCAACGTGAAGGGAATGGTTTCGAGAAACGTGCGCCCTTAAAAAATTTTCCCTTTTTGAATTTGGCCTACCCTTGTCAGCCACATGGAAGACTCATTTAAATCACCATGCAAAGAGAAGATTCCCTCTTACAAGATGGTTGCAAAAAATTCTCCAAGTGCTATCCATCCTGACTCTGATCCCGACCAGATACCGGTGTTCAAGTCAGGGGGGACTTCTGTTAACAGAGTTTTCTAGCAAGGGGTCAAAGAAGAATTTTTCAACTAATATCAAGCTGATAAGGACCAGTCCCGGCGTCTGGGTGACCAGCGAGATCGGTACCACTACTTAGATGGAGCTGATACTTTATAAGGTCAGGACTTCGACTACCTATCTATCTAGATAGGACATCAGCGCCGCAAGCTAACAAAGGCATGCACCTCGCATTTATGGAAGCTTCCGATACCAGCTGAAGACCAGTACAATGATAATTTGTGTGCCCAGCACCCAACAAGTCCTTCGACATCAATAGAGATACCTGGTATCGCTGTACCCGCCGTACCCGCCTTAATCCTGCCTCAACTTCCACCTCATACCTAGTACCTTGATATCTACTCAGAGCCCATCTGGAGCAGGTACTCTACCTACTCAACAATATGAGGGTGATCGTGAAGATATAAGCACCACTCTAGCAAGAAGTAGAACAAGCTCCATGCCAGTAGGATCAGACTGGTATACCCGCACCTCATTCAACCAAAATTCAGAATCAAAGTCTCCCTCCAAGCTCCACGAAGAAGGAAAGTTGACTCCATCGCCAGAACAAAGCGCCATTAATGAGACCTAATGGTCAACCAAATCAGAATTTGAATTTGACAGTGATTAACAGGATCAAATCTCGCTCCTTCAGCCCCAAACAATGCCTTTCAACGCCTAAAATAGGACTCTCAATAATCTTCATCAATACAACCAGATTTTGAAGGGATTCTTTGGAGAACTATATATACGGCTTTGAAGGGTAAAGAGAGGGACGAGTGTTTTTTATCGCCAAAGACATAGAGATTAATTTCCAGTAGAATTTCCTTTGAAATTCTCTGAAGCCAGTGAGAGTCCATTGACGATCATTGGAAGGACATATCCACTTATCGACATAAATGAAGGTTCCACCACCTTCTTGTGTAAGAGCGAAAAAAGAGTTAAATGTGAGGAGAGCGTGTATTGTAATTGTAATTTCGATACCCTTTTAAATAAATAGTGCTATTTCATATCTCGTTAATCTTTCCTATCCCTTTCTTTATTCATGCCCATCTACGCTACGAGGAAGGACCCCGGTACTGAAGGTACCTATCCCGCTACTGGCTACCGGTAGTGGGCGAGGGTGCTAACCAAAATTTCACTCCCCGAGTGGATTTTTCCGTTAACAATATGAAATTTGCTTAGCTAGTTGGCATCTAGTTCTAACCCCTTCATTCAAATTACCTATGATGTCTTCTTGATTGTGCAAGTTTCTAAGTCTAGAGTTAGAGTTCTCAACATTTTGTTCATTTTATTGATTGTCATTTAAAGCATTTTCTAACCCTTGACTTTCTACTTCAACACCACTATCATTTTCATTATTTTGAGTAGACTCACTATGTGAATCTTCACTAGCTTCACAACTAGTCACATCAATAGGTGTATTAGTGTTATTCAAAAGATTTTCTTTATGTTCGTTAACACTATTATCATCACACAAACCAAGCATGCTAAGATCATCTGTTTTTACATTAATAGATTCCATAATAGTATTGGTTTTCAATTTAAAAACCCTATAAGCACTAGCATACCCTAGAAAGAGACCAACATCACTTTTTGCATCGAACTTTCCTAAGTGAACTCTATCATTCAAAACAAAACACTTACTTCCAAAGGTACAAAAGTAACTCACATTAGGCTTCTTGCCTTTCCAAAGCTCATAGAAGGTTTGATTTATGTCGGGCCTTCTAAACACTTTATTCGAAACATAACAAGCACTATTTACCGCTTCTTCCCAAAGATTCCTAGGGACTTTCTTGCTATTTAGCATAATCTTATCCATCTCTTGTAAGACACGGTTCTTTCTCTATACAACACCATTTTGTTGAGGAGTTCTAAGAGTTGAGAACTCATGAAATATCCCTAAATCTTCACAAAACTCACTAAATTTGGCATTTTCAAACTCACTCCCATGGCATTTTCAAACTCACTCCCATGATCACTCCTAATGCGACATATTTTCTTAATTCTAACACCTTTTTCATTTTGAATATGATTACAAAACTTCTTGAAGTAATCGAAAGTTTCGGTCTTGTTCCTAAGAAAATAAACCCAAGCAAACCTAGAGTAGTCATCAACGCAAACAAGAATGTATTTCTTGCCGCTGATGCTTACGGTTTGGATTGGTCCCATTAGGTCCATATGCACTAGTTATAAGGGCTTCTTGGTAGCTATGTGAGTGCTCATTTTGTGAGACACTTTTGTTTGCGTACCTAGTTGACAAGGTTCACAAATACCTTCTAGCTTCTTATCAAGACTAGGTGGACCTCTACAATGCTATGTTTTTTTAAGGTTCTTTAAGTCCTTAAAGTTCATATGGCCTACCCTTTGGTGCCTCAAATCAAGCTTGTTACACTCATGAGCCATATTACAAGTTAGAGGATTTATCTCTAGACAATAACAATTATCTAAAGATCTTTTGACTTTTAAAACAACTTTGCCCTTTTTATCAATTATAGTGCACACATCCTTGTTAAAACTAACTTTTTCAAAGATTTCACACAAGTGAGTGATGTTTATCAAGTTAGCTTGTAGTCCATCTACATACAAGGTGTTTCTAAGTTTAGGCAGTCCGGGGATTCAAATTGTTCCCTTGCCTAGAACTTGCTTTTCGGTGCCATCACCAAAAGTAACCCATCCACCATCCTTCATAACAAGATTTTTACATAACTTTTTTTTACCGGTCATACTCCTAGAGCATTCGCTATCTAGGTAACAACAATAGGATGAGTTAGCTCTAAGAGCATATTAAGCAACATGACATTGTGTTGTGTTTTTCCTAACACATACTTTCTTGACAAGTTTCTCCCTCTTACTTCTATTAACATGCTTTGACTTGTTATTAGGCACATTGACTATATTGGTCACGTTTTCAAACAAATCAAAAAATCATTATCAATTTTCTTATGCATAGTATAGTGAGGCACAACACAAGAATTTTCAAGTAGGTCATCTACAACTTTCTTCTCAACATGCTTTTTTGAAATTCCCTTTAATCACTTATCGTGTCAAATATACCTAAGGGGGGGGGGGGGGTATAGGTATAGTCTCAAAATTCTTGCAATTTCTTTTTCTTCAAAAGATATACAATTGCACAAAGAAGCATTAACAAGTATATTGATTCAACAAGACAATATAGATCAATTAATCAAGAGTTGAAACAATACAAGTCAAAGTAAGTAAAGTAATTAAAATGCTAAAATCAACACAAAGGATTTTTATGTGGTAAAACCTCAAAATGAGGAAACATCCACGGGTTGATACCACAACCACTGGAAAAAAGCAAATCACTATGACAAATAGGAGATACAAACTCAAGAGGCAGTCAAAACAGGATTCACTCGCCAAGCTATCTACACCTATTTTACCCTCGAGCCTAGTGAACTTACTATACCGACTTCTTATCCAAGACCTCAAGTCTCTAGGAATATTTCTTGCTTGTCTATCCAAGTCCTCCCAACTCTAGACAAGACTTCCATGCTTAGCTATCCATATCACCTCGATCCTAGCCAAGACTTCCAATACTTAGCTATCCAAGTCCTCCTGACTCCAGCTATGACTTCCAATGCTCAAATCAAAGAATCACTTAGAAATGAGACTTCCAACCTCTTCACAAGGCATATGATCTAAGTGAATGAAAATGATGCAAACACAAGAAAATAGAGCAAGTCGATCAAACACACTCTATGAAGAATTAGATTTGCACAAATCAAGCTCAGAAGCAAATGTAACTAATTCTTATGAACATGTGATTAGAGATCTAGAATAGGCATTTAAAATTATTCACAAAAATATCTAGAAACCTAAACATATCAATCAAAGCTAGAATAACAAGTCTTCAACAAAAAGCACAAAAACTAGCTTGGAAATCAAGTGAACAAGTTGACACTTGAAATCATCAACATATTCAATCAAATAATAACTAGATATGAATAACAGAAATCACAAATAAAGTATTCTAGTTCTAGAACATGTAACTAAAACCTAGAAATTAACAATCAAGATAAAATCACAAAGAGATTCTAGATTCAAGTTCATGTTCTTCAAAATTAGCTAAAAGATGTTCAATTAAAAACCACAGGAGATAATTTCGAAATCAATAAAAAAAAGTCAAAAAATTGAATCAAAAATCATTCTAAACATTTTTCTTTAATCAAATAAGAAGATTGATTAAATTGATCACAAATGAAGAATAAAAGAAGAATGATTCACTTACAAACAATGACTCACGAGTTTAAATCAGATCATCACGAAAAATCTGTGCATTTTTTGACTCTGAAAAAGCTTGGGACTTTTTTCTCTCTTCAAGACCAACAATTTCGGATTTTGAAAATCTAAAATCGGAGTTGATTTGAGAGAGTTACGGTGTTTGGAAGTTGAGAAAATTTTGAGAGAAAATTTCTGGACAAGTTTCTTTCACTTTAACTTCATATTTTTGAAAAGAGAGGGAAAAGAGGTATTTAAAGGAAAAGGAGAGAGGGAGACAACCTAAAAATGGGAGAAGGCCACCTCTGCTTTCCCGTGGAGGCACGTGGCCTCCACGGGGGCAGAGGGCAGCCTTTCCGATGAGGCCAACGCGCCTCCACGGGAAAGGTTGCAAAGCCCCTTCCTTTCTCCTTTGAGTCCCCTTGCGCTCTTCAACCGTTTCTCTGGCCTCTGAACTCCGATTTCGAATCCATTTTTGGATTACGAACCGAGACTCCCTCACATACAAGGAAATCACAAAAACTTTCATAAAAAAAATATGGAATTCGACTTGAAACTCAATGGTGAAAACCAAGTAAGATTAAAACACGGAAATTTTCATAACCTCTTATTTTGAACTTGAAACTTAATGAATGAGTAACCTAAACATCCGGAACTCAATGAGATATAATATAAGCTCAAATTCAAGTTCAATATCACAAAAACACAAACAAATAAACACAAGAATACACAAGTATGCCATTTTCTAGATATAGTCCTAGAACATGCAATTTACAAAAGTTGTCAAAATTGAATCTAATGCATGTGCACACTTCAATAAGTGTGTGAATGTGTTATAAAAATTTGACACAACGATGTAGGAACACAAATGAATGCAATGTGTGTGTGTGCGCATTTGCCGTGCAAGAGGAAGAGGAATCTCAATACCTTAATATCCAAGTAAGCACTTTTCCCCTTGTAGACGAGCTTTGCATGAGAAGTTGCTTTTTCTTCTTTGAAGCTCATATAAACCACGAACCACCTAAGCAAATAGACATTACAAAGAAAGAGAGTTTTGTTATGGAATCAAGCCAACACAAATCTAAAACCTAAAATTTTCCAAGGTCTTCCTAGGTCTAGTTCTATATACATACATGGATGATTGCCTAGAACCATTCAACAAAGACATATCATGCAAACCATTGGCATATTTACACTTGCGAATATATTCAAAACATCTAGGTCTTATGTATCCTACCATATTGCAATAATGATAAATAGGTATGAATTTAAGAAGTTTACCATTAGCTTGAGCATTCAATTCATTTTACCTTCTCACATATTTACCTTTTTGGTGTACAACCCTTGATGCTTTGCCTTTTGTATTTGAGGATGATGAATATTGTCTTTGGCATTGTTGAGTCTTTTCTTTGACATTCATTGTTGATGTTTGAAAATACAACTCAAGTGTGTGTCTAATAACCTAGAGGGGGTGGGGGGTGAATAGGTTTTAATCAAGTTAATTACCAATTTTTCTTGATTAGTCAATATTAAAAATTTATCCCATAAACAAACATACAAAATCAAGTTTAAAGTACGGAAATTAAAAGACACTAGATTTTTACATGGAAACCTTTCAACAAGGGAAAAACCACGGGCTAACCACTTAGCCACTCAAATCCTCAAATCCACTATTGTAATGATGTTTACAACCTAGGTTGACCTCTAGTCACACCATTCTCGGTCACTAACCTACCACTACTACCAACGGGCCTTTATAGTGAATTCTTAATCAGTTTGCTTGCTAACCACACCACGGTTGCAAGACTTCACTTACTTGTGCACTACACCTTGTAGTCACAAGACTTAACTTTCAAGAAGAGATTAACAACCTATGTGAATATATGAATATTCAAAATGCAATGAATGCTAGGCAACACTAAATGCTTATCTAGAATTAGATGATGGCAATAGATGCAATCCTAGATATCAATGTCTATATGAATGCTCATAATGACCTAATTATGATATAGATATGCAAGTATAAAATCTAGTCATCAAACAAAGTCATATCAACACAAGTTGTCACACAGAATGGCAAAAACAATAAATGCAATTAACAAATACAATCAATAAGTCCTAATCAACAATATCTAAATGCAAAGCATGTAGATTTAGCTAGAGGGAAAATATGTCCTAAATGCAAGCTATCAAAAAAACAAACCCAATCAAATATTCATGAATGTTAATTAATTGATTTAAAACACAATTTCTTAACCTAGTTATCAATAAATCTCACATGAATATTTATGACCTAGCTTTTAGGCACAAATGACCTAATCAATTAAGCTATCAATAAATGGGCAATTTCAACCAATAGACAAAAACACAAACATACTCAAAACATGCTTAATCAAAGAACCATGCAATTAATCAACAACGTAATTGCTAATCCTAAGCAAAGATGAACAAATATGCAAACAATAAGTTCTAGAACATGTTCAACTTACAAGGATGTGAAAGCATGAAGACCCATGAGTAGATGATGCTTGAAAGATGCTAGATGCACATATGCACATAAGGTTTGTTTTTGGTTGAGTAAAAATCAAGTCTTGGAGCTCTCTCTCTCTCTCTCAAGGAGTTAATTTCTCTCACTAAAAATGTATTCTTGAGGCTCTCAAAACATAATGGGAGGGAAAGGAACATATATATATATAAGCCCTAGACAAAACTACGTCATTTTGAACTTGGGAAACAAAATCCCGTCATTACCTGCCAGGTAGACCACGGCTCGAGCAAGTTGTCCAGACCGCGATACACATAGCTGATAGCTCGCTTTTTGTATCGTTAGCAAACTGCGAAATCAAAAGAAATTTATACTAAGTCCTAGCAATGTGCTCTAATGTTTTCAAAACAAGTACAACGACAAGCAAAGGGTATCGTCCATAGGGAAAGGAAAATTAAATGGCTAGAACTAGTTAACTACTATTGAAGTAAAACAAAATATGTAAATGTCAATGGTTGTTTTGAAGAGTTAATAATGCAACTAGGCTAGCAAATCTAACATGCAATTAGTGTGTTAATGTATGATAGTGAGGACTAAGGTATTGATGGATCAACAAGTGAATAATGGGTAAGATGAACTCTCATTAATGAACATTAGCCCATTGTAACCAAACTAGAGTGTATAGCTTGATTATTTATCCCTTATAAATGACCAACCTAAAGTGTATAGAATTGGCCCACTCACTTGAGACTATCCTTCATAAATGGTCAACCTATAGTGTATAGTATTGACCACCCACTTAGGATTTTCCATGAATGCACATTTATCAAATTAAGGGACCAACCTCTTTATAAAATTACCAACCTAGAGTGTATAGAATTGGTGCTTAACCTCTCATAGGCAACCAACCTAGAGTGTATAGAATCAATTATCAATTCGAGATTAGATAATGATTGAGATTGTTAAGTCCGGGTCTCACTCAAGGAGTGTACTCTCGTTTGACCCATCCATTCTAGTGAGCTTAAGAAGGCCAAATAGAGTGTATACCTAGTCAACTACTCAATTAATTCCCTCTATCAATTACCAAAGAGAGGAGTGTACAATCAATGACAACTAATTTAGGAAAGCAATTAAGAACAATGAATGGAACATAATTGATAGATTTAATATAAAATATAAAGTTCATTACAAGCCTAACATCCACAAGTGTTCACATCAATCCCTTAGCTGGATACCTAGCTACTCATGTCAAATACATGCAAATAAATTGGAGAAGAGAGATAGAGAAGACCCATGTTGAGAAACTCCTCCTTTCTTGAAGCTTGATTCCAATCTCCAATGTCCTTGAGTAGATAAGGATGATGGTTAGGTTTTGTGAGGTTAGTGGTTAGGGCTAAAAATGGAAGAAAATTCATTCTAGAAGAAGGTGGAGGTTTTGAAGTGTGGAAGAGAGAGTTTTCAATAAGAAAATGGTGTATTTATAGGCTTGGGAGGTTAGGGCACGATCTGGGCAGGAAAGGACATCATTGCCCCTCTAAAAATTGCTTAAAACCCATCATTTTTGGTTTTGGAAGGTGCTGTGCGTAGGTATAGCACGGGTAAAAAAACTGGTATTACACGGGTAGTGCACGGGTAATACCTGTGCAGTTACCCGTGCAGTTCTCGTGGACAGCAACGCAATAGTTACTGAAATGGTCATAACTTCCTTTAGACAACTTGAAATCGTAATCCGTAATAACCGCTGGAAACTAGACTCCCAGGGATTTTCGAATATATGTAATTTCAAACATGGTTCAATCCGAGGAGAGAGATATGATTCCTTGAAGTTGGATGATCTGCACACACGTTTTTTACCATTTCAGCCATTTTCTAACCAAATCTCAATTTTGTGTCTTTTGGTCTAGGCAATGTGCATGGGTAGTGCACGGGTGATACCCGTGTAGTTACCTGTGCACTGAGCTCTTCCTAAAATCCATCCTCCGGTTCACGGGTAGTGCACGAGTGTGCTACCCTTGCACTATGGCCTTCTTCACCACATGTTTGCACCATTTGTCCTTTTTGTCCCTCTTCATGCCTTTTCATCTAATGCCTGCAACATTAACCAAAAGAGCAATAAATACACATAAAAGGACCCAAGAACGAGGCAAAGGGAAAGGATATGAGGGCCAAAATGTATGACATTTTTGGCTCAATCAAATATTCCCAAACCAAACCTTTGCTCCTCCTAGAGCAAACTCAAGACAAAAAACAAAGACTCATAACACAACAAATATGACTCTAACTAAAAATTTACTAGACTCGAAAAATAAACAATTCAAACTGTCGCAAGTCCAACCGATAATGAGATGCAAGGATGTGTGATAGAGAGAAGTAGACATATGCAATGTAATCTAAAGCTACTCGCAGGCACTAAAGGGAAACTCGCACACCACGAATCTCACACCTAGGAGCGCTCTCATATCAAGAACTACTCATAATTCCGTGAATAGTGATGGGATTTGTTATGCAAGTTGTCGGAACGGGAAATATTACCTTCTTGGAAATGAGTGAGAATCTTGGGAAGCATGAAGACACCTAATCCTTATCTTTATTCAATAAGTAATCAATTTTAATGGATTAAAAAATAAATAAAATCCCAAAAAGGTAGAGTTCTAAAAGGGAATTGATTTCCTTGTTGTTAAAGGACTTGGCTTAGCATCTAAAGCCTATTTAAACCCCTTTGAACCCTAATTTCGAGATGGAGGGAAGCCAAGGGAGGTCCCAAGCCACCAAGGGGGTTGTCCCCCATGACACCACCACCATTGTTGCACTTGAAAGCTTGAAGAAGACATTCATGGGTTTTACTAACTCTTTCTCCTCTTCTTTTAATCTTTTCATGTGTAATTAACTCCATACTAGGAAATCGATGTGAACCTATGTGATGCACTTGTTTTGATTTAATTCTATATTTATTCATCAATTCGAATTTAGATTTGTTCAATTCATTATACATCTTAATTCTTGACTTATATTGATCTATGGAAATTAGTTGATACTTGTCCAGGGTTTCGATAATTTATTAATTGAGATTGGGCTATAAGAATATAGGTAGTCTTAATTACTTTTCAATTGAATAAATATAATTGTTCTTGACATAGGAATATGCGAGACAATTTTGGTTCACAAATTCTTGCACATAATGGGTTTTTGGCTATTGCTCACACCTTGGAAAAGGGTGAGTAGTGGTTGAAAGCACGTGGTTAAACCCGAGTATGAATAACGGTAATACCATAATTAAGATAAGAATGAACCCTAATTTGGATTGAATCTTGTTATTGGAGTTAATTGATGAACATTGAGTATTATATATGGGGAGCATCGATAACCTAGTTCTTCTTCTCTTGATCTTAAACCATATTCTTTTTAATTTCTTTCTTAGTTTAATTTAATTTAGTTTTAGTCTAATTAACTCTCAAACATTATCTTGGTTAATTTTAATTTAATTAGAATTAGAATTAGTTTAATCAATAAATCACTTTTCCTCGTAGGAACAATCCTTATTTGCTGCTGTACTTATCTTCAAGATTCGTGCAATTGCGAGTGAGTATTTTATAACACAATTTTACACATCAGTAATGCGTTTGCTTTCAACTAGCTCCCTAATAAAGTGATGTCTTATGTCTATATGCTTAGTTCTAGAGTGCTGAACATGATTTTTTGAATTATTAATTGCATTCATGTTATCACAATAGAGGGTTAGAGTACCTTGATCGAAGCCATAATCCACAAGCATTTGCTTCATCCAAAAAAGTTGTGTGCAAGCACTCCCGGCAGCTATGTATTCCACTTCAACTGTGGATAGGGAGATGGAATTTCGCATCTTGAAAAACCATGACACCAAGTTGTTCCCTAGAAAGAAGCAACCTCCTGATGTACTCTTCCTATCATCACAATTTCCTGCCTAATCTGCATCACTAAAGCAAACTAGGCTAGCATTAATGTCAAAAGAGTACCTTATCCCATAGTTGGATGTCCCATTCACATATTGAATGATTCTCTTCACAGAGGAGAGATGGGACTTCTTGGGATCTGCTTGGTACCTAGCACACACACCCACACTAAAGGCTATATCGGTCCTACTTGCAGTCAAGTAAAGCAAGCTACCAATAATGCCACGATATAGGGTTTGATCCATACTTTCCCACTAGCATCCTTTCCCAATTTCAAAGTGGTACTCATGGGTGTGTCACAGTGTTTGGCATTCTCAAGGCCAAACTTCTTCACTAGGTTCTTAGCATACTTGGCTTGGGATATGAAAATCCCATCATGCAATTGCTTGATTTGCAAGTAAGAAGTAATTAAGCTCCCCTACAAGACTCATCTCAAATTCATGAGTGACGCACTCTAAACGTACCTCAAAAAACTACTGGTGCTCTTAAAACTAAGTGAAATGAAAATGGAGTGCGCGAGTCTAATTAACCCTTCGCAAGTGTACGAATCGTTGTTGAGTATAGCGGACACTAGTAAGGGTTTCGTTCCCACAAGGAACTCTAGAACATTTTCTATTGTGATGGGTCTAATACAATTTAACTAAAGTTAAATTAGTGAGAGATTGCTTTCAATTGCTAAGTTTAAAGATTCTAAAGATATGTGGAGGAAGTAGTGATGCAATATGTTAATGACAAATTTCACAACCAAAATTCTGATCTTAAACAATCTATATGTAAGCGTTTCAAGTGTAAACTACTCAAGATTGGTCAACCTAGAAATAGATCAACTATTCATGCACAACAATTCATGCTTGGTTGTTAAGTAATGTTCTTACTCAACAATCAACATTTTGAATATAATAAGCATAAGTGCAAACTCAAAATAGATAAAAGATAGACTTAGATCATTACTAAAGGTGTTCATATATATATATATACAATCACTAAATCCTCAACAAACGGATTTAGCATATCATTATCAAATAAAGAAAAGTAAAGAAAAGAGAAAGATAAAGAAAACTCATGGTGTTCTTGATGCTCTCTTCTACCTTGCTCCACAAAACCTTGCTTGAAGGACCAAGAGTAGATTCACTACTTCTAAATTAAGAAAACCAAAGTATTTAATCTAAAAGTACAAGTGAGTGATTCTTCAAAAAGGGCGTTTCTAACTCTAGCTACAAAGTTCTTATACTAATTTCTACTTTCACCACATTTCAACACTCACACACCTTTTATCTGGTATGAAAGAGGTGTCTTTATAATGGGGGAAACTTTTGGCTGAAATCCACTTGAAGAATGAAGTGTAAAGTCTTCTGTGACATCATGATGTGACCTGGACCTCGCAGTCTCAACTCGTAGTTAAGTCGGCTCACAATTTGCTAGGTTATTTTGCGGGTTGTGTCTCGCAGATCTTCTTTCGTGGTTTCTTTGAGACTTACATCTGCAAGTTAGTAGTCGCAGCTGATGCTCGTAGTGTCTTCTGGAGCTTTTCTGCGTGATGATTTCTGTGCGGTTGAACTAGCAGATTATACTTGCACTGAACTGCTAGATAGAACTCGTAGTAGGTCATCGCAGAAAAATATCTGGTTTGGCTGCGACCTATTCTACAAGTTCTAACTCGCAGTGGCTTCTGCCTTTGATCTGCCTCTTATTGCTATAAGGTTTAACCCACAGTTTTAATTCGCAGTGCAGTCCTGCTAGGCCCATCGCACAGTCATTCATCGCATAATATTCTGGACATGATCTGCGACTTGGTTCTGCGAGGTTTAACTCGCAGAATATCCAAACTTGCCATTTTACTTTGTTTTCTCCCCAAATCTTCATCAAGTTCCAATATTTCACCTGAATATCAACATTACCTACAAAGGACTCAAAGAGATAGTTAAAGCACACAAATGTCCGATAAACGGACACAAAAGAGATGAATTAAACGCTCAAATATGTACCATTTGTGAGCGATCAAAACCCCCAAACCTAACATTTGCTCGTCCTCGACCAAAACTACTAAATAGTTTAACAAAACTTTACTCCTAAAATGTTACGAGAGCCAATGTTTCAAAGATTTTTACTATAATACATGTGAATGAAGAGATCAAGCGAAAAAGTACTAAGTAGAGAATAACTATATATCATTCAATACAAAATTGCACCCAAATGAATTCCACACTCTAATTTTGAAGTTTCAAAGACTCTGAATTTGAATGTACTGATAAAATTCGCTTTGGCTCTAATCCTCACTGGATTTCAGTCGATTTTTCCTTAGAATCCTAGCCTCACTCTTTATCAACATGTGCGAATTTGAATATATGTGAGAATGTATTCGCATAAGATATATTTTTCATGGAAGCACATGTCTATAAAAATTGGATCTCATGAATGAGTTGAAAAACCAAGAACGTGGAAAAAGCATGCGTCAATAAGCATTCCCAAGTTAGAAATCCTAAAAAAATCAATTAGGACTTCTCTTGATTCCAACTAGTAAATGAAAATTGGCTATAAAGATGAAGAATAGGGTCCTTCAAGAGATGGCCCATGTGATGTTGTTTAGCAACAATGTGCCTAGGAATCTTTGGGCCGAGGCCGTCAATACAGCTTGCTACATAGGAAATAGAGTCTTCCTAAGGCCCGGTACTAGGCAAACCTCTTATAAATTATGGAACGGTAGGAACCCAAATGTTAGCTACTTCTACTCATTTGGAAGCAAATGTTACATCCTTAATGACCGAGATCAACTTGGTAAGTTTGATGCCAAGAGTGATGAGGGAATTTTCATTGGCTATGCCTTTAAATAGCAAGGTCTATAGAGTCTTCAATTTGAAAATTATGAGTGTCATGGAATCATCTGTTAACTGAAATTTTGCTCGAGACGAGAAACCTCAGTTAACACCCTCGAGACCACTACCACGTAGGTGGTTGCCAAGATTGATCGTATGTGTAACAATGCTTTTCAAAATGACAAGTAACACTGATACAATTTGTCACCCAAAAGAAAGCAAAAAATATTTTCTTTACTGAACATGTATGGTATACAAATTTCTCTCAAATTGCTCTCAATTCTCTCTAGGGTATGGTCGGGTCTTTGTCGTAAGCCTGTCTAATAGTAGTCTCCTCATTCTGAAGGAGGAAGTCCCTCTTTTATACAATGTCTTCATAGGTTTGAACTCATTCATTTCCCATTCATTTTCTCATCCCCATTTTATTGGACGGGATTTTTACCTTTAAATATAGTTGACTTTGAGTTAATTGCTCCGTTGAGGATATCTTGGAAATCAATTTGTTTCCCATTCAAACTCTATTACTTGTTCTGCACGTGTATAATATCTGTGGATGTGATATTGTGTATCTTCGGGTCTGGCATGATTTCCATAAGGGTCGCTGAATGTATCATGGTGTGGTGCATCAACTAATGAGGTCGATCAGTGTTTTGACCTTGATATCTGAGAAGTTTCGTCCAGCTAGGAGCCAGATCTGGCTTCCCTTGACCTTTCAAAGCTAGGTGCGGCTTCCAATGACCTTTCAGAGCTAGGTGCGGCTTCCTAGGGATATACCCCTGTATTAGCGAGGTATAGGTGAGTTTCTGGAGGAATTGTGAGGTGACCTCGGCTTCGGGGAATTCCTTGTTTTCAGTTTTGGTGGTGCGGGCTAGATCTGATCGTTCCGGGCTTTATCCCGGATGTTTCCGAAGCCCGACCTTGTTCCTGCGGGGTGGTATCGTAGCTCGGCTTTGGGTAGAATGGTTTCCAGACGGGAACTTTCGGGCATGGAACCAGGTCTGGAAGGTGAAAAATTTTCCTTTGGTCCTTAGTCAGTTTTGGCTATTTACAGAAGTCCCCTATAACTTGAGCACCATATGTCGAGCTTGGGGTTGGGGTCAGATTTTTACTTTCTTTGGGAAATCTTCCCTTTTTTTACCGATACCAGAATATAGGGGAAATCTCCTCATTAAAGCGACGTGATGTGAACTTACTAATTTATCTCCTAATTAATCTGATTGTGTTACGGTAGTCCCCGAGATTTTTTACCGTTACCAGAATCTTAGGGAGATCTCTCTCTTAACTGCGTAAGTGACGTGGCGTGAGCTGATTAGCCTGCTTTGAGTCAATCCGGTTACATTACGGTAGTTCCTGAGATTCTTTACCGTTACCAACCGAGGATCTCGATAGCTCGCGCTGTTGCCCTCTTGCTTATATATATATCTATTTATCTCCACGTCTTCCTCACATCTCTCGAACTAAAATTTTTTGCTAAGAAATATTTTCTCTCATAGCCTTTTTTCCAAGCTTGCCTTTTTCTTCATTCTTCATCCTTATTAACTTTTACTATGTCAAAAACCAGTCGTGATTCAGTTGACTCCATAGTTGACGGTGAGGAGGTCGTTAGTCTTGCTCTGGGGAAACGGGCTAGGAGAAGTTCAGACGGCGACAATTCCCAGCCTAACCCGTAACGTCGGCGGTCAAGTAGGAATGTATCCATTGGGACTGGGTTCTCCAACCATCCTGACCATCCTTTGGATATCGCCGACGAAGATTCTGACAAAGAAGTGGGAGGTGACGCTGCGGGAGAACATCGGGTCTCGGTTTCTGGCCCCCTTTTGGAGAGGCTCCCTCCTTATGATTTCCGGGTTGTCCCAGATTCCACCGTCGATCTGGTCTCGATTGACCGCTTGAAGTCGAAGTTTGGCATCCCCGACAGCGTATCCATCTCGGTGCCTCCCAAAAATTATGGGTTCTTCAACCCCCACCCCCCCGAAGGTGTGCTTCAGATTCATGTGGCAGCTCTCAAGAATGGGGTCAGGCTTCCCCTTCATCCGACTCTTCGGCGGGCTCTTAACGCCATCCAACTCGCTCCCCTCCAGTTGACGTCTGGCTTCTGGAGGCATCTGATTGGTTTCCTCCTACTATGGAGGGAACAATATCAGTTGAGCAAGGTGACGAGGGAGCCGAGTGCAGAAGAGTTGGCCTATCTTTTCCAGATTGGGAGTCTGTCTGGCGCTCCTCGAGGCCAGTTCTATGCCAAGAACAAGCTCAATTTCATCATTCCTGGTGCTTCGAAGAAGGACCCCGCTTGGAAAGAAGAATGGATCCTGGTGGGGAAGGACTGGGAGAGCTCGATTCTCATTGGAGGGCATGAATTCGAGGTTCCCACGGCCTTCAGTGACAAACCCTCGTGGGACCGGGACTCCCTGCCTTATGAGTCCAAAGCCATCTTGAAGGCTATTTTAGCCCGGAATTATTTGAACCTGAAGTTCCCTACTGGTGAAGCCTTCGATCCTCGTAGGGTGAACCAATACTTGCGGATCTCAAACGCTACTCCTCGTAAGTGTCATTGAGTTGCCTTGCCTTGCCTTATTATTTAGCTTGGTTCTAACATTTTCCTTTTTAATTTGCTTATTCACAGTTTCTGTCGTTGAACAGGCTACCCGCCACGTCTCACGCTCTCTTCAAGGTAGAGTTTCTCTTCCCTTCACTGAGGTCAAAACTGCTCTTGCTTCGTCTATTTCTCCAGCTGGGTCCAAGATGGCCACTCTTGCTTCGCGTGCTTTTCGGGCTTTGGGTAAAGCTCCCCAGGTTGTCGGTCCGACTGCTTCTGTCCCTTCAGCTAAGGTCGCTAAAGTTGCTACCCCCTCGACTCAACCTCCTGATTCCGCTGCGCTTCCAACAACCAAAGCTTCAGAGGTTTCTAGGAAGGGTGTCGCAAGGGTTCCTTCCAGCCGTTCCCGGCCTCAGTCGAGCTCGGTAGGGCGGGATGAAGTCCTGGAACAATTCATCGCGTCTTGTCTGGGCGGTGGGATCTCCAGGATGGCTTCCATGCTTGTGGACGTCCTGATTACCAAGGGGTCTGCTATTTTAGCTGAGGTAATTGTATTTCCTTTGTGCTACTCTTGTTAATTTGTTCAGTTTCTAACTCGGGTTCTGTACTTTGTAGGCCTTAATTTTAATGTAGCGATGGGCCAACAGGTAGCCCTCCTCCATGACCGGGCTGCAAAAGCCGAAGCCGAAGCCGAGAAAGCCAGGGAATTGCTTAAGCAGGCTCAGTCTTTAGTGGAAGAGATGACTTCTAACCAGGGAAAAGTCGAGGTCGAGATGGCTGAGCTTCACTGTGACCATGAGAGGATGAAGCAATCTTATGATCATGAGCATCTTTAATCTCTCCGGCGGGCTAGACAGAGGGATTCCTGGAGGTTGGAGGCTAAATAGTTGGACCTCGAGAATCAGTCTCTGATTACTCTGGTGACCAAGCTGTAAGCTGACGCGGAAACTTCCTTCAGCGATGGATATTTCTACGCTTCCTTTCAGGCCGCAGAAGCTCTTCCTCCTCCCTTTGATTTGTCATCTATTGCCGGCTGGGATAGACAGGAAATAATGCTTAAGGCTGCCACGTTATCTCTCCCTGAAGGCGACGAGATGGTTCCTTCGAGCCAAGCAGGAGCTGGAAAACATCCCGCCCAGACAGATCCTCTATTCCCTCCTCCTACCTTTACTACTTCACCGCACTTTAATGAATTAAACTCTGTCTTGACCCGCACTTGATCGCACTTTATCTGTCAGGTACGAATCAGCTCCTCTGTCTTGAGCAATAGTGCGGGTGGAGTGCGGTTGGATGACCCGCACTTTACCCGCACTTTATATTTCCTTCATGCTTCAGGTCCCGGCTGTGGGAAGGAGTGCGGTTGGAGTGCGGTTGCGACCCACACTTGACCCGCACTGTAGTGCTGCTTATGATCCTTGTCTTCCCTTTTGCCCCTTTTCTACCGGAACCACTGCAATTGGCTTCTAACACCAGAATTATATCTATTGCCTGCAATTTAGCACAAACGAGCCTATAAGACGTAAAATATATAGAAAATACACACAAGAACGAGACAAAGGAATAGGAATGAGGGCCGAAATATACAACAATTTAGGCACGATCAATGACTCACAATTGTAGGAAGTGCGAAAAATGTGCACTTATGAGCTTAAATTGTAATATATGAAAATTGTAAGAGAAAAGAGAAAGGAAAAGGGTAAAAGAGTCGCGATTTGTAAAGGAAAAGTACTCGAAGAAAATAGGGTACAAGTTGCAAGGCACAAGTTATGTGAAATTCAAGCCTAGACACTAGTGTTCAAATTAATAGAAAGTAGAGCTAAGTGTATGGGTGTGTCATATAAGTTAACATGATTGGTGACTGTGATCGGTCTATTTCTATACATATTTTAGGTCCCCATTTCCTATTATTTGTGCTTTTTTCTTGGGTGAAATTAGGTATTTTATGTGTTTGTTGAGCATTTATAGGTCACATTCCATGAAAGAGGTGTTAGAAGTTATTTTGAAGAAAAGGAGCAAAAAGCTGAATTTCGGCCAGTGCAGATCACCCAGATTGCGGGCCCCATATCTCTCTCCTCGTTTTGAATTGTGTGTCCTACCACCTATGGATGGAAAGCCCTTGAAGTCTAGTTTCTGGCACACTTTACGGATCCCAAATCCGATATTCCTAGAAGAAGTTATACCCATTTTAGTATTCAATGGTCAGATCAGTCATAATTCCGCAAATAGTGACGGGATTTATTTTGCAAGTTGTCGGAACGGGAAATATTACCTTCTTGGACATGAGTGTGAGTCTTGGAAAGCAAGTTGACACCTAATCCTTATCATCCTTCAATAAGTAATCAATTTGAGTGGATTAGGAAAGAATTAAATCCCAAAAAGGTAGAGTTCCAAAGGGAACCAATTTCCTTGTTGTTTAAGGACTTAGATTATCATCTAAAGCGTATTTAAACCCATGTGAACCCTAATTTCGGGAGAGGAAGCGAAGGGAGGTCCCAAGCCACCAAGGGGGCCGTCCCCCATCACTCCATCACCACACACTCATCCATATTTACACATAGAAGATTTGAAGACGAAGGAGAATTCATCATTGAAGATCTTAATGGGTTTTATCTTTTCTTTCTCTTCTCTTTTTATTTTCAACATGTGTAACTAATCTCATAACTAGGGAATCAATGTGAACCTTTTGTGAATGCTCATATATGGATTAATTATTATTTCATCAATTAAAATTCTTGATTTATTCATTGTTCTTAATTGCTTGATCCTCATTAGTTTTAATATTTATTCACACCATAGACCAAGGGTGAATAATTATTTGGCATGATTTTAGGGTTACGACTATCTGAGAATTAGGATTAGAGTATAGACCAAACCTAATCTTGATTAATGCTCTTTTGAATGAATGAATTTTATCTTTAGCATAGGCCAAGCAAAGTATAGAATTTGGTTCTTATTTCTTGCACTTAAAGGGTTTCTAATCATTGTTTACACCATAGACCAAGGGTGAATAATAGTTGGGAGCACATGACTCATCCCATGACCATACGGTAATAGTCACATTAAAGACAAAGAATGAACCCAAGAATTGATTGAATCTTGTTTACAAATTAATTCCATACATTGAGTGTTCATAATTGGGGATCATTGATGACTTAGTGTTTTCTATCTCTTGATCACAACCATATTCTTTTTAATTGTTTTCTTAGCTTAATTTAATTTAGTTTAGTTTAGTTCAAATCTCAAACAAATCTTTTGTTACTTTAATTTAACTTTAATTAGAATTAGTTTTAATTAATAAATATCTTTTCCTCGTGGGAACGAACCTTACTTGCCGCTGTGCTTATCTTCACGATTCGTGCACTTGCGAGTATAGTTTTTAATAACACGATTTACACCAACAAGTTTTTGGCGCCGCTGCCGGGGAATAGTTGAATTTATTGGTTAATTCTAGTTTTAGTTTTAGTTAATAGTTTTAGTTTAATTTTTTTTTAGTCAATAGTTTATTTTTATTTTTATTTAGATTTTGTTTTCTTTTTATTTTGTTTTTCTTTTTTCTTTCTTTCAGATACAATGGACTACTACGGGCGACACGCTTATGATGAGAAAGCAAGAGCACAAGCCCGAGCAATGAATTCCTACAATCCTTGGCCTATCAATGAACCATATGGAAATTTCCACAGTTAGTGGTCGAGTTATGCACCATATAACAATACTTACAACCCGGATTGGAGGAATCATCAAGACTTCTCATGGAACCACAATGAAGTCAATATCTATGAGAAGCCGATCTCGCCATCACTTCAACAAACAATGAAAGAATTCTTGCAAACCACTCAACAGATGTTCAAGGAAACCAATGTCCAGTTTCAAAACATTGAGGCCTCAATGAGGAAGATGGAGGTTAAAATTGGGCAGTTGGTTGAAGCTCAAAAGAAGGAACCAGAAAAATTCTCGAGCCAACCAGAGCAAGAAGCTGCTATCATCATCCCTTCTAATGGTGAGATTGTCGATACCGTAGTGAGCCATGAATTTTCTAATGATTTTTCTAGTGTTGCAAGTGAAGAAATATAAAAGGAGGAGATAGAAGAAAAAGTGAAGGAAGCGGAAGATGTCCCTTTCGAGGCACCGCTCCTATACAAGGAACTCAAGCCTTATGTCCCTCCCATTACTTTCCCGAGCTGCCTACACAAAAGCAAATGGAATAAGTGGTTTTCTGAACTTATTTCATCACACTTTATATTGAACATTTACTTGCTTTTGCTTATTGTGTGTAGGAACATGCCGGCGCGTGAAATTTTTTTCCATGACTTGATCACGCGAAAACGGAAATTTGAGACATTGGAATTTGGTTGAGTGGTCCTTTCACCCGTCTTGCTAAGACGTTAAATAAGGCGCTTGGTGGGAGGCAACCCACCTAGGTAATTTAGTTTCAATTGTTTTTAGTTTTTAGTTTTCTTTCTTTAGTTTTTGTGTTTCAAGTTCATACACGCCATGCTTTTTTCTTTATTCTTTGTCCATGTTTTTAATGTCATATACACATTGAGGACAATGTTTAGATTAGGTTTGGGGGTGTGAATTCGTGTTTATTTTATTTTTTGAGCCATTTGTTGAAATCTGTGAAAAAGTGACATGTTTTGAAAAATTTTGAGGCAAAAGTTTTGTTAAAACTGTATTCATTGGTGAGGAAATAAATTTTTCTGTCCACTTTGAGTTCATCGTTTTTTCGATACGAATCCAACGGTATAAAGAACGTAAAATTCTGGGCGGTGGTTTAAAAGTTATGATTGTTTCTTCGACCAAAGGTCATGGGCGATGCCCTGTTTTTAAAATTCTGCACGTGAATGTTTTTCGTCGTCTGTTTTCTCACTTTTTCAATTCGAATTTTGAAATATTTTCTAAATGAAAAGTGTGATTTTTCATGTCTCTTTTCTTGTGTTAAAATTTGGTTAACTTTTGTTGAGTATTTTGAGAGATATGCATTAAACACCAGGCGTACGTCAATTTCAAAAGTCACCAGTTTTTGAATTTTTGTCCTCCATGTTGAGATGATTCTTTTGTGTGCTTTAAAAGCCGTAATATATGCTTTATTCACTGAGTTTAGACTAACGTCTTGCCATTTAGAGTATTGCATTGTATTTTTCAAAATTTATGACATACTCTTGATATAATAGTGAATATGATGCTTAGTTGAATTGCCATGATTAATAGTGGAGACTACCCTTGTGAGTTCACTAAGCCAAAAAGCGTTACATAAATATCATTATATGAGGGTTCTTTTGTTTCTACTCCTAAACACTCATTAGGTTCTTAGCATTAGAAATTGATCTCAATAGGTTATGCATTGGATATTAAAGAACATTCATCATAAAAGATATCACATGTGAACTTTGCTCTTGTTTTGGTTGAACCATTGGAAGTGATATAGGCAATGTGTGTTTGAACTACTTAAAAGGCCTTAAATATTTCCTACCTTTATGTGTGTGCTCCATAGCCAATTTTGAAGCCAAACACTATAAGCCTTTTTCTTTCATCACCCACATTAACTTAACCCCAATAAGCCATAATTTAGCCATACCTTATAACTTGGGATCATATTGAGGTGATGAAGATGATTGAAGAGAGTTCGAAATGGGTGACTCGTGAAGTGCATGTACCAAGGAAAAAGCAAGAAGATCAAATGCAAAGAAGGTTTTTGAAGAATTATGTAATTGATGTAAAATTCTCATCTCATCAAAAAAAAAAAGAGGAAGTTGGAAAAATGGGTTAAAATTAAAAGAAGAGAAAGATACATGAATGAGATGATGAATTAAATGAAAGTGAAAATGAATAGAGCTTTACAATGAAGTGGTGAAATCAATGTCAACTCAAGAAGGAGGATGAACAAAAATTGTTCAAGAAGCCTAGATGCAAGTGGAATGAAGAATTCGAAGAAATTCGGCCGAGTATGAAGATTGCCAAAGAATATCTCGATGTGATCCTAGGTTTGTTTGCTATCCTTTTTCCCGTCCTTTCTTAAACCTTTACCCCATGGCCCCGTTACAACCAAAGGAAAGACCTAATTGATCTTTTGGGAATGCTAGCTCGAGAGTAAAGGTAAACATGTGCTCTATCTTGTTCTTAATATCTGATTCCGTTCATGAGATCCTTTGCATAAAAATCAAGCGTTCTTTCAATTATAAATTCATATGCGATAATATCTTGAAATTTCTTGTGCATAACTTCATTCGCATATGCTTGATGAGTGTATTTTCCTAGGTTCTGTGTGAAATTAATGAGCGATATCTTGTGAGAATTAGAGTCAAGGCGAATTATATCTATGGCGTTTGACGAATGTGTTTTTGAAACTAGAGTGTCGTGACTGTGGGCTTTTCATTAAAACCAAGCATGCTTTCAAATTTGTGGCATAATTTTAGTCTTTACTTAGTGGCTATAGAATGCATTGGCTTTGAATTGCACATGTGAGTTTGCATCTTAATTATTTGATTTTTCGCAGAAATTTATATTTGTAGGTAGCATAACTGCAAACCCTCAGGAGACAAAACTCCTCCTACTAGGGACACCTAGAGGTTTAAAGGCTTGTAGCATACGCTCAATGCTATCGTGTTCCCTACGAAAGTGGTTTAGTTTATTTTTGTTCTATTTTTAGATTTTTGTTTGTTTTTAGTTTTTGTTTTTATTCTTGTTTTGCTCGAGGACTAGCAAAAAATAGGTTTGGGGGTATTTGATCGGTCTATTTCTATACATATTTTAGGTCCCCATTTCCTATTATTTGTGCTTTGTTCTTGGGTGAAATTAGGTATTTTATGTGTTTATTGAGCATTTATAGGTCACATTCCATGAAAGAGGTGTTAGAAGTTATTTTGAAGAAAAGGAGCAAAAAGCTGAATTTCGGCCAGTGCAGATCACCCAGATTGCGGGCCCCATATCTCTCTCCTCGGTTTGAATTGTGTATCCTATCACCTATGGATGGAAATTCCTTGAAGTCTAGTTTCTGGCGCACTTTACGGATTGCAAATCCGATATTCCTAGAAGAAGTTATACCCATTTTAGTATTCAATGGTCAGATCAGTCATAATTCCGTAAATAGTGACGGGATTTATTTTGCAAGTTGTCGGAACAGGAAATATTACCTTCTTGGACATGAGTGTGAGTCTTGGAAAGCAAGTTGACACCTAATCCTTATCATCCTTCAATAAGTAATCAATTTGAGTGGATTAGGAAAGAATTAAATCCCAAAAAGGTAGAGTTCCAAAAGGGAACCAATTTCCTTGTTGTTTAAGGACTTAGCTTATCATCTAAAGCGTATTTAAACCCATGTGAACCCTAATTTCGGGAGAGGAAGCGAAGGGAGGTCCCAAGCCACCAAGGGGGCCGTCCCCCATCACTCCATCACCACACACTCATCCATATTTACACATAGAAGATTTGAAGACGAAGGAGAATTCATCATTGAAGATCTTAATGAGTTTTATCTTTTCTTTCTCTTCTCTTTTTATTTTCAACATGTGTAACTAATCTCATAACTAGGGAATCAATGTGAACCTTTTGTGAATGCTCATATATGGATTAATTATTATTTCATCAATTAAAATTCTTGATTTATTCATTGTTCTTAATTGCTTGATCCTCATTAGTTTTAATATTTATTCACACCATAGACCAAGGGTGAATAATTATTTGGCATGATTTTAGGGTTACGACTATCTGAGAATTAGGGTTAGAGTATAGACCAAACCTAATCTTGATTAATGCTCTTTTGAATGAATGAATTTTATCTTTAGCATAGGCCAAGCAAAGTATAGAATTTGGTTCTTATTTCTTGCACTTAAAGGGTTTCTAATCATTGTTTACACCATAGACCAAGGGTGAATAATAGTTGGGAGCACGTGACTCATCCCATGACCATACGGTAATAGTCACATTAAAGACAAAGAATGAACCCTAGAATTGATTGAATCTTGTTTACAAATTAATTCCATACATTGAGTGTTCATAATTGGGGATCATTGATGACTTAGTGTTTTCTATCTCTTGATCACAGCCATATTCTTTTTAATTGTTTTCTTAGCTTAATTTAATTTAGTTTAGTTTAGTTCAAATCTCAAACAAATCTTTTGTTACTTTAATTTAACTTTAATTAGAATTAGTTTTAATTAATAAATATCTTTTCCTCGTGGGAACGAACCTTACTTGCCGCTGTGCTTATCTTCACGATTCGTGCACTTGCGAGTATAGTTTTTAATAACACGATTTACACCAACAGACTGTTGAATTCCATTTCCCATTCCTTTTTCACCACATCTCTCCCAATGGCCCCATTTAACCAAAAGGCAATACCTATTTGATCTATGATGAAATCTAGATTGGGAATGTTTGTTGAAGCATGATCTTCCACGTCCAGGGCATTTGATTCATTTCCTAGGGTAGTTCACATAAATATGGTGTTTCCTTTCTTATATTGTACGCAAAGCATTTGATTCCTATGCATAACTTTACCTTTGCATACCTAGCATGAGTGTGAACTTAGGGCTCTGAGTGGAAAGAAAAGAGGATATCCCATTGAGGCTTAGAGTCGAAGCGAATTAAGCTCGAGGTGTGAGAGTAAGTAGTTTCCGATATGAGAGCACTTTGAGGTGTGGGATTCGTGCGGTACAAGTGTCCAGTGAGCGCCTTTGGGTTGTTGAGGATGTTTTGCATATGTCTACTCCTCTCATTCACACTTCATTGCATCTCACCACCAGTTGAAAATGTGGCTTTCGAATGTTTATGTGTCTCAAGGTTTTACTTTTATCGAGTCATGTTTGTTTAATTTTGTGTTTGTTTTTGTGTTGTCTCGGTTTTCTCGAGGACGAACAAAAGGCTAGGTTTGGGGGTGTTGATCGAGCCACGATAAAACTAGATTTTAGGTCCCCCTTCCTACACGTATTGCTTAATTCTCGAGTAAAATCGAGTGTTTGATGGCTCAATGAGTTGGTTGTAGGTTTTTTTAGGTACCAGGGGCAATTTTGGAAAAGGAAGAAGAACTGGGGCCTAAAGTGCAAAATTGGAAACTATGCCTGAAGGAAGGAGTGTCGCGGCCCAGCTGTCGCCTGCAAATGGCGCGACACCATAGGCTACAACAACACTCGCGAGGGAAGTGTCGTGAAGGTCGCGTGGAAGGGAATGAGCGAAATGAAGGATGATGTGTCGCTACCCATCTGTCGCCTGGAAATGACATGACACTACGAGCGACAGCAACTTTCACGCATGAAGTGCCGCCGAGGTTGCTGGAGAGCTTTCGCGCGAATTAGAAGATGAAACGACGTCGCGGTTGAAGTGCCGTCATGGACGACAGCGACATTCTTGATTGCGATAGCACACCATCATGACTTCCTAGGTCGATTCATAGGCCCATTTGGCTCCCATATAAATTCTCAATGATAAATTCGTGAGGAGGGCTATCACACACAGGGAGAATTCCCAGCAACCATCACACCCTACTTTCCCTTACATTACCATCCATCTTGGAAGATTGAAGCAAGAAGAGGTGGCCTACAAGTCAAGGAGCTTGGATGACACATCTTGGTTTCTTCCTTAACTCTTCTATGTTTTCTTTTCTTTTTGAGATGTGTAACTAATTTCTAAGTTGGGGGATTGATGTAACACATTGAACAACTCTTGTAATCCAAAGGTCTAATCTTTTTAACTCAATTCATTGTTAGTCTCCTTTATTGCAATTCTTGCTGTAATCTCTTTAATCATATTCACTTGTGACCGCAATGGATGTGTGTGTTAGAGGTAGTTTATCCATGGGATTGAGGACTAAGTATGGGTGACCATCCCATTTAGGCATCACTATAAGCTTAATAATTGAAAGGATTGTCATATGCATGACCATGCTATGTTAATTTGGCTTAGAGTTTTAATTAAAAACTGGTTCCAACTATTGCTCATTACATGATCATGTGTGAGTAGTGGGAAAGCTTAAGCACTTCGTGGTTTAACAAAACAAGCCCTAACAATAGGATTGAAGAACTTCATGAGACTTGAGGATTGCATTGAGTAGTTTAATTAGGTTACATTAATTCTCTAACGTCCTTCCATATTTATTTCTCATGTGTACTTAGGATTAGCAATTTACTTATCTTGCAATCTAGTTGATTAATCATCTTCGATCAAAACAAGCATTATACCTTTTATATTTCATGCACTTAGATTAACGTTAATTAGTTTTCAACCAATTGAATCACCGATCCCAGTGAACGAACTTTTCTTTAAATTGAGTAGAGATAAAATACTGCATCAGATTGGTACAAAATGAGTGTTTAGGAATAAGACCAATGAGAGTGGCAAGATTATGAGAAATAAAGCTAGACTAGTGGCTCAAGGTTACACACAAGTTGAGGGTGTAGACTTTGATGAGACATTTGCACCTGTTGCACACCTTGAGTCCATTAGACTTTTGTTATCTATTGCATTTCTTAATAATTCAAATTGTATCAAATGAATGCCAAAAGTGGTTTTCTCAATGGATATCTTCAAGAAGAAGTGTATGTTGAACAACCTAAGGGTTTTGTAGACCCACACTCTCCTAATCATGTGTATAAATTGAAGAAGGCTCTATATATCCTTAAGCAACCACCTAGAGCTTGGTGAAAATAACTTAAGCGTATGTCTAAACAACCTAAAGGGGGGTGAATGGGTTGTTAACCGATCAATTACCAACTTTTGTTATTAATCAATATTAATTACAATTAACCCAAACAAACAAGCAAACAATCAACGATTTAAAGGTGTGGAAAACAATAAATGTCATGTTGATTGGTTTACGTGAGAAATCCTCCAACTGTGAAAAACTCACGGGCTATCCATCTAACCACACATGGTCCTTAAATCCACTATATGTAATGATGTTTACAACCTATGTTGACCTCTAGTCACACCATTCTCGGTCACTAACCCACCACTACTACCACGCTGGCCTTTTATAGTGATTCTAGACCAATGCTTATGCACTACACCACCGTAGTCTCAAGACTCAACACTCAATGAAGAGATAAGCAATCAATGTGAATATGAGTCAATATTATAAGTGCAATTAATGCTAGGCTACACTAAATGCTTATCAAGAGATTCAATGATGACAATAAAAACAATCCTAGATATCAATATGCCTAAATGAATGCTCATAAAGACCTAACTAGATAAAGATATAAAAATCTAAAACCTAGTCATCAAACAAAGCCAAATCCGCATAACTTGTCACACAATATGGCAAGGATAATAAATATGCAGTTAATGAATGCAATTAATGAGTCCTAATCAATAATGTCTAAATGTAAGGCATAGAGACTTAGCTAGAAGGGAAATATGTCCTAAATGCAAGCTATCAACAAACAAAACTCAATCAAGTCATAACTCATGTGAACGTGCAAGTAAAGCATGAGTTTTGCAATAAATATGCAATAAAGACTAAATCTTGAGTAGATAGAACAATTAATGAAAATTGAAGTTTGTTCTACTTACCAAGTCACTTAATGAAGAAGACCTATGATGAAATGATACATGTCTATGCTTGGATGCTCATGGGTTTGGGCTTTGGAGAGTTAATGGAGCTTAAAGAAAGCTTTCTCTCTCAAGACTCTCTCTTTCTCTCTCTAGGGGTTTCTGTAAATGTGGAGAGATAATGAAGAAGAAGAGATAAGGTGGTTTATATAGTGACCAAAAATGAGATGATATGAAAAGACAAGTGTGCTCGTCAGGTGCAATTCGGAGGCCTCAAACGGTGGTCAAAGTGACCGCCATTGCAACCGCCATTTTACACTAGATGTTTCGGACAGCAAACGGTGGCCAACTTCAGCGGATACATAACCACCGTTCTAACCGCTGAATCCATAGGATTTAAAAGGCGCCCCAATTCAGCGGTCTCCCAAACCGCTGTTACAACCGCCGATCAAAGGCCAGACATTCTAGTATAATTCGATGGTCTGTTCCGCGGTCACCCTTACCGCCGATCATGACCACCGATCGACACCTGGAAGGGACAACTTCCAGTGCGATCAAACATCACACTGCAAACTCAAGCACACCAACATGCAAGCACGGACGTTTCCGATCAAATATCGGGAAACAAATTACACCACATAAAACCATACTTATATCTAGAAATGAAGTGCAAGTGTGATTGTGAAAGAATGCACACATGAGCAGGAATAAATGCATGTCAATACAAATGCATGTAAGTGTGTGTGCAATGTATAATGATGCACACATATAAGCAATAAAGAACACAAATGCAAAGTGAACAAAGCATGCATGAAGTAGTGTATGTGTGTGTGTGTGTGTATGTGTGTGTGTGCAACTAATTCTCTTCCAAAGGTTAAAAACAAGTGAACTACCTCTCTTGAAGCTCTTTGGGATCTTGGAAGCTTGAATATGAAGAAACATAATTTGAGACCTAAGCTACCCATTACAAATAATCTCAATGTGGTTTGTCAAGAAATAAACCAATCATAAATAGAAGTCCTTACACTTGGTATGATATGTTGACCCAACATCTTGTTGAGAACAACTAAAGAATAGATGGCATTGATAGAACTTTGTTTGTCAAGCATCATAACAATGACATTTTTGTTTCACAAATATGTGGATGACATTGTTTTTGGGTCTACATGTGAAACCAAGGTTAAAGAGTTTGTAAATGTCATGTCAAGTGAATTTGAAATGAGTATAGTGAGCTCAATTACTTTCTTGGTATGCAAGTGAAACAATCTAGTGATGGAATAATGTTGACACAATCCAAATATGCTAGAAATCTTGTTGAGAAGTTTGGGCTTGAAAATGGCAAAGACTTTGAAACACCCCTGAGTACTACTCTAAAACTTGGCAAAATGAAGAAGGAAAGAGTGTTGATCAAAGTCCCAATAGGAGCATAATAGGTTGTCTACTTTACCTAACGGCTAGTAGGCCGGATATATGTTTTAGTGTTGTTTTATGTGCTAGGTTTCAAGCTAATACTAAGGAGTCTCACTTGAAAGCTGTTAAAAGAATCATTAGGTATATAAAAGGAACACTTAATCTTGGCTTATTTTTTTTCTTTTGATACTAATGATATTCTTGTTGGCTATTGTGATGCGGATTGGACGGGAAACATTGATGATCGTAAAAGCACATCGGGCGGTTGCTTTTACTTAGGGAATAACTTGGTTTCTTGGCAAAGTAAGAAACAAAATTCTGTCTCACTTTTTTCTTCTGAAGCCGAATACATTGCGGTAGGAAGTGCATGCACACAACTCTTATGGATGAATCAAATACTGAAAGATTATGAGATAGAACAAGGTAAATTGACTCTCTATTGTGATAATAGGACTATATGAGTGCCATTAATATCTCTAAGAATCCGGTTCAGCACTCAAGCAAAAAGCACATAGATATTAGGCATCATTTCATTAGAGAATTGATTGAACAACCTATTGTTTCTTTTGAGCATATGCCTACTAAAAATCAGCTTGCATATTTGTTCACCAAACCTCTAGACAAAGAGAGATTTAAATCTCTTCGAAGATCCATTAGCATGATTTGTGTTGATTGATGTCTATGTGTGATTATAAGTGGCTTGATAAGCAAAACTTATTTTGAATATCAATTTCTTTGAGAGCTACTCACGTGAGAAGTAATGATCTTGAGCAAATAACTTTTACTGTTTCTAGATAACACACTTGAGCTTTAAAATCTTGTTTTTATAAAAGTGCACAAATGCTTCTCTTGTATGTTTTAGTTTAAGTAGTTGAGTTTGAAAATGTGTAAATCATGGATTCATCTAAAATTTTATTGCTTAATATATGATAGATGACCTATGGTTAGTATCTGTTAACCGAGAATTGGATATGGGTGAGGAATTTTGACCAACACCCTCAAACTGCAACCTGGTAGATCGCAGCGGGATAGGTACCTCTAGGTACCGTGATTTAGTACGAATAAATGCGAAATAATGAAAAGAAAGAATAATAGGGGGAATATGTATTAGGAGAACTACTATTTAATTGAATATAGGATTTGTGGATACAATGATAGTGAATCTCACTTTTTCATCTCTCTATATCTCTCTTATAGTTAGCGATGGCGATGGCGATTTCGTGCTAGTTGATAAGTGGATATTTTTACTGTATTGTGATGGTGAAAATTCTCCATTGGAGATGGTGAATACTCTCCTTAGGTGTTCCATCTCCCAATTTCTGGATTGCCCTCCATTTTTCTGAATTCAATTGTTGTATTTATCCTCTCTGTCTCTTCCAATCAATCCCCACGAATCTGGAATTGATCTGTAATCATCTGGATTTACTGTCATTGACTGAGATCATAAATTAGCGTGGAATTTCTCCCTTTAATTACGTAATGGTTTCTGTTGTATTTAAATTCTGACTAGGTTGACCATTTTATCTCATTTATGGTGCCTTAAGTGAGGAGGAGGTCAACCTTCTCTTTTGCCTTGTTGGAGACGAATTCTAGCTCTGTTCCCTTGGTCGCAGTACTGGTCCATTATTCCTGATATACTGGTCCAACTTTGCTGGTGTGGTTCTTCCTTTAGCATGATGGCACCTTCTTGGTACCATTTTTCCTACTAGGATGATGAAATTCTCACACCGGACTCGTCTTAGATTGATATCGCAGTACTCGGGTACCAAGTAGGTGTCGTGATACCTAGATACCAGGTAAGAGGCATCGCGGTACCGGTTCTCCTTGATACCATGTGAAAAGTATAACGTGGCACTGACCCTTCCCGGATCGAGTTATGTAACAAGGGTCACGATTAATTAATTGGATTGTCCAATTAATTGTATTACGAAAGTGACACGTATTTATTCGGGAGTTAATTGAATAATGAGATTATTTAATTAATGAATATTGGTGATTAAATAAATTAAATAATAAGATTATTTAATTATGTTGTTAATCACTAAATGGAGGGTGTTAGTTGATATTTGATTTTGAATAATAAGATAATATGATTATTTTATTTTATTAAATTAAATATTTGAATTGAATTTGAAATGTTTGAATTCAAAAATAAATATTTAATTTAAAAAGATATGAGATTTTTTTTTTTGAAAAGTTTTAAAAATCAAATAAGATTTTGGTTTGATTTTATTTGATATATATGAGATATATATTTAATTAAAATGAGATAACCGAATCAGTGAAAAAACAACACAGCATTGAAAAGTAATTAGATTGCTTTGAATAGAGAAGAAAAAAGCATTCGTGACACACAGCAAAAAGCAAAAAGCAAACAAAGAAAAAAAGTTAAGGTGAAGTGAGCACAACAAGTGCTGCACTTCTTTTTGTGTGTGTGTTCTTCTCTTCTTCCTCCATATAGGTCCTGAATATCGTGACGCACCCACACGCTGTTACCAGTTCCGAGAGATAGCGAGGAAGATCACGTGGTTCAAATCAGGAGCAGTTCGTATCAAAGTGAAGGAGCCTCCTACGTAGGTATGAAAAATAAATTCCTTCACTTTATTATTGCATTTGATTATTACTGTACAAATGGGTTAATTTAATGATTGCATAAAAAAAATTGTAAAACCTTCCGCTGCGCAATTTGTAACCCTAGGTTCCAACAATTGGTATCAGAGCCAATTTTGGTACAGTATAATCGAATTCGATTACTCCTGAATGTATGAATGTGTAGGCACATTTTTTTTTTTGATGAGTGTATGATGTTTTTTAATTAAATTGTTTAATTTAAAAAACATGGTTGATCGTAATTTTTTATGGTGTTGTGGATTTAGAGTGTTTCTGGGTTGTATAATGTTATATATATATATATATATATATATTTTACTGTTGTATTATTAAAAAAAAATGTAATTGAGAAGACCCGGTAGCGCAACCTGTGTCAGCGAGCAGGCAGACCAACACACGCATGCCTACCACCGCGCATCTACCAGCGCGCGACCAGCGTTCAGTGTGACTGTGCGCAGGCAGACCAGCACACGCAGCGCACAGCGATGCATTCCTGCATAAGTCTACCAGCACACAACGCGCACTGCGCATGTAGACCAGCGCCTGTTGCACAACGTCACCTTCCCGCAGCGCACAACGATGATCCCACGCAGCGCCTACCAGCGCGCAATGCTACCAGCGCACTGCCTACCAGTGCTGCCTACCAGTGCACTGCCTACCAGCGATGCTACCAGCGCACATGACCTGAAAAGATTGGAAGTCTATGGAAATTACAAGAAGACCAAGGGATGCCTTGGGAATTTTTTTTGTAATTAGATTCCAATTTTTAGGTTAAATAATCCACAACACTCTGTCAACTCATGTATGTTTTAATTATTTGATGATTAAGCATTGTCATGCATATACATGTCATTTAAATAAGTTGTGCCTACACATATATATATGTTGATATATCATACATGCATAATAGCCATCCATATTATGTGTTTAATTTTTTTTAATTTGATTAAAATGGGTTATTCACATAATTGGCTATTTTTAATGGGATTAGTTTTTAGGAGTAAAAACTTGGTAAATCTCATTAATTACTAATCTTTTTATTAAAGAGTTTAAATACTTAGATTAGTAGGGTCCTTTATATATATTAGGATTAATTTGATTAAGCTCCTAATAATAATTGGACCTAATAATGTGTTCAGTTTTAATAGTTAAAACTTGGTTAATACACATTTAATAATAATTCTAGTCTTAGTAAACAGTTTACATAGATTTGAATTATCACTACTGAACTAAATTTTTAAGTGTTAAAAATCAATTTAGTTTATTAATTATTGGAATAGGATTCTAATAATTTGTGATTAATGCACTTGACGCTTAGATTAAAATTAGCCGTTTAATCTAGGTGCATTAATATTAATAGAAAACCCTTAATATAAAATAGTGAGTGGGAGAGGGATATATGACATTATATCCCGCGGTCTCCATCATTAGTTCAACATCGTGAGATTCGAGTGGGGCCTCGTGACGGCTTTGTTTTCGTCCTCCCTAAGGAGGGTTTCCATAAGAATCAATACCAAGGTTGACTTCCTAACAGATAGGATTTCGGAGGGGATTTCGGGATTGACCGACCCTAAGGCGGCAATTCTCGAGTTAAGCTCTTGAGATCTGAAATGATGGGTTACACTCACAAGGTTTTAATTAAATTGGTTAATTAAAAACCTGACCTAATAAACGATGGTTGAATGATATTGGCATAAGAGTTATTCTGGTATATCCTTTGACTGAGAAGGTCTCGATCCAACATGCAAGAATTTGACCGACCCTAAGGCGGCACTTGTTTGTGGTATGTTGGATTGTCGTGGCATAGAAACATTGTTTTTAGGGTTGTTCTTGTTCAGTAAACATTTTCAAGCATCATGTTTAATTTTATGCCGAACATTAGCACATGTTTAGAATGTATGACTGAATGAATCTTTAATTTATGTTTTTTCAGCCATGTCATCTGCACTATTACAAATACTTGCAAACGATAAATTAACTGGTGATAACTACACAAAATGGAAACTTAACATTAATGCAATACTGGTCACAAAAGACCTCAAGTTTGTGCTTACGGAGGAATGTCCTCCGGTGCCTACTGCCAATGCCACACGAACTGTTCGTGAGGCATACCAGCGATGGGTCTCATCTGATGAGAAGGCCCGAACATATCTATTAGCTTCTATGACAGACGTGCTTGTCACAAAGCATGAAGCAATGACTACAGCATTCGAAATTATGGAGTCATTGCAAGCTATGTTCGGGCAGCCCTCAGAGCAAAAGCGACACGAAGCTGTTCGTTCCGCTATGCTCGCTCGCATGAAGGAAGGTAAATCAGTTTGGGAACATGTCCTGAGCATGATGTCCTACTTCAACATGGCAGAAGTCAATGGCGGGGCCATTGATGAACCCAGTCAAGTGAGCATCATACTGACGACTCTTCCGAAGAGTTTCGATCAGTTTAAGAACAACTACGGGATGAATAAGTTAAGGTTCAGTCTCACACAGTTGCTCAATGAGCTCGCTACTTTTGAGTCCATGACCAAGGACAGCAAAAGTAAGACCGGTGAGGCAAATGTTGCCGAACCATCTTCCTCCAATAATAAGAAGAGGAAGAGGTCTGCTGGAAAGGCAAAGGGTAAGCCCAAACCCAAGAAGGCCCAAAGCAAAAAGAAGGGCACCTCCACCGACCAAGACAAAGGAAAATGTTTCCATTGTACCAAGGTCTGGCACTGGAAGAGGAAATGTCCTCAGTACCTGGAGGAGGTAGCCAAGAAGAAGAAGAAAGGTAAATATGATTTACTTGTTCTTGAATCTTGTTTAGTGGAAGATGATTCTTCACCTTGGATTGTTGATTCGGGGGCCACTAACCATGTTTGTTCTTCTTTGCAGTGGACTGATTCTTGGACACAGCTAGAGGAGGGAGCCTTCTCCATGCGTGTGGGGTCGGGGGATGTCGTGTCGGCCAAAGCAGTGGGAGCAATAAGATTGCAATTTTGTAATAATAATAGTTTTTTATTATTGAACAATGTTTTTTATATTTCTGGATTTACACGGAATTTGATTTCCGTTTCTAAGTTGTTAGAACAATTGTATTCTGTTTCTTTTAATAATAAGTTTGTTATTATTGGAAAGAATCGTCTAAATATTTGTTCAGGAATTAATGAAAACAATTTGTATGTGTTAAGACCGTTAATACATACTACACTGCTTAACACCGAAATGTTTAAGGTTGAAAAACCTAAAACTAAACGACATAAGATTTCTCCAGATAATGACACGTATCTTTGGCATCTAAGGCTTGGTCATATCAACCTTGACCGGATAGACAGACTAGTAAAAAGTTGACCTTTAAGTGAGTTAAAGGTTGACACCTTACCTGTCTGCGAATCCTGTTTAGAAGGTAAGACGACTAAGAGACCTTTTACTGGAAAAGGGCTTAGAGCTATAGAACCACTAGAACTCATACATACAGACGTCTGCGGACCGATGAATATTAGAACAAGGGGCGGCTATGAGTATTATGTCACCTTTATAGATGACTACTCAAGATACGGATATGTCTACCTAATGCAACGAAAGTCAGAAACATTTGAAAAGTTCAAAGAATTCCGAGCTGAAGTTGAGAATCAATTAGGTAGGACCATCAAGTCGCTACGATCAAATCGTGGAGGTGAGTACCTTGACCAAAAGTTTGAAGACTTCATGGTCGAGCATGGGATAGTTTCCCAACTCACAGCTCCTGGTACACCTCAGCAAAATGGTGTAGCGGAGAGGAGAAATAGAACCCTGATGGAAATGGTGAGATCTATGATTAGTTTCTCATCATTACCAAATTTCTTTTGGGGATATGCCTTACAAACAGCGGCATACATTTTGAATGTAGTGCCATCCAAATCTGTTCCTAAAACTCCCCTAGAGTTGTGGAATGGTCGTAAAGCTAGTTTACGACATTTTCGCATATGGGGGTGTCCAGCACACGTGCTGAAGAACAGAACTGGAAAGCTAGATCCCAAGTCTGTGGTCTGCTTGTTTGTAGGATACTCCAAGGAGACCAGAGGTGGATACTTCTATAGTCCTGAAGATAACAAAGTATTTGTATCGACAAATGCAACGTTTCTTGAGGATAACTATATAAGTGATCATAAACCTCGTTCTAAAATTGTATTAAATGAGTTGGAGCCTGGTGAGACCAGTACTCAGTCAACTAGAGTTGTTAATCCATTAACATCTGAAAGTCAGATAATTCCTAATCAGGATACACTACCACCTAGACGAAGTGAGAGGGTTGTGAGACAGCCTGAACGCTATTTAGGTGTAAGTGAGGGACAAGATCTTGTCTCTGCTGATAGTGTGGATGATCCATTGACATTTAAGAATGCAATGGAAGATCCTGATAAAGAGGAATGGCTTAAAGCCATGAATCTCGAGATGAAGTCTATGTACTCTAACTCAGTCTGGGAACTTGTAGACTTACCGAATGGGGTAAAACCCATAGGATGTAAGTGGATCTACAAGAGGAAGAGAGGAGTAGATGGGAAGGTAGAGACATTTAAGGCAAGGCTAGTGGCCAAGGGTTATACCCAGAAAGAGGGGGTCGATTATGAAGAGACCTTCTCGCCAGTAGCCATGTTTAAGTCTATTCGGATTCTCTTATCCATTGCTGCCTATTTTGATTATGAAATTTGGCAAATGGACGTCAAGACTGCATTCTTGAATGGCAATCTTGATGATAGCATATACATGATGCAACCAGAGGGATTTGTGCTTCCAAATCAAGAGCAAAAGGTTTGCAAGTTGCAAAGGTCCATTTATGGACTTAAGCAAGCATCTAGATCTTGGAACATAAGGTTTGATGATGTGATCAAAACCTATGGCTTCGAGCAAAACTTTGATGAGCCTTGTGTCTACAAGCGCATCATTGACAAGAAAGTAGTTTTCTTGGTCCTATACGTAGATGACATCCTACTCATTGGGAATAATGTAGGAGTGTTGTCTGATGTAAAGGGCTGGCTGGCTAGCCAATTCCAAATGAAAGATTTGGGAGAGGCGAGTTATGTTCTAGGGATCCAACTTATAAGGGATCGTAAGAACAAACTCATAGCATTGTCTCAGGGATCATATATCGACAAGATTCTTATGCGATTTTCGATGCAGAACTCTAAGAAAGGTAATTTACCTTCTAGACATGGGGTTCACTTGTCTAAGGAACAGTGTCCTAAGACACCTCAAGAAGTTGAGGATATGAGACGTGTGCCATATGCATCAGCAGTAGGTAGTCTCATGTATGATATGTTATGCACGAGACCGGACATCTGCTATGCAGTGGGAGTAGTCAGCAGGTACCAGTCCAACCCAGGATTAGATCATTGGGTTGCTGTCAAGACTATTCTCAAGTATATTCGGAGAACGAGAAACTATATGTTAGTGTATTCCGGACAGGATTTGATCCCGTTAGGATACATAGATTCTGATTTTCAGTCAGACAGGGATTCTAGAAAATCCACGTCTGGATCAGTATTCACCCTAGGTGGTGGAGCCATTGTGTGGAGAAGTATAAAGCAATCTTGCATTGCTGACTCTACCATGGAAGCCGAATATGTAACCGCTTGTGAAGCTGTTAAAGAAGCTGTTTGGCTCCGTAAGTTCTTGAATGATCTGGAAGTTGTTCCAGATCTGGATAAGCCCATCACACTTTATTGTGATAACAGTGGTGCTGTTGCTAATTCCAAAGAACCAAGAAGCCACAAGAGAGGGAAGCATATAGAGAGAAAGTATCATCTCATTAGAGAGATAGTGCAGAGAGGAGATGTGATCGTCACCAAGATAGCCTCACAAGACAATCATGCTGATCCATTTACAAAGACCTTAACGGCTAAAGTGTTTGAAGGTCACCTAGAAGATCTAGGTTACGAGACATGACTTACATGCTTTAGTGCAAGTGGGAGATTGTTGGGGTTTTTGCCCTAAAGCTTGTAATATGTAAATATAATTTGAACATAAATAAAAGAAGTAGTATATTCATTCATTTTGTGTCATACTTTATATAACATGTGCACTTAACATCCAAAATTGCCGGATGTAATTTCGAACTGAGTATATGAGTGTCATATATAGATGGATTCAGTTTGAAACGAGCAATTTAAAGAGTCCGTAGATAGCAAATAAAGTTAGATACTTTATTTGTGGTTAATCTACAGCTGCGGTCCATTTCGTAGTGTACGGTGATCCTATCCTGGATCATTCATATGTAGATATGAAAATGGAGGCACCTTGTATGATGTGATCATATAGGACTGGGCCATGATCTATATGAATCTCTCACTAAGATCTGTTTAACGATGAGATTCATATATATCAACTAATGATGGCTATATGTGGGTGATCTTAATCCTGAGTGTCTTATCGACTCCTTCAGGTTAGATCGTGGTCTTTGATATACCATGGGTGAGGTCGAAGTTGCATTCCCGATCAATATACTCCGTATGTTGGGATCGCGGTTTGGCTTGTGGCTGGGAAGGTTTGTACACAATAGTGGAATCCACTCCTTCTTGTGAGAAGTAGATGGTAGTTCCCTTAAGGGTTGATTCGGGGCTTGAACAATATGAGCGCTCTCCTAATTCCGTAAGGAATGTAGGATTTATTGTTCATTAGAGAATCAATGGTACTTAATGGAAAGATATGATTAGAGGGGTATAACGGACATTATGACCTAGCTCTAATTATGAACTACTTGTGGAGGATTATACCATATGTAATAGCTATATCGATGGACACCGAGAGTTATTGGTTTGTGTAAAAACGTCTACAGTTGAGAGAGTGCAGCTTCGGGTTTTTAGTGGAATAACACCGAAGTTAATAATCATGAAATATTAATTAAAGAGTTTAATTAATAATTTCTAAGGATTATTGGAGCTCAAAATACTGTGGGTCCATTAGGTCCCCTTGCTAGCCCGATCGATTTATGTAACAAGGGTCACGATTAATTAATTGGATTGTCCAATTAATTGTATTACGAAAGTGACACGTATTTATTCGGGAGTTAATTGAATAATGGGATTATTTAATTAATGAATATTGGTGATTAAATAAATTAAATAATAAGATTATTTAATTATGTTGTCAATCACTAAATGGAGGGTGTTAGTTGATATTTGATTTTGAATAAAATAAGATAATATGATTATTTTATTTTATTAAATTAAATATTTGAAATTGAATTTGAAATGTTTGAATTCAAAAATAAATATTTAATATAAAAAGATATGAGATATTTTTTTTTTGAAAAGTTTTAAAAATCAAATAAGATTTTGGTTTGATTTTATTTGATATATATGAGATATATATTTAATTAAAATGAGATAACCGAATCAGTGAAAAAACAACACAGCATTGAAAAGTAATTAGATTGCTTTGAATAGAGAAGAAAAAAGCATTCGTGACACACAGCAAAAAGCAAAAAGCAAACAAAGAAAAACAGTTAAGGTGAAGTGAGCACAACAAGTGCTGCACTTCTTTTTGTGTGTGTGTTCTTCTCTTCTTCCTCCATATAGGTCCTGAATATCGTGACGCACCCACACGCTGTTACTAGTTCCGGGAGATAGCGAGGAAGATCACGTGGTTCAAATCAAGAGCAGTTCGTATCAAAGTGAAGGAGCCTCCTACGTAGGTATGAAAAATAAATTCCTTCACTTTATTATTGCATTTGATTATTACTGTACAAATGGGTTAATTTAATGATTGCATAAAAAAAATTTAAAACCTTCAGCTGCGCAATCTATAACCCTAGGTTCCAACAATATTTTCTCTTATTACTTGAAGTGTGTGATTGTGTGATTCCCTTGCGAACAAGTTTGCTTGTTGATATTAATGTAGAGCATATGTTTAAAGGGAGGTTGGTTGATTTAACTTTGTTCTCTATATGACTTGTTTGCATAATATCTCATATTTTCATCTTATATCGCTTGACTATTCCTTGATAAAAAGGGGGAGAAATGCTTACCTCACCTTATTGTGGAGAAATTTGAAATTTCTTTTCTTAAGAGGGAGAAATATTCATGATGGTTTAGGATAAGGAAATGAGGGGGAGCTTTAAGTAAATTTTTATACGAGATAGGGGGAGTTTTGGTTACTTGTTTGTTTTTCTGAATATATCTTATCAATCTTCTTTGTAGAAGATTTCTTCTTTGTTTGGTTGTGTTTTGATGATTAAAGAAAGAATTCTTGAAGACTCGTGAAGACATGAAGACATTTTAGTCCAGGGATCCCTTTGTAATGTGACGATGTGTGAATGCAATCAATAATGAGTTATTTTGAGTGATCATTGTATGGTGAGGTTGAGGTTTTGTCATGGAATAGCCAAAAGGGGAGATTCTTAGATTTTAGATTTGTGTTGGCTTCATTCCATAACAAAGCTCTATTTGTTTGTATTGACTAGTTGCTTAGGTGGTTCGTGTTTGATATGTCCTTCAACAAAGGAAAGCAAGAAGCTTGTCTTCAAGAGTGTGCTCACTTGGATGCTAAGGTATAGAGATTCTTACTCCTCTTGCAAGGTGTAGGCGCAAACACACACACACACACACACACACACACACACACACACACACATTACATACATTTGTGTCCCTGTATCGTTGCGCTCAATTGGTACAAAACATTCACACATATATTCTTGTATGCTCATACATTATATTTAAATTATCAACTTTCATGAAAATGCATGTTCTAGGTTTAGTTCTAGGAAATGGCATATTTGTGTGTCTTTGTGTTTATTTTTTTATGATTGACTGTTCTCAAAGTTCAAATATGTATTAAAATATTCCTTGTAGAGTTCCGAACGTTTTGGTTACTCGCTTAAAGATTTCAGTGTGCTTTAGAGTCATTTCAGGTCATTTTATGATTCAAGGGTATTTTAGGAAAATTGGAATTATTTTGATTGAATTCAAATGTCAAACATACTTTAAAATGTTCATCATTGAATTCTGTGCATTTTGGTTACTCATAAGAGTAAATCTGAGTTCCGAGACCGAAGAATTGTCGAAAAAGGCAAAGGGAGTGCGATTGAAGAGCATGGGAAGAGGGTAAGGCAAATTTGCAAAACCACCCCTATCACGTGGAGGCATGTGGCCTCCATGGGAAAGTCACCTCTCGGCCTAAGTGGTGGTCGCGCGCCTCCACAGGGATGTTGAGGTGGCTTCCCTTGATTGGCTATTCAACCCTCATTGTTTTCCCTCCCATTTAAATTTGAATTTGTGCAGAATTTTCTAATAACTTGTCCATTCTTGTTTTTGTGATTTCTCACTCATTTTCGATCTGAATTAGGTCATTTAAAAACCAAAACTTTCATTTTTGAAGGTAGAACAATTCCCATGGAATTTTATAGTTGATTGGAGTCCATATTTATCTATTTGCTTTGATCTTCATGAAGTGTTCATCATTTTGTAAGTAAATTACATTCTCCACACTTTTCTTATGATTAATTGCTATAATCTCTTGATTTGACTGTGAAATTTATTGAGAATAGTTTGGATTATAGTTTGTGGATTTGTTCTCTTGATCTCTACACTAGCTTGAAACTTTTAATTGAAGATCTAACATGCTAGTTGTTTTTGTCATGGATTTGAATCTAGAAAATTTGTGATTGTGCTTTGTTGTTGATTTCTAGGTTTTAATCACATGTTTGAGGAACTAGAATATTTTGATTGTGATTTCAATTGTTTTTATCTAGTTCTTAAATTGAATGAGAATGATGTGGATTTCAAGTGTTGATTTATCCACTTGAATTCAAAGCTAGATTTGTGCCTTTTGTTGTAAATATATCATTCTAGCTTTGATGGACTTGTTTAGATCTCTAGGTATTTTTTGTGAGTGATCTTGAATGCCTAATCTAGATTTCTAATCACATGTTCATAAGGATTAGTTATATTTGTTTGTGAGCTTGATCTGTGTAATATTAATTCATCATAGGGTGTGTTTGATCAATACATTCTATTTGCTTTTGTTTGCATCATGTTTTTCATATGTACATGTTCACACTTAGATCAAGCATTGTAAAAGGATAAAATCTCAATTAGATCAAGCGGATCTAGATTTATCACGGAGTCTTGACTAGGATCAAGCTGATCAAAAGTTGAGTAAGAAACTTTCTTGAGACACATGTGGTGTCTAGGATAGAAAGAGGCAAGTCTCTCAATAGTAAAAGGCTCAAGGGTAGGTTCGAATAGGACGATCTAGTAAGGTGGATCATATGTATTGATCGCTTGAGGGTGTATAATCTACCAACAAGTGAAAGATAGTGTTGCTGGTGGTCGTGGAATCAACTCATGGATATTTCCTTATACGTGAGGTTTTACCACGTTAAAAGAAACGTGTGTTGATATATATATATATATATATATATATATATTAGTTTCATTTTCTTTAATTGGTAATGCTTTTTAACATTTGCTTATTTGTGAATCATTTAAATTGTTAAAGCAATTATTTGTTAAATTCTCTAAGTGTGCATAGTTTGATTGTGTGAAAAAGAAGTGCAAAGAATTTGAGGGCCCCCCCCCCCCCCCCCCCCCCCCCCCCCCCCCTCCCTAGGTATAGTTGACAATATAACTAGTAAGGGAAATTCAATTTGCCAACGATCCCATCCCGAAGAGGAAGCTTTCCTTGACCACGCTATAATCGTGGCTTGAACATTCCATAATCGGTAAAAGACTGAAATTGGGCATCTAGATCGGAGCTGCGCTCGTAGGTGATAGAATCGTCGGCGTCTGAAATTTCATCGTAGTTGATATCTATTGTGACTTGTAGTTCATTGTTACCGGCATGGCTTCATCTGTTGAGAAACTTGTTGTTATATCTACAAATTCATTGATGTAGATGTAATATATGCTGAATATATAGCACAAAATTACTGCTTGATTAATGAACAACATCGAAGAATGAATTTTATTTTTATTTTTTGTTTTTTTTGGAATAAAGTGTATGATATTTGAGAATGTTGATGTAACAAAATAGTCAAGTTCAGATAATGTTAATTCGAACTTCTAAGTATAAATTGATAAATTATTTTTCTTTGATCTAATTAAAAGTTATCAAAGAAATAAAGAAAATTTTAGTTATTTATAATTTTAGTCCATAAACATCTTTAAATCTTATATTCAAATTTAAATATTATATCATTCTATACCTAACTATGGTTTGTATTGCTTTAGTTTTTCTTGGTATTGCATCTGCACGAGTTGCACATGCAGAACCTTAACATTCACCCATTTTAGACTTGATGCTGGTAACCGCTATGTACTTATCTAAATTTGGCATAGCTTTAAAATTCGCTCCTATAGACTTTTCAGTGGTAAACGACATATACTACACGTGTTGTGATCGCGTAATCTTAAAATTTACTTGTTTTAGAGTTTACAATGGTAACCAACATGTATTATCCCATCCAGCACTGAAATTACATGTGTTGCATATGCATAACCTTAAAATTCACTCGTTCTAGAATTTTCTATGGAAATTAATATGTACTACACGTGTTGCCCATGCATAACCCGATGTGTACTATATGTGATCCTTCTATGTTATAGTGATCCTTTTATTTCAACTCTTAGTAGTTGTAACATTTTTTGATAAAATTGGACTGACCTACGGGGAAAAAACATCAAAAGCGATCATATGTTGAAAAAACTCTAGGCAGTATCCATATATATAAATGATAAAAGAAAAATAAAGAGTAACAACAATCAAATAAGCACAAAAACTAGGGGATAACAGCCCCAAACAAATAGTGGCACGCAGGCCATACCAAAATGAAACATAAAGCATCATGAAAACCCAAAAGATTCCTAACACATGCAGTCATTGCCAATCAACGAGGAACAGAACGACATGGTGGAGAACCACCAAGAAACTTTTTCTAACTCCAAAGCACGTTAATCGGCATATATTACATGTGTTGCGATTGCATAGTCTTATATTTACTTGTTCTAGAGTTTATAGTGGTAACCGACATATTATCTCATTCTGCACTGTAATTACACGTGTTGCATATGATTAACCTTAGGATTCACTTGTTCTAGAATTTATATGGAAATTAATATGTACTACATGTGTTGCGCATGCATAACCCGACATGTACTATATGTGATCCTTTTATGTTATAGTGATCCTTTTATTTCAACTCTCACCAGATGTTACATAGAATTTACTATGATGATATTGCTAGTGAGAGATGAAATAAAAGGATCACTGTGTAACAACTAGTAAGAGTTGAAATAAAACATTACTACAAATAAAATGTATTTCAATCAATATCATCCTATAGTTATCAAAATATAATTTATATCATACCATTATATCTATCTGGTTATAAAGTTTTCAGCCTTTAATGTTGTTATAAGAACATTTTAAAATTGAAATCCAAATATTAAATCTCGTGTTAATAATATATTTAAAGAAAATAAATATCTGTTATCCCTAAGGCATTAATACTTGATTTTGATAATAACAAACATTTGATCATAAAGTACTAGTTATGCTTGAGTTGATGTTAGTAAAGTTTCAAATGTAGTTGAAATATATCAAAAGGTACCATGCGAGGGAGTATAATTTGGATAATTCATCTACATGCATGCATAGAGAGGTAAGGCATCAAGCTTTTGGATATCAAGGCGATGATTTTATTGAAGCGTGAAGTAACGAAAACTAGTTTTGGGCTTATTATTTTGATATCTTGTAAACTAGTTCGTATTTGTGTGTGATTTTTAAATGACTTGGCTCAAGTGACATAGTTTAGACCTTAGGATTCTTTAATCATGTTTACCTTATCATCCTAAGTTTTCTTCGACCCCGTTTAGATTTGTTGGGACTTTCAGTTTTTTTTTTAATTTAAATTTGAAAAACCAACCTAGAATGCATTATGACCTATTAGGGGTATAACTGCACTGTTTTGAAACTACGGGATCAAAACTGTAATTTTTCTCAAGAACAGTTACAAACTGCTAATTTACGGTGTCCCTTATAAATACAACCTCATTTGATCACATCCAAGAGCCTAGACAAGTTTTCTAACATCAAAATGAAGTGTTTTAAGCCTTGTTGAGCCAAAACCTTCCATCCATACAAGACAATTTGTGCTTAGATTGATATTTCCTCTTTGAGGGAACTCTTTTCTTGTGCTTCAATTTCTATCCTTGTTGATTTAGTTTAATGTTCCATTTAATGAAATTAGGGTAACTATTAAGACCTATAAATGAATTTCTCAACCTTAAAAGCCTTGTAGCCTTACCATAACTAAAAGCATCTGCAATGCAAATATGCATTTTTGAGTTTCTAAATAGTGTCACATCAGCATTTCTATTCATTATGGGCCCACTTTTGAAAAAACAATTAGAGAAATACATATTCACATCTCTAATGCAATTATCAAAAGTCAAATATGCATCCATTTTATGACCAATCATTATAAAACAATTATTCCACTCTCTCTCCTCTTTTATTTTACAATTAAATGAGTTTTAATATTATTGGTGGAAAGAGTTAGAAATCCTAGTCAGCATTTCTAGGAGAGTTTCTAGAATTAGAAACCTAACTCCATAATCTCTAAATTTTTTTTGTCACATCATCTCCATATTGAAGTTAGATAATTGTATTGGAGAGAGTTTTTCTAACTTTTTAACTATCTATCCTATGTGGCAGTCAATTTTCTCCAAATGAATATTTGCATTGGAGATGCTCAAATTTCTGTTGTTAATTATCTTTGAATTCTAATGAAAAGAGGATTAAACCAAGAGAAGTTTTTTTTTGTGGAGGTCATGGCTATGATGAAGGGTGTGTTTGGTATGGCTTTTCAAGTAGAGCTTTTAGAATAGATCTTTTACCAATAGAGCTTTTAACAAAAAGTTGTACGTTGTTTGGTATTAATTTTAAAAAAAAAAAGACACTTTTAAGTTATTATATTGTTAGGGAATATGCTTTTAAAAGAGCTTTTGCTTGTAAAAATTACAAAAAATGATGTTGAAAAAGTATTTACAATGAAAGAGGTATATATTGGAGTATCTAAAATTTATAGATGGTAGTTGAGACAATTTCTATATTTTAAAAAAACTCAAAAAAAATCTTCTTGAGAAAATCCCAAATTTTGGGCTTCTTCTAGTTGACATAAAATAGCTTTTATAAAATTTGTTTTTAAAAGAGCTTTTGGTTGTACGAATTAGTAAAAAAAAATGGTGTTGATAATGTATTTATAATGAAAGAGGTAAATTATGGAATATCTAAATTTTATAGATGGTAGTTGAGACAATTTGAATGTTTTAAAAAAATATCAAAAAAAGCTTGGGAAAAGCCCAAATTTTTTGCTTCTCCTATTAGACATAAAATAGCTTTTATAATGTTTAAAAAAAACACTTCTTAAGGTTTGCCAAACAACTAAAAAGAATCTTAAAAGTGCTTTCAACATTCAAAAAAAAAAACACCTCTTTTGGCTAGTAGAGAAATCATATCAAACACACGGGAAGTCTGCACGTCCAATCTAATTTTTAGGGAAAATTACACAAACACCCTTAATTTAGTCGAAATTACATGAATATGGCACTTTTCCTATTAAAAAAAAGTGATGTGCACCCTTTCACACTTATAATGAAGGATTCAAGTATTTTTACCATGTGCAATTATCAACGTGTGGCTCTCTCCTAATGTTCGCGAGAGTAGATTGACAAGGGCCATTTACACTCATCAAAATGATATGTTTTACGTTATAAATTGAAGTTTTTGTTACCACTTGCAACCATAATCAAATATAAAATTAATATAAATGGCAAGCAAGGGATCATCCTCAGGGATCGGGATGGATAATTAATGCTATCTAATCTACGCTAGACTAACTAAGTGCATAAAAAGATAAATCATGGTTAGAAGAGATAGATGTTTGATTTGATAAAAAATAATAAGTAACAAGAAATGTAAAATAAAAGGAGTAATGGAAAATAGAATCTCAACAATCTAGAAAAGAATATGGATTAAAACAAATTAAGAGATGTCTAGGGAATCAATGGAGTAGCAATTGGACCATGGGCCATGTTTAAATAGCTTCATTAGTGCTCGATTCAAAAAATTAAGGACCGATCTCATTCGAAAGTGTGATTTGGCCGTAAACACTAAACCAAACTACTTCTCACCAAAATTCATCACCTATGATATTTAGAGTAAGGGAATAATGATGAGATCGGTTAGTGACGATCAAATGGTCTAGGCAATCGGGGGTGATATTCCCACCAATGAACCTATCTTATTCACTATGAGCCCTAATCAATCAAGGGTGTCAAGTCTCAACCAATTTTATCTCAAATTATCTTACCAATTTTGCAATTAATGAGTGATGGTCAATTCAATCACCTAAAGAATAAGATCTAATTAAGCAAGTGGATAAAACTATAATTGTGCAAATATATTATTGAAAGCTAAACAAAACCAATTGTTCGAAAGTTTCTCACATCAATCCCCTAGAATGAGGGTTTAGTTACACATGTTCATAAGCAAAGAAAAGAGGTAAAAAAAATAGAGAAATAACCCATGAGTCTCTCTTGTAAGCTTGATCCCTCATTGAGCTCCTTGCCTTCAATCTTGATGTAAAGAATGGAAGCTAGGATGTGTAGTGAACTAGGGTGAAATGGTAAGTGACAAAGGGAAGAGATGTAGAAGATGGGTAGAGAGGATTGATTGAGGGGAAGCAATCCAGATTTGATTTGTTGAGTTTTTGGGTGGAAAAGATTGGTACAAGATCTGGAATGGGTGATGAAGGTCGAATCTGGTGTGTGTATGGATGTTCTCTGAAATTGAATCTAAGAAATGTTTTATATGTAGGGAAAAACACGTGGCGGAAGCGAAAAATTGGGTTTGTATATTTTAAAATTTTTCCTTTTAAAAGAAAGAACCTTAACCCTTGATTAATTAACATATAGTAAAAGTGTCGATTTAAATCCGGTTGCTTCGAATTGAATCCTCAAGATCTTCCAATCCAATCACGAACGTGAATCACCTAAGAGTGTTGGCTCCCTTTTCTTTGAATTGTAAACCTGAGGATGGAAAAAACAAACATTTTTCTTTTGTTAGTCACAATAATCCTCCTAGAGAAAATAAATAACGTTTGGTCACTTGTGAATTCTTAATCTTTTTAATCAAGAACTCGTGTGAACCCTAATTCGATCTTGTGCATAAAGCCTTTTGATGTAATAGCTTCTAGTGTGCTATTGAAAATAAAACGCTCCTTATTCTTCTTCTCTTTGGCCGAATTCTACACCCCTTTCTTGAGTTGGAAGTTTTTTTTTATTCAAAAGCAAGAGAATAAAAATTTTCTAAAAAAAAACTTTTTTTTGAACTACCATTATTAATTCTGAATTTAATAATATATATATATATATATATATATATATGTGTGTGTGATGGCCTAATCTTCACTCAAGTAGGATTTCTACCTTGTAGCCAAATCCTCACACAAGTTGGATTTCTACCTTGTAGTCAAATCCTCACACAAGTAGGATTACTTTTTCACCAAGTCTCCTATTAACTTTGAGTTTTAACCCATATTCCAACTCATAAGCGTATTATCCAGTAATAAATTATTGAATATAATATTGTGACTATAACAAAAACTTCCTAATTTGACTAGATAAATAAAATACTTTTATGTATCTACTTATCAAATACAGTCTTTGATACTTATCATACTACCAACAATAGTATGACACTAGGAATCCTTCTCCTAGTTAGAAAAAGATTTTGACTTTTAATCAAACAATTAATTAATAATAAATTAATTGATTTCCATTTGATTAATAAAATAAAATAAAACAATATATTAGACTAATTAATTTAGCATTTCCGCCCAAGTACTTGTGCAATATATTATTTTTCCATTTTATTAAATCCATTGGACTTTATTAAAAAGTCCACATGTGAACTAGATCTGTTCTTACTATAAAAGAAACGAGTCCACATGCCTTAAATTTAATACATTAATAAAATCTAGCAGCCCATTTAATTAAAATGTGCAAATTATATTCTTAATGTATTAATGGAATGCTAAACGCACCCCATTAGGGACACCCTAGGATTCCTACATCCTTGGCAGCCCATTCCAGGCCTTTTTGAAGAGTTATTGTGTGTCTTGATCACACATGACCACACCTCTCCAAAACTTTTGGATTCCGAAATCCAAAAACAATTCTAGATGGACCCAGAAATTGGTCCGGTAGAATATATCAAGTGATCCATGCAAGTTCGTGAGGATTGGGGATCTTGGCAGGCTATCTAATTTAAGCTTCAATAGACATAACCTAATCACAATCAACAAATGATTCACTTAGGTCTGATCTATTAAATAGCTCCTTCCACTAAAGGGCTGAAATTGAACTCTTAAATAAAGATAGAATAAGATAATATTTCTCATTCGTACCCTAGACAATCTTATTGGAGATAGTGTATTGAATGTGCATTTTTATATGTCGTGAATGCAAGCCAAACAAATTTAAAGATCCTGATATGCGCTCAAACTAGTATAAAACTAGTATGTGGCAAGTATGGGTATCGTTCCTCAAAGATCGAGCGATAGTTATGATTAAACTAATGCCTTAGTTAAAAATGCAAGAAAAGTAAACTAATATGGTTTTTGAGAAAAAAAAAAGTAAAGCTAAAATGTAAACTAAGCTAAATTGTACTAATCTAAAAAGTATAGATATATGATAAGTGGATTAAGGAATTGATGAATTCAACTAGCAAACCATGGGTAAAGAATGAACTCACTTTAATTGTCATTAGCTAATGTAACCACCCTAGGATGTATAGGAGTGATTATTTACCACTTGTGAGTGCCCAAACCATCATGTATAGCATTGGCCACCCACAATTGGTTATACAATGAAAGAACATCCATCAAATAAGGGACAAATCTCTTTGTTAAAAATCACCAACCCATCATGTATAGGTTGATGCTTAATCTATCACATGAAAACAATCCTAGAATGTATAGTCTTGATTACCCATGCAAGATTAGAATTAGGTGAGATTAATAAGTCTGGATATCACTTGGGTCATGTACCCTTGTTCAATCCTCCTATTCAATTGAGCTTAAAAAGCCAAGCATCATGTATACTTAATTCTCTATACATATACTTTCTCAAACAACTCATGAAGAGAGTCATGTACAATCAAACACAAATTGCTCTTGAAATCAAGTAAAGCATTGAATAGAACAAATTAGATAGATTTTCATAAAAGATATAGAGTTCATTACAAATACCCATATTTATAAGTGAATCACATCAATCCCTTAATGGGATTTAGCTATTCATAACAAATGGAATAAAGAATAAAAAGAAGGGAAGTAGAAAAGACCCATGTAGAACCTTCTTTCTTCAAGCTTCAATCCACCTCATATGTCCTTATGAGTAGCAATTGATGAAGATGATGATGGGTTTTTGGTGAGAAAGGTTTTTGAGATTTAGAGAGAGAAAGAATGAATGGAATTGGTGTATGGTCGTGGGTCTCCTCCTTTCAAAAATCACATTTGAAAAGTATTTATACTTCCTTCAAAAATTAGGCCAAAATGATGATGTGGCGAGCTGGGTATCCTGTATAGCACGGGTAGGTTACCCGTGCAGTTACCCGTGCAGTCTTCATTTCCCTTCATATTTGCACAATGTGCATGGGTGGATGACTCGGGCACCACTCATGCAGTTGTTCCTTGCCCAAGGCTCTGCTCACTGGGTTGTGGATTGCACGGGTCATACCCGTGTAGTTACCCATACACTGAGGATCTTCAACAATTCATCTTCTGGTGCACGGGTAAGTGCACAGGTGTACTACCCGTGCACTTTTGGCTTCTTCACTTCATTTGTGCACCGATTTGTTCTTCTTATCCCAGTTCACGCCTTTTTACCTATTGCCTGCAAAAACGATCAAAATAGCCATAAATACACCTAAAAACACTCGAGAACAGCGCAAAGGAAAAGGATGTGAGGGCCAAAATATATAAATATTTGGTTCGATCATGTATCCTCGTGAAGAATATCAGTAATCGCCAAGAGCTTATAGACCGCCTATAGCTCTCCTAGTTACCATATTAACTCATATGACCACATTTTGAACTTGGATATTTTGACTTGTCCAGAAGCCATGTTTCAATAGACACTATTGAAAACTTAACATTAAGATTTAATATTCAATACCTCAAAATATCTGTATGATGATATTCTATTCACATTTAATAAATAGAGCCATGATGTCCATATCTATAAATGAAGTCCTCTATCGATTAACAAATGAATACCACCAAACTATCGAGGATAGACTATGATATATAATCATACTCATTAATTAAATGATAACACTTGTAACCATAAGTCCATCATTTATCTCAGGATTGAGATAGACTCTCCGATTGTCCTCAAGTGAAAACTTTTATCCATTGACGGTTCTGGATAAAGTATTTCACTGTGATCCTATTCAATGCACCTAATGCACTAGATTCTTTTACCCAAAGACACTACACTTTGATGATTTTAGACTCATCATAACACATTTGATCCCACTCAAATGCTAGCAAAAGAATCTACAACTTTAACAAGGTAAAGGCGTCCAACCTTTATCTTAAGTTGTGAACATTGTTCAAGACTAACTAAAAAATTGTGTCTACCTCCTACATATCCAGATGTACGAACAATTCTTCATCTCTCATAGTCTTTTGACCTTATGATTAATTACTTTTGACAATTATAACAATTAAACTATAAATGCTATAAGATTTGTTAAACTAGAAATCACTTTATTAATATGAAAAGATTGTCAAATACATCATTACACTCTGGTTATTGAGCATAACCCTAACATTATAGTGGTCCAAGAAACAAGCTTGTAACCGCTAGATTCGCTGAGGTGGCAAGGGTCGCGGCCCAATTGTTGCGATTTGGACCCAACGACATTGGTCGGAAAGACAATTATACAGATCTCGATCTTGTTTTTGCAGTCTTCAGCTTAGCGACCCTAGGAGCGACATCTAGATTTGAGACTTCGCCATGGGTATCGCGGTGGTTGCCCAGCGACGCAATGGTAGTGATTTTCTCTGGTTCTACTCTTCACTGTCTGCATCTTTCATTGTCGCGGTTTCCCAGTAGCGACTCAAAGGGGGAGACATTCTTTGGACTTGGCTTCACTGGTTTGCTCTTCAAATGTCGCGGTTGCTACCCCGCTACGCAACGGGCACGCCAATCTCTGATTTGGTTGTCTCTATTTGTTGCTAGCAACCATGTGAGCGACACTTCATTTGCTTGATTTCTTCTTTCATTTTTGTACTTTTGACCACAAATTCCCCAAGTTAAGCCCAAATGCCTCTGTGATGTGAAATTACGTGCAAAGCTCAATTCAAGCTATCAAATGACGGGATTTCACCTGAGAACGTACAAAAAGAGTCGTAATTATGGGCCAAAATTATGTGTAAATTTGGCTTGATCATAGACATCTTGCAGTTATACTTATGATAATATATATCTGAACCGCTCATATATTACTCAATCTCGACACTCGACTAATCTGCTTGTTTGGTGTCAGATTTTTTTTATAAAAAAGAAAAAGACAAAATGAATTCATCATCTCATATTATCAATGTGGATAAAAATTTAGAATTTGCGTACCTTGCATTGAGAGTTGATGAATTGAACTAAAAATTGCATCAAAATATGACTTGCATCGAAGATATTATTGTTTCAAATTACAATTGTGTGCTTCAATGTAAGTCATTAAGGCACTATTTTTCCCATTAATCGAGTGTTTCATTGAGTTATGCAAATACTGTTGCGGGATACAATATTGAAGCATCGGTGTCTAATGGTGTTGTTCACTAACTAAATTAGAACATGAAAACCTTTGATGTGGCTTGTCAAGATAAGAAATTCTATCATTACGCGAATTGATTGAATATCAGCGAAATTGAATGCAAGAAAAATATTTGTTGTGTAAGCAAATTGGAGGATGAGCCAAAATTCCAAATAGAAATGATAGAGTAGTGTAGTCTAATTCTGTAGGTACGCTTGCAAGCTAGTGGTGTGCATGGCTCTAGGGGAGGAGATAGGCAAGGGCTAACAGGGGCCAACAGGGGCCATGACCTTCCCAACCAAAATATTTTCAACAAGTTTTTCATGTATAAAATTGTCGTAATGTATGTTATATAGACAATGACATCTCTGATCCATCCCATTATTTTTTTAATTAAAAACATAATTATTATCCTTTAAAGGTTGGCTCAACCAATATATCTAAGAAAGTTTGATGTGAGACAACATCAACAGTATGAGTCTTTGACCATAACCGTTTTAGGAAAAACTTATTCATCTGTTCCTATTTAATAATGTATTTAATGAGCAGATTTCACGGATATTACTAATAATGATCACTAATCTATTATGTCAAGTTCTACGACACAAATCTCAAGACATTTAACAATTAAGAGATACTATATGTGATAGATTATTTACTAAAATACGTTCATTTTGTGAGACATGCAATGCCGGTCCTGACTTTTTAGAGGCTCGGAGCGAAGATCTAAAAAATGGGCCCTTGTACATATGAAAAGTTCCAAAAAATTATCAGTAATAAATCTTCAACAATATTCAAGATATAATATAGTCCTACAAAATAAAATCACACATACAACACGGTAGAGAGTAACAAAACATCATTGAAAATATCTTCTTCTAACATTTTGAGAAGCAAATTCATTAATAACATTTTCAAATTCAATCTTTTCCAGCATTTCCTTTTCAATACACAAGATTGCCAACTCATTTAACATTTCTTGTGACATTGTTGACCGCAAATAAGATTTCAATATTTTTAATTTAGAAAAACTTCTTTCTATAGATGCCACAGTTATAGGTATAGTCAATGATATCCTATAAGCAATTGATACATTCATATAACAATCTGAACCTTTTACAAACTCAAGTATTTCAATGGTAGTATTTTTTTTCTCTTGGTAAAACAACTTGTAACACTCTCAATTCAGAAAAACACTCTTAAATCAGAAAACAAATCATTTGAATAAACATCTGAATATGTATCATGAAGAAGTTTGCCATTTTTTGTTTGTCTTTGGTGGGTGGAGTCGTGAAGATTGGAGAAGAATAGAAAAAGTGATGAAAGTCTAAAACCCTAAAAGAAATGGGTATCGTTCGAGCAAAAAAGTCAATAAAACGATATTTAGAAGAAAAAAAACACTAAAATGAATTGGGCATCAGATGGGGGATGAGGCCTTTATATATATATATATATATATATATATATATAATATATATATATACAATAATTATCAAGTGAGGTATACCTTATTTTAATTTCGGTAAGGACCTTGATGAAATTACATAGATTTTTATGAATTTTGATTTGAATTTTTGTGTGGATGATAAGTTCATTGAAATAACCTATGAATAAAATTTGAGAATTTTTCAAGTACTAGAACTAATTATCTCGATTTTGTTAAATATAAAGGCATTGAAAAAATGAGTGAAATATAGGAAAATTCAAAACAATAGTTCTAATACTTGGAAAATTCTTAAATTTAAATCATAGGTAAATTTCAATGAACTTATCATCCACACAAAAATTCAAATCAAAATTCATAAAAATCGATGTGATTTCATCCAAGTTCTTACCGAAATTAAAGTAAAGTATATCTCATTTGATAAGAACTATATATATATATATATATATATATATATATATATATATTTTGTAAGTTTGGGCTTTTTGAAAACAAGGGCCCTTTTTTTCCTTTTTTAAAGCAATATATTTCTATTGGGCATTTTTTATTTCAAAATTTGGCCTGTATATATAAAACTCAAAACAAGTAAAAGGAGTCACTCGGGAAACGATGGGCCCTAGGCCAGCGCCATGGTGCCCTAGCCCAAGGCAGTTCTGGAGACATGCAACATAGATATTCCAGATATGAATATTCGTTACATTGCAATACGAAATCGAACTCACTATCAACAAGAGAATTATACAATTGAACAGTATTACTAGGTATATATATTTGATGTTGCTTTTCATTCTCAGTTACAAAAATTAAAAACAAGTACATGTTCGATTATATATGAATTTTTGGATTTTAAAGAACGTTTATTTATTAATTTATAAGACTAAACGGTATTATATCTTGTTTTTTAAATTTAGTTTTAAAATATTAATATATTTGTCTTGTATAAACTTGAAAAAAAAATTATCTCATCCCCAAAATCAAAATCCTGACTTCACCCGGCCTGAATTGACTCCAATTTAGAGAGTGTTATACACTCGTCCAATAAACAGTACGAACAACCCTTGACTATAACCATTAGATCAAACTATATTTAAATCAAATTTCATTTCTCTTCAAAAACTAATCTAATTTCATTTAATTTAATTTTGAGACAAACAGCTCTTTAAAGAGTTGTCTTTTCTATTCAAATTACACATAGAGCACAACTTCCGAAAGTTGTGTTATTTACATTAAAAATTATTTATTTGAAAAAATTTCAACAATAAATAACTAATTAAAGTATTTATATGTATAAAAGAATGAAAAGAAAGTTATATCTGTCAAACATTTTAACTGATCCCAATCCAAAACTGTCTTTGCACCATAAAATTGTCTATTAAAATCTCAATCCAATAATCCCTCTGAATCTTTTTTATGCGAAAACACTTTTGTATCTTTTAATTGATCAAGCATTAGTAATTATAGATTAAAAAGCTCATATAAGATACGTGATGAGATGAATCTTAGAGATCCCATTATATTCCAAGCTCATGCCACTGATTCTCACAGATGTGTCATTGCTGACTTGGTGAAATTTGAGCCATCAACATTTTGTTATAACTCCAGATACATAACTGAATCATTACAGTTAGCTGAATCATTACAGTTATTTCATGTTACAAATAAAACAACTCAGCTTAACACAAGAAGACCCCCGCCCCCCCCCCCCCCCCCCCCCCCCCCCCCCCCCCCCCCCCCATCCTACTAGGGGTTTGAATCTAAAATAGAGACAAATTACCGTTAAAAAATAACAAATATATATATATTTCTCTCCGGCAACAAAAGCAGCCCTCTGGTGAGGAAGCAGTGGACGGCCGGAAGTGACATTAACATTAACTAGTAGTTTAATGGTCGGCCAAAATGACACGTACAATGAAACCACCAAAGTTTGCATTACGTTGCCACCATATATCAATTCAAATCGCATATGGTATTACTTTGATCATCGTGGTCATGAAAGAACTCCGATGGAGGCTTTGTTGCCGCGATTCGAGCTACAGATTGTTGCAGCTTTCTCTTTCAGCCAAGCTTTTCACTTTCTTCTTAAACGATTCGGGATACCTACCATTGTTTCCCAGATTATTGTAAGTGCATGCTGGTACCTTTTCATCAACTTCCTCCTTCCTTTTGCAATTGATTTTATGCATTTTATGCTTAATAATCGATAAAAACTGTTTGATTTTATAGGCCGGCATAACCCTCCGTCACGTGATACAGGGGTTCAATTTGGATCCTGAGAACATAATGTCTTCATTTACAAGTCTGGATATACTTGACATGGTATCTACATTAGGTTACATTCTATTTATGTTTCTAATGGGAGTTAAAATGGATGTTACTATGATCCATAGAACAGGAAAAAAGACATTGTATAGTGCTATTCTTTGCCTGGTGGTACCTTTCCTACTCGGTTTGGTTGCTGTCGAAAGAGTGTGCACGTTTTGGGATTTAGACGGCAAGGATAGGAGAAAACTCATTATTGTAGTTGTAGCTCAATGTCTGAGTACATTTCCGGTCATCGCTTGCCTCATCAGCGAACTTAAGATCCTGAATTCCGAACTTGGAAGATTAGGGCTTTCTTGTGGCATAGTCAGTGACATGATATGTCTAATTCTTTCCATGTCTACAATCTGGGTCATGAGCATATATAGAAAATCAACTAAAGCAGTTCTTATAGATTTGGCAGCAATGGTTGCATATATTGTAGTAGTGGTATTTGTAATCAAGCCATCGATGATCTGGGTTGTGAAACAAACACCTGAAGAAAAGCCTGTGAAGAGCTTGTTCATCAACAACATAATCATTCTGGCATTGGGTACCGCCTTTCTATCTCACTTGTTTGGGCAGTATGTCATCTTCGGACCGTTCATTTTGGGATTGGCCATACCAGATGGACCGCCACTGGGTTCTGCTCTGGTGGATAAACTCGACCCCATCGTGTCAGGCTTGCTCATTCCTCTTTACGTGACCTTGTGCACGATAAGGGTCGATCTGTTAAACCCCAGATGTGATGATGATCTGTTCAAGAGTACTGCAGTGATTGTTGCTGTGGTTTTGTTGGCTAAATTTGTAGCTGGGTTGATTCCTCCATTGATTTGCAAAGTACCCAAAAGGGACGCTATTGCACTTGCTCTCATCATGAGTTCCAAAGGCATTGTTGAGCTGACCGCCTATACTACCCTCGTAAACAAGCAGGTATACCTATTTTCTCATATTTTCCTGTATTACCATTTCAGATAGGTTTAACATCAAAGACCTCAAAATTTGCATTGATGATCATGTGCAGATTATAACCGAAGGGATGTTCGGGTTCTTATTTCTTACTGTTCTAGTGACAGCAACCGCCGTGCCAGTCCTCGTGAAATACCTCTATGATCCTTCGAGGAAATATGCCGGCTATCAGAAAAGGAACATCATGCATTCCAAGGGCAACTCAGAGCTCCGCATACTTGCCTGTATTTACTGGCCAGACAACATCCCTGCCATTATCAATTTTCTTCAAGCTTTAACCCCAACCAGAGAGAGCCCTGTTGCTGTTTATGTTCTTCACCTAATCAATCTAAGTGGCCGAGCTGCTCCGCTCTTTATCTCCCACAAAATGCAGATGAAAACCATCTCCGACCGCTCTTACTCTAAGAATGTCATAATTTCTTTTGGCTGCTTCGAGGAAAACAACCCGGGAACTGTTTCTGTTCATCCCTTCACAGCAGTCTCTCCACACAAGCTCATGCATGAAGATGTATGCACGCTCGTGCTTGACAAGCTCACGTCGCTTGTCGTGCTCCCATTTCATCAAAAATGGTTCATCGATGGGTCGGTTGAATCGGAGGACAATACAAAAAGAGCCTTGAATCGCTCTGTTCTTGACAAAGCCCCTTGTTCTGTTGGGATTCTTGTTGATCGTGGCTATCTAGGAAGGTTTACTTCCAAGGAACTATCATTAGGTTTAGGGTCATCTTTTTCAGTTGCTATGATCTTCTTTGGAGGTAGTGATGATCGAGAAGCATTGACATTGGCCAAACGAATGAGACAGAACACCAATATTATCCTAACCGTCGTGAGATTCATCGCCAAGAAAAATGAGATCAGCACTGATTGAGAAAAAGTGCTTGATTCCGAGGTGCTGAAAGATATTAAACCTGGAAGCACTATTAATGAACGTTTAAAATACACAATGGAGATGGTGAACGATGGAGAAGAAACCTTGTTCAAGATTCAATCCATGGCAAGGAAACATGACCTTATTATAGTTGGAAGGAGAAACAACGTAGAAACCCCACAAACTTCAGGTCTTGGTCACAAATTAAGTGAATTCCCAGAGCTTGGGATTGTGGGGAATTTTCTTGTCACAAAAGATCTTCCTAGAAGATATTCAGTCTTGGTTGTGCAACAACAGCTGACAACCTAGTAAAGTGTAAAAATATGGAAATTCTTGAGGATTTATTAATCAGGGATAAGAGGATCACACAACATTGTTAAGGAGTCCAGACGATGCCAATAGATCGAAGGACTAGCTCTACTTCACGATTACCAAATTTTGCAGAGAAATTTTCAGTCAAAAGCCTGTCTTCTCCACTTTCAACCTGTTGAATTTTATAGAAAATACAACATACATTGTATTTTAAAGATACTGTGCCCAAACAATTTATAGGGTAGTCAAAATCGGATGACAGAATTGCATGTACATACTCAAAATCAGCATTTGATAACCAACAATTTGTTTTCTATTGATTTTGTAGTTCTTTAGAGTACATTAATGTAGTGCTGCTAATAATGTCTTCCTTTTTATACATGCCGGTTTGAGTAGTTGAGTCTCAATAGTCTCGTGTACATGATATAAATCTGAAATTTGAACCAAAATAAAGCTTTTCAAGTATGAAAAAACAAGAATAATAATACTGGTTTGAAGTAATTTCAGGAAGTATGACATCCCGAATTATGTATGAAAAACAATGTTTTCTCAGAGCAATGCTGTTAAGAGAAGCTTTCTACATTTCTAAATCAACAATATACAAACTATAAACATTAATCAATCACAGTGACGCGCTTCAAGAGAAAGGTATACCATCACAAGTCATTGATGCTGGAAAGACCAATCCACAATAGAAGCCTTCGCGGCCGGTCCAGAAACCTAGCTTGCCATGCAGGCTCATCACTTTCATGGACAAAGCCACTCTTCATGTACAAGTTCTTTGCTGGTTCATTGTCAACAGCGACATGGACATACAGATCACTTATACCTAAAAACAGTTCAGCAAAGTCGGTCCATATTTTAATAATCAGCATATGCTTCAGGCATAAAATCCAATATTATATACTCAAGTAAGAATCTATAAAGAAGTAAAAGGAATATGTCCAAGATATTACAAAAGCACAAACTTCAGGATTGGAGACATGGGTACGAGAAAACATAATATAAGACAGAATGAGGGAAATTAGCAGTCAGAATCCGTGTGAAGTAATATATTAACCTTACCATTCCAAGTTAGTAACAAAATACATTTAATCTGAACTTAGACAGTAACTGAAATGGAGGTGTGTTACAATATGTTTTCAAGTCATCCAAACAAAGAGGTACCACATTTTTGTTTTACAGACGACCCAAAAAGAATTAAATTAAACAAGTATAGTTTTGCCTGTCGTGGCTTCCTGTCCAATTATAGACCTGGGCAAATTATACTCAATGACTCATAATTGAGTTACTACAAGAAAACAATCCTTAATCAGTAATTAGAGATACAAATTATTGCAATACGCAGATATGTATGAAAAGGAGCCGGGGAAGCTATTCCACAAATAAGTTCCGTCATTTTCTGGCATAAGGTGAAACATCATTTCTATAAACTTACACTAATCAATGGTTACTTAAAACATGGCTGTCCACTTTTTCCTTCTTTTCATTATTTTACACACCCCTCAAATCGAGCCAACAACAAACACATAGTACACATGAACAGAGTTTTATAGATAATCAATATAATCATGGAAATCGATGTCAATCTAAACATGAGAATAGCTAAGTATTAAGTCTTTACCCCATCCCTGAGCTACTATCTTTGACTTTGCAACAAGTTCATAACCCAAACCATTTCTTTGCAGCTCCTTTGCTACACATACATTGCTCAGGTATGCTCTCCCAAAATCAGCTCCAATACCCTGTTGAAATAAAATTCCTAAGGCTGATCAATTCTATTAAACATAAATTTCTTTTTTCTGTTATAATCTACAGCAAAAAATCATGCCATACATAATAATCTCATGAATATTATGAGTAAGCACATGAAACATCGAATAACATAGTACTTAAATCTGAAGAGCTACCTCTGGTTTCTTTCCTCTTATTTCATCTGGAAGCCTGAGACACTGATTAACATCAAGGGTCCCAACCACCACTCGATCTTCTCCATCATCAGTAAACTGCAAAAGAAATGGAAGAAAACAATACAATGTTGTCAGTGTGCAAGCATTGAAAATTCAATTATGTACATAACACATGAACCACACACAGAAGTGCACATCAAATAACACTCAGATTTATTGAAGACTGACTCTGGTAGACTAGGACAAGAGGTACAGCAAGAATTTAACATAGTGATTGCAAAATAATATGTTCATAAACATTCTACAAAATAAAAATGGTAACTCCTGTGACTGGGACGATGACAATCTAGCAAGATAAGCAAGTAATTTACTTCAACCTTTACATTATTCTTCCATTATTAAAAAAATATGAAAATATTAAGATGGCAGTGGTAGATAAGTGTTGGAACTTTAGTGGTCATAACTCATAACTCGTAAGGATGAGTATTATGATTATGAAATAAAACACAACAGGAATATATGTGACAAAGAAACCAGTTAAAAGGACATAACATGAGAAACTAATCGCAAATATACAATAAATACAAAAGAATCAAGACGGTGGTAGAGTTTGTGAAGATATTACACTAATGTCAGTGGAATGATAATCAGACAAATGCACGTCAAGGTCTAACTTCTAAGGACTCTATATAAACCTAGCAAAGGCTTTCTTTATCCATGGACTCGACACATAGCCTGGAAAAAGCTAGACATAAGCAATGATAATTTTCAAAGTATTGCCTAAATTATTCAAAAAAACAAAAGGGCCAGAACTTTCTACCAACCACTTTCATCATTTGTATGCAGCACAAACTTATTTCCAGGTATAAAAGAAATTCCAGTATTTTTCCTCTATTGGCTCTTCACCTCCCTCACTAAATTGGTCAGATATCAAAATGCCAGCAAAATTATATGCACATTCTAAAAGGTATTGCAATTAGTTATGAAATTACAACATAATATTAAACTTCCATCAGAATTCCCAAATCTTCTCAACAATTTTACAAATAATTTTTTTTTTTTTTGATATACCACCTAGTGTATTTCGATTCGAACACACATTGGGCGTGGTTTACAAGTTATGCTTTTATAGTGGGAATTCATTGATAAGACGGTGACACCCAAACTAGCCTAGATAGTTCACGAAGATGATTTGCCGCAACTTAAATTTCCCTCAGTATCCTTTAATTAGACCAAACACTACAGTTTATTGATGTGGGATTACATAATTGAAGAAGCTAAATATACAAAGTGCAACAATACGTAAATCGGGATACTAAATGCAGGAACTTCATTATGATCAAAGAAAGAAAGAAAACAAACAAACCTTACATGCAGCACATAAATCATCCGACAAGCTTGAAAGCTGTGACAATGGAACAGTAGCATTTATGCAAGAAACCCTTCCAAAGCCCGTCCGCTTTCCAGCAATCCGTTCCTTCAATGCTTCAAACTCACGCTCGGCCAAGTACTTCTTATGATCCTAATAGAACTTGACAAAGCCAAAATACCATCAGTATCATATTCATAGACGATAAAAACACCTACAATGCAGTTGTATATAAAATAAAATCCAAAATTCAATAATAATTGCTCCAACCGAAACTTTAGAGTACAATAATTGATTAATGAATAATGCTACCTTTCCCAAATAATGTGACATCACTAAAATCCAATACTTTCAATCATCCAAATCAAGTAAAGAGAAATCAAGGATGCCACATCATTAGAGCATCTCTAATTGTATAAGCAAATTTGGATCTTCAAAAGTTGTCACCTCAGCATTTGAGGGTTGTTTTCAAGGATTGCTAAAATTGATGATTATGTAGTCTACAATGGTACATTTTTTCTAAATAAAAAATCTACTCCTTCACACATTTTTCACTATTCCCGTTCATTTTTATACAACGAAAAAAAAATTCCATAAGTTAAATTCAAAACTATATTCTCAGTTAATAAATATTTAGCTTTAAAACAAACTATTGATTGTTGTTACAAAATCATAATAAAATTTTCCTTCAATTTATCATTGGCCAAATAGGGTAAAAATAAAAAAAAAATAACAATAAAAAATAAAAAACTATAAAAGACAAGAGAAGGTATATGATATGGGTATTTATCCATTCGTAATGAGGAGACAAATTTTACCTGATTGAAAGGGTCAAAACAATGATAAGATACATATGTGATAAGAGAAAAAAGAGAAGAAAAAAAAAAGTTACAGATGGGAGGGAAAGAATAAAATTACAATAGCATTATTTTGAGTTTATCTCTAGTAAACATATAACTATGAGTATACTTATAGAACATTTATCCATCTCATCATTTTTTGCCATGCATTTTTGGTTAAGTTTGTATTTAGTGATTGAAAGTCAATCTTCTAATATGATTATTGAAGAGACAATTTGATTATTGATGAAAGCTATTACTAAATTTTAGTGACTCTATTGGACGGTGTTTTTAGGATAAATAACCAAATTAATTTTGATTATTTGTACTTTTGATGATACCATTAGAAATGCTCTTAGGGCACCAATCGGCAAAGTAGCATTATTGTTGTTTAATCTTAACTTAATTAAACAGTAATTATAAAACCAATTATATTTAGGAAGCTTCTCTCATGCTGACTGACCAATGCGGATTACTGTTTCTCGTAAACTCCAAACATTTAGAATTCACTACAAAAACAAAAATTCCCGTGAACCCAAACGTTAGAAATTTACAAAAAGACAAAAATCCGGATCAGAAATATTCATAATTGAGAATTTTCGTATTTATTATTAATACCACTAGTAAACTTCAATTTCATTACAGTTGACTATTATTGGTAGATAACTGATTTGAATTTTTTATTTTCTTTTTTATTTTTTTTTTCTGGGATGGAAAATTCAAAATTCTTTCTAATTTCTAGGCATCCAAACGGAAAATGAAATGAGTAAAAAAAAGAGCATGAATTGAGAAATATGATGACACAGAGCGACTCACTAGGACGCTGAAAGTGTTGGGGTCGAAGTCATAGAAGGATCGGACGCGGAGGCAGGCGGCGGCCCAGAGCTCGTCCTCCGACGCCGTTTCGGAAACGAACAAGGAGGAGAGGAACTCCCGGTGAGGGGGCGTGCAGACGTGTAGGGCGGTGATGATTGGACGGAGAGGAAAGCGGCGAGAGAGAGTGAGCGAAGAGGATTGATGGTGCAAGACATTGTAGAATTCAGGGGCCATAAAAGAGAGTGAAGAAGATGAGAGCAGAGCCATTTTTGTATTAGTGTTATCTTTTTCTCCGGCCTCAAGTCTTCTCTTTCATTCTTCGTAGATTCTCTCTTTATATACTCCCAACTTCTTCCAATTCCCCCCGGATTGGGCGGGGCCTTGTTGGCCCATTAGGCCCAATCATTTGGACTCAAAAGGCTGGTAATATTTTCACCTTAATAAACCATCTTCACCCCGCCAATGTGGTTTGATGAATTGATGGTAAAGCACATTCATTTTGTCCGGTTCCGTACATTTTTAAGAAGGGTACACTTAAAGAAATTATTTATACACAAATAAAGAGGAAAAAAAGATGGACTTCGATCTTCAACGACCACGAGTTATAGAAGAAGATGAACTTCGAACAAGCTGGAGAAAAAGATGAACTTCGAACAAATTTACAGAGCTTTTAAAGTTAGAGATAGAAGTAGATTTCAGACAACATAAAAGTAAGAAAAAGTTAAAACAAAAAATAAAATAAAAAATATATAAAGTAAAGGCATTTTTAGAAATCACTTATTTTGGTGCCTTTAAAACTTAAATTATTAAAGGGGTGACATTCTTGAAACACCAATTCAAAAGAGTGACTATTTCCGCTAACACATATTGTATTGTTAAATTTTAATAAATAGATAGATTTGAAACATAAATTAAATCAAATATTTGTAAAGCATATAACTTTGTCCATTTCAATTAGAAAATTAAAGAAAATGATGAAATGGGGTTATCTTAGTAGTATACTCGTCTTTCACACCTATAATATTGAGACTGTGGGTTCAAACAAAAGCGGCTCAATAACATATGAGGCCTAAGCCGAAAATCTTATATTACGCCTTTTGTTTTTTGTTTTTTGTTTTTTCGAAATATTACAATAATTTGGGATTTTAGGTGAGGGGGATAAACTTGAACCCACAATCTCATAGCGTAGGTGTGAGAGGCAAATCACTAGACCACTCTATTTATATAGTAAACTCGCATTCATGCTTAATTACTTATAAAATAGATATGGTGTTACTCAAATTCTCATCATCAACGAGGAAATGGAGGCGAACACCACTTAAACTAAATCCGAGAATGAATATATTTTTTTAGGTTAATCTAAATTAATTGAAAACAGTTAGTATCATTTAGTTGGAAATTAGAAAAATAAATTCTAAAAGAATTATACTTTATATTAAAAATATCAATCTACATGATAAGATTACATAAGATATAGATCATGAAAAACATAATTGAAAATTAGAAAAAAAAAATAGTCCTTAAGAAAAGGTCTAGGGTCTTAGAAACTTTAAAGATCAATAGTGAAAACAAAATAAAGCATTTAGACAAACTAATCAGTACTAAAGATAAAATTAAATTATTGGAACAACTTCGAAAAGATTATTCCCAAAGAGCATCGTCTTCATCATCATCATCAACACTGAATCAACCTGATTAGATGAACGCTGAATTAAACAATATAAAAGAACGTTTAGAATACTGTCAAAACATTATAAACCAGTTGACTAGTGAATTAGAAAAAGCAAATTCCTTAGATATTAAAAACATTCATAATCTCAATGCTAGATTAAGTGGTCTTAAATTAGCAGAAAACCGTTGGAATAAATTTTATAGGAATTTAGTAGAAAGAGGAAAAGAAATAAGTACTCATAATCTTTTAAACTGTTTATTAAATATTTGTTTTGCCAGACCAATAGAAGAGTTTGTTTTATTTCTAGAACAATTAAACTATTACGAAACCGAAAGAATTTTTCTTATATTAGTAATTAGAAATAGACAAGTAGTTAGAGAATTTGTAGTCCCAGAAAAGCTAAGATTAGCTAAAGCAAGGTTTTTAAGATTAATAGATATAGATATAGACATAAATGAATTTTGTGGTAAAATAAGATTGAGCATACAAACCAAAGGTTTTAATATGAATGCAGAGTATAAGAACCTTAGAGTAAAAATATTTGTTTTAGGAAGATGTTACAATAAATATCATAAAAAATTTAGATTTATCAATAAAAGTATAGTCGAACATTTTCATAGTGATTATGTACAAATGCAAGTCCCTAATAAGCTTAAGAAAAGCGAATTACAAGGATTAGAATGGAAGTTACCTGACTTGGAAAGCCAAGAATTAAAAGTACCTGAAAACAGTAGTATATATGTTGACAAAAGAAATCAGACTTTCCAAAAATTCAAAGATTATAAAAAGAAAGCTAGTCTATTAATAGAAGAAGATTCTGATAATGAAATTAATATGTTACATTTAAAACAACGAATAGACAAGCTTAAAACCCTCTCCAAGAATCGAGACCATATAATAGACTTAATCTTTAATGAACCTAATGATTATTTACAAGATAATATATTTGAAAATATTTGTAATAATCTAGACTTAGATGACAATGACATAGATGAAATCCTTCTAGAAAATATGAATTTTGACCAACTTAGAAATAGTCTACAAGATATATGTTATATAGAAAATGAAGTATTTGTAGGAGAAGATAAAACAAAAGTAGAAGAAGGACAAGGTAGCGGACAAAGTGGTAGGATCCCTGATATAGAGGATTTACCAGAATCTAGAATAGATGATTATTTAGCAAAACGTGGAATACATGATTCCAAAGAAAGTTATAAAGATTATAAAGATAAAGAAAGAATTTATAAAGCTAAAACAAAATTAGAAAATTAGAGAAAAGAGCAAGAGGCTAAAGATATATTAATATTAAGTCTACAAGGTCATAGGCCTAGTGAATGGAAAACCATATTTAATAAATGGGAAGGAAATTTAATTAGACATTCTATGGAAGCCTTGAGCAGTATTGTAGATTATAAATATAAATTAGTATATCTTGAAAGTACGTTAGGATACAATGAAAAACAAGTATACTTAGGATGGAGAGAATACATGAAAAAGGATGAAACTAGAAAGCTAGAATTAGATGAATTAGAAACTAATATAACAGTTTTGAGTTTTATTGATGGTATTAGAAAATGTATTTTAGGATCATCAATGGAAGAAGTAGATGATACCCAAAAGCAAATTAGAGCAATTCGAAGCTTAGAACAATTAAAGATATGTGATTTACATTATTTTGATCATTATATAGATTTATTTTATAAATATTAGAGTCAAATAGGAAGACCATACGACGAAGAATTATTAATGAAGTTTGTAACCAAATTACCAGGAAAGATAGGTGAAAGATTGTATAAAGATTTAAGTGAATGGTTCAAAAGTAGAAAAGAAGAAGGTTTATTTTGGCAAGTTTCTTTAATCCCTGCAGTAGAATTTGTTAGAAAAAAAATTAGAGACCTTTGTGATGAAGAAAAGTTTAGAAGACAAGCACAACAACAGTTTAGTATAATGTGCATAGATTTGTATGAAGTATCCACTTTAGGTTGTGGAAGAATAAAGAATTATAAACATAAATACAAAAGGAGTAGTAAATATTATAAAAATAAAGACAAAAGGTATAAGGACAAAAGGTATAGAAAGAAATATAAAAACAAGTATAGCAAACCTTACATGAAGAATTTTGTGAAATATAAAAATAATAAAGAAAAAGTTAAGAAAGCCTTAAAAAAAGGAAGAAAAATCTATAAAAGAAAGAGTCATAAAGATTGTAAGTGTTATTTGTGTGGAAAAATAGGACATATAAAGTCAAACTGTCCAGAAGCAAAAAATGCTAAAGCCAATATGATAGAAATAGAAGATATAGAAAATTTAGAAGAAATAGTTATTAATAATATAGAAAATCTATCAGATAATGAGAGTATATGTATAATCAATGATAAAGAAGATGAAGATCTAGACGATAATCTAGAATTAGAAAAAAGTGATTCGGATGGGTCATCTGAAGAAGTTATAGAAAGCAGTGGTACCGACGACTCAGAAATAAATACAATAGAAGAAATAGTATCATTTTTAAGAAAAAGCTGCAAAGATTGTCATAAAGAATTTAATAAAGGTTATAAAAATATTGAAATAAGCGAAACACTTTATTATTGTAAAAATTGTGTTGAAAAATATATAGAAAAAGATGAAGTAAATCGAGCTGGTAGTGAACTTATAATAATAGATGTAGAAATTCTGTATAAAACAAAAAGTATAAAAACTAAAGCTATGATAGATACAGGAGCCAACAAATGTATAATTCATGAAAGCTTAGCCCCAGTAGAACATAGGACACAATTAGGAGCAGATATAGGACTACGAACTTTTAGTGGAAATATAATTCAAATAACTGACTGTATAATTAATATACCAATAAGAATTAATGGTGAAACCCATAGTTTACCTCAAACCTTAGTCACAAAGCACAATAGTAGTCATAAGTTTGTTTTAGGATTGAATTTTATATTTGGAAATAATGGAAGCATGTTGATCACACCAAATGGTGTAAACTTCTTTAAAAATTAACTTTTGTTCAACCAAAGCTAGAAACACAAAACCTACCGTATATAAAGAAAACTAATAATATAGAAGAACCCATTTCTTTATAATACTTTGACTCTCTATTAGAAGAATTAGAAATAAGCGAAGCCGACGGAATCCTAAGCACATACGAATTAGAAGAATATTTAAAAGAAGAATGTAATAATATAAGCGGATTAGAGGAATGTAAAAATTGGCCAACTGAAATAAAACAAAAAATAGAAGAATTAGAAACCCTAAAAATAATATGTGAAAATCCAATAAATAAAGAAAGTAAAGAAACCTATAAGATAGAAATAATAAACCCTGATATTACAATCATAACTCAAGATTTAGCCTACATCTTAGAAGATAGGAAAGAATGCAAAATGCATATAGAAGATTTATTAGAATTAAAAGTAATAAGAAGAAGCACTAGTAGACATAGAAGCCCAGCTTTTATAGTATAAAGCCATAGTGAACAAAAAAGAGGCAAAAGCAGAATGATAATTAACTATAAAAGACTAAATGATAATACATTAAGAAATAGCTATAAACTCCCTAATAAAGACGAATTAGTAAATTGTATACAAAAAGCATCTTGGTTCTCTAAGTTTGATTGCAAAAGCGGATTTTGGCAAATAAAGTTAGATGAAGAGTCAGTAGCTTGGACAGCTTTTAGTTTCCCTGAAGGTCATCTTGAATGGTTAGTCATGCCATTAGATTAAAAATTGTTAGGATTATGCTCAATAGCAAGAGTGTAATATTGTAATTGACAATCTTGTCATATTAATAAAGTGTTTTCTGATTCTTACAAATACTTATAGCATTTATTATTATAATTGTCAAGGTAAATAATCATAAGATCAAAAGACTATGAGAAATGAAGAATTGTTCATACATCCGGATATGTGTGAGGTAGACACAATTCTTTAGTTAGTCTTGAATAACATTCACAACTTAAGTTAAAGGTTGGGCACCTCTATCTTAATAAAGTTGTAGAATTCTTTTACTAGCATTTGAGTGGGATCAAATGAGTTATGATGAGTCTAAAATCATCGAAAGGTTTTCGAGTAAAAGAATCTAGTGCACTGGGTGCATTGAACAGGATAACAATGAAATACTTTATCTAGAACCGTCACTAGATATAAGTCTTTTCATTATTAGGACAATCGGAGAGTCGATCTTAATCCTGAGATAAATGATGGACTTATGGTTGCAAGTGTTATCATTTGAGCTATCAATGAGTACGATTATATAGCATAGTCTATCCTCGATAGTTTGGTGGTATTCATTTGTTAATCGATAGAGGACTTCATTTATAGATATGGACATCGTGGCTCCATTTATTAAATGAGAGTATAATATCATCATATGGATGTTTTGAGGTATTGGATATTAAATCTCAACGTTCAGTTTTCAATAATGATTATTGAAGACATGGCTTCTGGACAAGTCAAAATATCCAAGTTCAAAATGTGGTCATATGAGGAAATATGGTAACTTGGAGAGCTATAGGCGGTCTATGAGCTCTTGGCGATTACTGATATTATTCACGAGGATACACCATCTCCTATAAGATTGTCTAGGGTATGAATGAGAAACATCTACTTATTCTATCTTTATTTAAGAGTTCAATTTTAGCTCTTTAGTGGAATGAGTTAAAATTAATAGATCGAACCTAAGTGAATCATTTGTTGATTGTGATTAGGTTATGTCTATTGAAGCTTAAATTTAGATAGCCCGCCAAGATCCACAATCCACACGTACTTGCATGGATCACTTGATATATTCTACCGGACCAATTTGTGGGTCCATCTAGAATTGCATTTAACATATTAAGAATATAATATGTCTATTATTTATTTAATGGGCTGCTCTATTATATTAATATATTAAAAGGAGACATGTGGGCTTGTTTCTTTTAGAAAGAATAAGTCTGGTTCACATGTGGGCTTTTATTTAAAGTCTAATAGATTAAATAAAATAAGAAAAATAATATTAGGCCCATGTATATATGGTGTGGGCGGCAAGGCTAATAAAATAGCCCAATATATTATTTTATTTTATTGTTTTGATTAAATGGAAATTAATTAATTATTTAATTAATTAATAGTTTAAATCAAAATCTTTTCCTGATCAGTAAATAAAATACTGTGTGTTGGATTAGGGTTAGAATTCTTTTAAGTGATAGGAGTCCTAATGTGGTAAGGATTAAGTCCACATACACTCCATACCACACAAAGAATTCGGCCACCCTAGTCCTATAAGGGTTAGGATTCTTAAATTGATAGTAATTAGGGAAAAGCACAATTCCTTTTCAAGTAAGGAAATTAGCCAACCCTAGATTTCCTACACAAAAAGAATTCGGCCAACCCTATTTTGTGAAGGAGAAATTTCGGTCACCTTATAAATATAAGGTGATAAATTTCGGCCACCTAGAAGCTTGAGTGAGAGAGATTTTTGTTTGCTTTGAAAAATAAAAATCTTACTCAATACACATAGAATTTCGGCCAAGAGAGAAAAAGAAAAATAAGTTCTCATTCGATAGTGCACTTGCAAGCCTTTAACATCAAAAGGTTTTGTGCACACTTTCGATTTAGGGTTACGCGAGTTCCAATCATATCGATTGTGAATTCAAAAGTGACCGGAACTATTTTTCTAGGCTCTTGGTGTTTTGGGATTGAAGATCAAGATCAGAAGTTCCATACATCCATTCTCAGGTAAGCAATTCAAAGAAAAAAGGGAGACCACGCTCCTAGGTGATTCACGTACGTGCTAGAATTGAAGATCTTGCGGATTACCATCGACGTAAGTCAATCGGATCACGCGACAAGAGGGATTTAACTCTAACTGTATATTTGTGTTTAATTAATTAAAGGGTTAAGGTTCAAATCTTTAGAAAAATTTTAAACTATACGAAAATCTACTTTTCGCCTTTCGTTGCGGTTTTAGTTAATTTTTCCCTACAATTGGTATCAGAGCCCTGGTTGTACCCTTTAATTAATTAACGTATATATACTTGAATCTATTTCTTTTTATTGTGATTATGCATGTTTTAGAAAGAGATGGCACTCTAGGTATTCGCATATATAATTACATGTCGAATGTATGGATTTATATATGTTGTATGTAATTTTTGTTTCGGAATTGTAACAAGAAGGGTGGTCTTTATCGTCACAAGTTCCTTCTTGATAGTTGCTTAATTTTTGTTGTTGTATAAAATAGTGCAGTTTTTTTTAATGTATTAAAAATACTGCAGTTTTTTTAGTGCAGTTTTTTATTTGTAAAAAAATATTGCAGTGGTTAATAAAATTAAATAAAAAATTTACTGCAGTACTTTATTGTATAAAATAAGCTGTAATATATTCAAGATTTGAAGACTCGAAGATTTGAAGAAATTGGAGCATCTAGAACCCGTCTTGGCACCCGCGCGCACCGAGACAACAAGCGCGCACGCAACCAAGCGTGCAGGTGCGCTTGTTGCGGTGCAGCAGTGCACGACCCATTCATAGGCTGGCCGTGCGGCAGCTCATGCCCTTGCATGGGCTAGGCGTGCGCATGGGCTGCTGTGGTGATCTTTGGGCGCACGAGTTTCGTGCACGAGATGGTCGCTTGAAGTCTTGTCCGCCAAGAAAGGAGTTTTTGTATTCCGTACAATTGTAATTTACATGCTTTTCTAGGATGGACCAAAATTGTGGCTATTTATTTTTTATGTATAAATATTACAATATTTGTTATTGTATGATAACATGTCATATAGAATAGGAGTGCCACTCATATATCTCTTTTGGTATGAACATGCATTGAATGATTTAGGTATCTAATTGGCATCTAGATAACTTGGTAAAATCATTCTTTGGAATTTAATCACACGCCTTAAATAATTGAGTGGGAGAAGGTGTGTTAGAACGCCTATGGCCTCCAAGGTTAGTTGAGTTTTATTATTTTTGGTAATCCCCCCAAGGGGCGTCCATAAATGAAATTTAACAAAATACTTCCTTACAAGGATAGACTAGACAATTGACTTAAACGAAATCTACTCCCCAAGGAGGGATTCTCGTGAGAGAAAATTGAGGGTCGATATCTTGGTAACACACTCAATGTAATTTTATTAATATCCTCCCAAGAGTTCTTGTTAATAAAATTGCAAGGCTAAAATTGAAAACGCTGGTTGTTATGTTAACAATTAGGTGGGACCTAGTCCAACTAGTAAATAGTATGAACTCCCAAAGGAGGCGTAAGATTTATGGGTGTTGGATCACCGTTGAATTTTTATGATTGAATTATTTATTTAATTCAAGATAAATATTTAAAAGTGCTTTATCATGATTATTTACTTATATATGTTTTTGTTTTAATCAGAAATCATGACCCCATCACTTATGAACATCCTGAAAGATAACACCTTAACTGGAGATAATTATGTCACATGAAAAAGGAAAATTGGGTTGTTGCTGCAAAGTGAAAAATATAAATTTGTTATGACTACTCCTAAACCACCCCTTCCTAATAATGAATCTAGTGTGATGCAAAGAGATGAGTATGAGCAGTGGAAGACTTCTGATGATATGGCAAAATGTTATATTATGGCCACTATCTCCGACGTGTTGCAACAGCAACATGAAGGAATGGAGTCCGCTGCTGATATAATGATGTCTCCAGAGGAAATGTTTGCTATGAGGTCTAGGACGACTAGGAGAGAGGCAGTGACTGCTTTTATGAATCTTAGGATGAAACCTGGACAATCTGTGAAAGATCACATGAGGAAAGTCATAGCACATCTCAATATTGCTGAACTAAATGGTGCTGAGATTGATGGTGAGACCAAAATTGATATGGTAGTTAACTCACTATCAGATTCCTTTGATCAGTTCAAGTTGGACTACATCTTGAACAAAAAGGAATACACCTTGCAGGGCCTGATGCAAGATGTTCAAAGTGCTGAAAATATCCTTATGAAAAACAAAGTTCAAGAGATTCATTTGGTTGGTAAAGTTGCTACTGTTAAGACCCGTAAGAAGGTCAAGAAACAACATAAGAAAAAGCAACTTGGGCCTACCAAGAAGGAAACCAAGAAAGTAACCAAGATCAAAGGGAAATGCTTCCTTTGTGGTGAAAAGGGACATTGGAAAAGAGATTGCCCAAAGTCCCAAAATAAGAAGGAAGAAGGTAATATTAATTATCTTGAAACATGTTTTCTGGCAGATTCTACTGATTCTTGGATCATAGACTCTAGAGCCACTAATCATGTTTGTTATTCCTTGCAGGGGTTCCAAGAAAGGAGAAGGCTGAATGAAGATGAAGTCAATTTGCGCTTGGGCAACAGAACGTTAGTGTCTGCAAGTGTAGTGGGAGATATTAGAGTTATTTTAGATTCTAGTAGGCATTTAGATTTAATAGACGTTTATTATGTACCTCAATTCAAGAGGAATTTAATTTCAGTTTCTTGTTTAAACAAATTTGGATATTCGGTTACTTTTAATAAAGCTTTTATTATTAGTAAGAATGACAAAATTGTTTGCAAAGGTACATTGGAAAACGGTCTATTCATTTTTGCATAGAAATATATCTCACTCCTTAGACACAGAAATAACAGAACCTAATCATAAAAGAGTAAAATTATCAAAAGATGAAACCTACCTTTGGCATTTACGCCTAGGTCACATTAACCTTAATAGGATTAAAAGATTGGTATGTGACGGACCTTTAAGTGACTTAAAGGTTGATGATCTACCAACTTGTGAATCTTGTTTGGAAGGTAAAATGACCAAAAGGCCGTTCAATACCAAAGGTGCAAGAGCCACTGAATGTTTAGGACTAATACACACTGATGTATGTGGTCCTATGAGCATTCAAGCTAGAGGTGGATATGAGTACTTCATCACCTTCACAGATGATTACTCAAGATTTGGTTATGTGTATCTCATAAGACATAAGTCGGATGCTTTTGACATGTTCAAAGCATTCAAAGCTGAAGTAGAAAATCAGCTTGAGAAACATATAAAAATCTTGAGATCTGATCGTGGTGGAGAATATCTATCTGGAGAGTTTCAGCAATATCTTATTGATAATGGGATAGTTTCTCAGTTTTCTACACCAGGTACACCTCAACAAAATGGGGTAGCAGAAAGGAGAAATAGAACTCTTTTAGAGATGGTTAGGTCAATGTTGAGTTATTCAACACTTCCTATTTCTTTTTGGCGATATGCTCTACAAACAGCAATATACATTCTAAACGATGTACCATCTAAATCTGTCCCTAAAACGCTCTACAAACAATGTTGGGGATCCTTTCACAAAGACTCTACCTCAGAAGAGTTTTGATGGGCACGTAGAGAATATGGGAATGAGAGATATGACAAACTTGCTATAGTGCAAGTGGGAGATTGTTAGGATTATGCTCAATAGCAAGAGTATAATATTATAATTGACAATCTTTTCATATTAATAAAGTGTTTTCTGATTCTTACAAATACTTATAGCATTTATTAATATAATTGTCAAGGTAAATAATCATAAGGTCAAAAGACTATGAGAAATGAAGAATTGTTCACACATCCGAATATGTGTGAGGTAGACCCTAGTTAGTCTTGAATAACGTTCACAACTTAAGTTAAAGGTTGGACACCTCTATCTTGATAAAGTTGTAGAATTCTTTTACTAGCATTTGAGTGGGATCAAATGAGTTATGATGAGTCTAAAATCATTGAAACTTTTTCGAGTAAAAGAATCTAGTGCACTGGGTGCATTGAACAGGATCACAATGAAATACTTTATCTAGAACCGTCACTAGATATAAGTCTTTTCATTATTAGGACAATCGGAGAGTCGATCTTAATCCTGAGATAAATGATGGACTTATGGTTGCAAGTGTTATCATTTGAGCTATCAATGAGTACGATTATATAGCATAGTCTATCCTTGATAGTTTGGTGGTATTCATTTGTTAATCGATAGAGGACTTCATTTATAGATATGGACATCGTGGTTCCATTTATTAAATGAGAGTATAATATCATCATATGGATGTTTTGAGGTATTGGATATTAAATCTCAACGTTCAGTTTTCAATAATGATTATTGAAGACATGGCTTCTGGACAAGTCAAAATATCCAAGTTCAAAATGTGGTCATATGAGGAAATATGGTAACTTGGAGAGCTATAGGCAGTCTATGAGCTCTTGGCGATTACTGATATTATTCACGAGGATACACCATCTCCTATAAGATTGTCTAGGGTATGAATGAGAAACATCTCCTTATTCTATCATTATTTAAGAGTTCAATTTTAGCTCTTTAGTGGAATGAGTTAAAATTAATAGATCGAACCTAAGTGAATCATTTGTTGATTGTGATTAGGTTATGTCTATTGAAGCTTAAATTTAGATAGCCCGCCAAGATCTATAATCCACACGTACTTGCATGGATCACTTGATATATTATACCGGACCAATTTATGGGTCCATCTAGAATTGCATTTAATATATTAAGAATATAATATGTCTATTATTTATTTAATGGGCTGCTCTATTATATTAATATATTAAAAGGAGACATGTGGGCTTGTTTCTTTTAGTAAGAATAAGTCTGGTTCACATGTGGGCTTTTATTTAAAGTCTAATGGATTAAATAAAATAGGAAAAATAATATTAGGCCCATGTATATATGGTGTGGGCGGCAAGGCTAATAAAATAGCCCAAGATATTATTTTATTTTATTGTTTTGATTAAATGGAAATTAATTAATTATTTAATTAATTAATAGTTTAAATCAAAATCTTTTCCTAATCAGTAAATAAAATACTATGTGTTGGATTAGGGTTAGAATTCTTTTAAGTGATAGGAGTCCTAATGTGGTAAGGATTAAGTCCACATACACTCCATACCACACAAAGAATTCGGCCACCCTAGTCCTATAAGGGTTAGGATTCTTAAATTGATAGGAATTAGGGAAAAGTACAATTCCTTTTCAAGTAAGGAAATTGGCCAACCCTAGATTTCCTACACAAAAAGAATTCGGCCAACCCTATTTTGTGAAGAAGAAATTTCGGTCACCTTATAAATATAAGGTGATAAATTTCGGCCACCTAGAAGCTTGAGTGAGAGAGATTTTTGTTTGCTTTGAAAAATAAAAATCTTACTCAATACACATAGAATTTCGGCCAAGAGAGAAAAAGAAAAATAAGTTCTCATTCGATAGTGCACTTGCAAGCCTTTAACATCAAAAGGTTTTGTGCACACTTTCGATTTAGGGTTACGCGAGTTCCAATCATATCGATTGTGAATTCAAAAGTGACCGGAACTATTTTTCTAGGCTCTTGGTGTTTTGAGATTGAAGATCAAGATCAGAAGTTTCATACATCCATTCTCAGGTAAGCAATTCAAAGAAAAAAGGGAGACCACGCTCCTAGGTGATTCACGTACGTGCTAGGATTGAAGATCTTGCTAATTACCATCGACGTAAGTCAATTGGATCACGCGACAAGAGGTATTTAACTCTAACCGTATATTTGTGTTTAATTAATTAAAGGGTTAAGGTTCAAATCTTTAGAAAAATTTTGAACTATACGAAAATCTACTTTTCGCCTTCCGCTGCGGTTTTAGTTAATTTTTCCCTACTGCACCTCAAGTTTTTCAAGCTAGAATGGATAAAGTTTTTAAAAAATATTCCAGTTTTTGTATTGTTTACATAGATGATACTCTTGTTTTTAGTAACAATAGATATATATACCGTTCATGTTAATAAAGTTCTTGATGCATTAAAAGATAATAATATAATAATTTCAAAAAAGAAAGTAGAATTATTTTAAAGTAAGATAGACTTTTTAGGATTAACTATTGATAAAGGAAAGATAGAATTGCAACCGCATATTACAACAAAGATTTTAGGATTCCCCGATAAAATAGAAGAAACAAAAGAATTACAAAAGTTTTTAGGATTATTAAATTATGGACGACAGTTTATTCCTAATTTAAGTACACTAGTAAGACCACTTTACAATAAGCTTATTAAAAACGGTCAAAAATATTTTAACACTGAAGACGTAAAATTAGTAAAAAGAATTAAGGAAATAGTAAAAACTTTAAAGCCCATTTCACTCCCAATAGATAGTTATTACAAGATAGTATAAACAGATGCCAGTAGTAAAGGATGGGCCGGTATACTAATCCAAAAGCCCACAAATAATAGCCCAAAGGATACAGAAAAGATAGCAAAATATGCTAGTGGTAAGTTTACTGAACCAAAAAGTAGAAAATCTAGCACAGAGCTAGAAATTTTAGGAATAATAAACTCATTAAATACCTTTCATATTTATATACAAAATGAGTCTTTTACAGTTAGATCAGATTGCAATAGTATTTTAGAATTTTATAAAAAAGTTCAAAAGAAGAATTTTGAGAAAAAGAATTCTTTTTTTAGTAAGCGTTGGTTAAGCTTTCTAGAAACTTTAACTGGTAGAGGATACAAAGCTGTTTTCGAACATATAAGCGGAAAAGATAATGCAGTAGCAGATATTTTGTCAAGACTAATAGATTGCTAACTATTGTAGGTATGGCAGGAAGCTCAAAGAATGTTCAGAAAAGCTTTAGTTTCCCAGTATCAAGCATTAATACAGAGAAGCTTAGCATATGATCTTATACTATTAATTATAGTCTTGTAGTCCCTTTCCAACCTTTACAAGTTTTAAAAGACAAACTTACAAAACCTCAGCAAGAGTTACTTAATAACATTTGGTTTTTTAGAAATGATAACAAAGGGTTTCTAAACTCGCTTAATATTTTAAACCAATATTTTGTCGAAAATAATAAGTTTTCCTATTACGTAGTCTATAAAGGAAGAAAAGTTTGAATTTATTCTACATGGCAAGAGACTGCTAGCTATGTTGAAGATTTTCCAAATCCCATTTTCAAAGGTTTTTATTCCCTAGAAGAAGCTAACATCTCTTTAAGAATATTTTTGCAAAATCAAGATGGTTTCGAACCTATTTTGGAATTTAATGGGATTAATTACGATCGAAACCATGTTCAAAGCTTTATGAATCATTTTAAGAGAATAAATGAAGCAAAAAAATCAATTTATGAAGAATTAGAACATTGTAAAGCTACAATGAATGAGCTTTTAGATAAGCTACAGGCTGAAAATAAAGTCCTAAAGCAGAAGCTGGATGAAGCTGAACAGTTAACTGATCAGATCCAGAAGCTAGATATTATAGATAAAAAGTAAAAGAATAGTAGCAAAGACAAGGAGGTAATCTCTGAAAGGCCCCTTGATATTATAAATATTACCCTAATGAGGGATCAAACAAAAAATATATATAAAGCGGTAGAAAATCTACCTAATGAATTAAAGCAAACCATTTTTGGCTATGCTAAAAATGATAGTTTGAAGCGTTTTCTAAAAATACAAAAGTTTTTAGCTCAAAATGTAGGAATACCTAACGGTATGACTACATTGTTACACGAACGATTACGATATCAACAAATTTGGTACAAATTTATAACAGTTCAAGTAAATCTGGATATTTCCCCACTCGAATTTAATATCCCAGATCTTGGACAAGTTGGTATTGAAGAATTATTTAGCTATGGTATGATTGATAGCCTTCATGCTACCAACATACTAAAAATCGCTTTCCTCCCAGAAAAACTTCAACAGTCACTAAGAATGTATGGAGGGCGAAAAGGTTTCTGTTTAGACATAGACTCCCTTCCTTGTGAATGGATCATCAGCTAACCCTACAGGATGACAAACTTTCTCCCAGCCTATCACTATATTGTGATAGTCCCTTATGATCACCCTGTCTCTTTTATGCATGAAGGAAATCCTCCTTTAGAATGTGATGACATTTGCCCTGAATATCTTCAACGGTACAGGGCCGAAAAATATTTTCTCTGCATAAATTTCATAAGACCTAAGTTGGTTGGTCAAACACCACACATGTCCATCTTCATAAGAAACAATTCAGTGTGGTTCAAATACCCAATTCCTTGGATTTTTCTCAGCCCGGAAACAGATGAAGCTCTTAGAGATCTCCAGGAAAAAGAAGAAAACACCTTTGGTGATCCTACATTTCTAGAAGACGATCCTCTCTTAGAAGAAGACGATAATTTAGATGATGAAGCCTATCATAATCTTAACACTTAAGTCAAAAGCAAGTGTCGACAGAACAAGACAAAGTTAGTCAACAGTAAAGCGTCGGCAGTAGCAGACAAAAATAGTAAAAGCATAGCAATAATGAAGATCACGAATGAAGAGGAAGATAAGATTGAAGACTTTCAATAAAATAAAAGATAAGAAGATAAAATCAACTACTTCTGCACACCTTTCTGTAAACATATCCCAGTGTCGGCCATTGTTTAGGCCATGCTTATCTATTTCCTTGTATAAATATGAGTCTGGCTCTTAGTTGTAAGGGACACTAGATTTCCTCACTCAATCTCTTTACAAACTTAGAGCTCTCAATAATTCCCCTGTAATTTTCTTTATGTACTATTTTCCCAGTCATCAATAAAGCTGTGAATATTCTATATATCCGATCTAAGTAAGCATTCTCCAATCTCAATCTTTTCTTTTTATCTGTTTTAAAACCTAGGAAGTCTTGCCAGGTTAACGAAAATATAAGATGAATATTAAATTTCTAGTGTAACTGGGTCCTTGTAATTTTGTGGAAAAGTTCTGAGGCTTTTTATACTGTAAACGTATCTAATAGAGTCCCATTTTTATTGAAACAAGATTTTGTAATTTTCTATTAAAAACTCCTTGGTGGTCCTGTGTGTAAGTCCTGTTGATAGGCATTTATGGACTTTAGAAGAATTTAAAAATTCGTTTTGAGGCAGTAAAAACCATGGGATCTTGAAAGATCCGTGTAGACAGCCATCCCTCTTTTCTCTTTGGTATCAGAGCCTTGTTACCTTTATATTTAATATTTAGCTTATATGAGTAGTTATAGAAAGGCAGACTTCTTATTACACCATCTGAAAACAAACCAGTTCTTTCTTATTATAATAGTTTTATATGATACATGCTCTTTCAAGATATGTTGTTTACTTTTATTTTACTAGTCATGTTTATTACTACCTTAAGATATTTAATTTTAGTTTTACGTCTATTATCATATAAGTGTTCTAGATTCTTACGTAAAGTTTCAATGTTGCTTTTTTCAAAGAAACTAACTAAGTCAGTAATATTCTTATTAGTCTTATCAATATTTTCTTCTAAACTTTGTCCTAAGTTTATTATTAAGTCTACAATAAAGTTTTGTTGACTATTGTTTGTATGGGGTATATGTTTGTACTGATTTTCCAAATGTTCTATATTACAACTAATTTTTATATTATTTTGTAAACTAAGTTTTATCTTTCTAAAGCTTGATATTTCGAGATCTAGATATTCTATTCTTTTATAGTTGTTCATATGTAGGGCTGAATTCGTCTAATGTCTGCTATTTCTATATCTATTAATCTTAAAAACCTTGCTTTAGCTAATCTTATCTTTAGTACTGATTAGTTTGTCTAAATGCTTTATTTTGTTTTCACTATTGATCTTTAAAGTTTCTAATTCTAATATTTCTTTATCCAATTGTGGAAAATTATCTCGACTGTGCTTAAGACAAAAATCTAAAGTTTATATAGGTTTGGTAGTCATTCATTAACTTATTCTATGTGTTTTAACTGATGTTTTTTTATAGATTCTAGGCTTTTTGGATCATTAACTGCAAGATCTATTAAGGCTAAATCTATACTATTAATAAGATCATCCGTATTCATAGATTAAAAGAGACATAATAAAATATAAAAATAAAGGTAATAATAAACATGACTAGTAAAATAAAAGTAAACAACATATCTTGAAAGAGCATGTATCATATAAAACTATTATAATAAGAAAGAACTGGTTTGTTTTCAGATGGTGTAATAAGAAGTCTGCCTTTCTGTAACTACTCATATAAGCTAAATATTAAATATAAAGGTAACAAGGCTCTGATACCAAAGAGAAAAGAGGGATTGCTGTCTACACAGATATTTCAAGATCCCATGGTTTTTACTGCCTCAAAACGAATTTTCAAATTCTCCTAAAGTCCATAAATGCCTATCAACAGGACTTACACACAGGACCACCAAGGAGTTTTTAATAGAAAATTATAAAATCTTTTTTCAGTAAAAATGGGACTTTACTAGATACGTTTACAGTATAAACAGCCTCAGAACTTTTCCACAAAATTACAAGGACCCAGTTACACTAGAAATTTAATATTCATCTTATATTTTCGTTAACCTGGCAAGACTTCCTAAGTTTTAAAACAGATAAAAAGAAAAGATTGAGATTGGAGAATGCTTACTTAGATCGGATATATAGAATATTCACAGCTTTATTGATGACTGGGAAAATAGTACATAAAGAAAATTACAGGGGAATTATTGAGAGCTCTGAGTTTGTAAGGAGATTGAGTGAGGAAATCTAGTGTCCCTTACAACTGAGAGCCAGACTCATATTTATGCAAGGAAAGAGATAATCATGGCCTAAATAATGGCTGACACTGGGATATATTTACAGAAAGGTGTGCAGAAGTAGTTGATCTTATCTTCTTATCTTTTATTTTATTGAAAGTCTTCGATCTTATCTTCCTCTTCATTCGTGATCTTCATTATTGCTATGCTTTTACTATTTTTGTCTGCTGCTGCCGACGCTTTACTGTTGACTAACTTTGTCTTGTTCTGCCAACACTTGCTTTTGACTTAAGTGGTAAGATTATGATAGGCTTCATCATCTAAATTATTGTCTTCTTCTAAGAGAGGATCGTCTTCTAGAAATGTAGGATCACCAAAGGTGTTTTCTTCTTCTTCCTGGAGATCTCTAAGAGCTTCATCTGTTTTCGGGCTGAGAAAAATCCAAGGAATTGGGTATTTGAACCACACTGAATTGTTTCTTATGAAGATGGACATGTGTGGTGTTTGATCAACCAACTTAGGTCTTATGGAATTTATGCAGAGAAAATATTTTTCGGCCCTGTACCGTTGAAGATATTCAGGGCAAATGTCATCACATTCTAAAGGAGGATTTCCTTCATGCATAAAAGAGACAGGGTGATCATAAAGGACTATCACAATATAGTGATAGGATGGGAGAAAGTTTGTCATCCTGTAGGGTTGGCTGATGATCCATTCACATGGAAGGGAGTCTATGTCTAAACAGAAACCTTTTCGCCCTCCATACATTCTTAGTGACTGTTGTAGTTTTTCTGGGAGGAAAGCGATTTTTAGTATGTTGGTAGCATGAAGGCTATCAACCATACCGTAGCAAAATAATTCTTCAATACCAACTTGTCCAAGATCTGGGATATTAAATTCGAGTGGGGAAATATCCAGATTTACTTGAACTGTTATAAATTTGTACCAAATTTGTTGATATTGTAATCGTTCGTGTAACAATGTAGTCATACCGTTAGGTATTCCTACACTTTGAGCTAAAAACTTTTGTATTTTTAGAAAACGCATCAAACTATCATTTTTAGCATAGCCAAAATGGTTTGATTTAATTCATTAGGTAGATTTTCTACCGCTTTATATATATATGTTTTGCTTGATCCCTCATTAGGGTAATATTTATAATATCAAGGGGCCTTTCAGAGATTACCTCCTTGTCTTTGCTACTATTCTTTTGCTTTTTATCTATAATATCTAGCTTCTGGATCTAATCAGTTAACTTTTCAGCTTCATCCAGCTTCTGCTTTAGGAGTTTATTTTCAGCCTGTAGCTTATCTAAAAGCTCATTCATTGTGGCTTTACAATGTTCTAATTCTTCAGAAATTGAATTTTTTGCTTCATTTATTCTTTTAAAATGATTCATAAAGCTTTGAACATGGTTTCGATCGTAAGTAATCCCATTAAATTCCAAAATAGGTTCGAAACCATCTTGATTTTGTAAAAATATTCGTAAAGAGATGTTAGCTTCTTCTAGGGAATAAAAACCTTTGAAAATGGGATTTGGAAAATCTTCAACATAGCTAGCAGTCTCTTGCCATGTAGAATAAATTCCAACTTTTCTTCCTTTATAGACTACGTAATAGGAAAACTTATTATTTTCGACAAAATACTGGTTTAAAATATTAAGCGAGTTTAGAAACCCTTTGTTATCATTTCTAAAAAACCAAATGTTATTCAGTAACGCTTGCTGAGGTTTTGTAAGCTTGTCTTTTAAAACTTTTAAAGGTTGGAAAGGGACTCCAGGACTATAATTTATAGTATAAGATCCTATTCCAAGCTTCTCTGTATTAATGCTTGATACTGGGAAACTAAAGCTTTTCTGAACATTCTTTGAGCTTCCTGCCATACCTACAATAGTTAGCAATCTATTAGTCTTGACAAAATATCTGCTACTGCATTATCTTTTCCGCTTATATGTTCGAAAACAGCTTTGTATCCTCTACCAGTTAAAGTTTCTAGAAAGCTTAACCAACGCTTACTAATAAAAGAATTCTTTTTCTCAAAATTCTTCTTTTGAACTTTTTTATAAAATTCTAAAATACTATTGCAATCTGTTCTAACTGTAAAAGACTCATTTTATATATAAATATAAAAGGTATTTAATGAGTTTATTATTCCTAAAATTTCTAGCTTTGTGCTAGATTTTCTACTTTCTGGTTCAGTAAACTTACCACTAGCATATTTTGCTATCTCTTCTGTATCCTTTGGACTATTATTTGTGGGCTTTTGGATTAGTATACCGGCCCATCCTTTACTACTGGCATCTGTTTATACTATCTTGTAATAACTATCTATTGGGAGTGAAATGGGCTTTAAAGTTTTTACTATTTCTTTTATTCTTTTTACTATTTTTACGTCTTCAGTGTTAAAATATTTTTGACCGTTTTTACTAAGCTTATTGTAAAGTGGTCTTACTAGTGTACTTAAATTAGGAATAAGCCGTCGTCCATAATTTAATAATCCTAAAAACTTTTGTAATTCTTTTGTTTCTTCTATTTTATCGGGGGATCCTAAAATCTTTGTTGTAATATGCGGTTGCAATTCTATCTTCCCTTTATCAATAGTTAATCCTAAAAAGTCTATCTTATTTTTAAATAATTCTACTTTCTTTTTTGAAATTATTATATTATTATCTTTTAATGCATCAAGAACTTTATTAACATGAAAGGTATGTATATATCTATTGTTACTAAAAACAAAAGTATCATCTATGTAAACAATACAAAAACTGGAATATTTTTTAAAAACTTTATCCATTCTAGCTTGAAAAACTTGAGGTGCAATTTTTAATCCAAATGGCATGCTTAACCATTCAAAATGACCTTCAGGGCAACTAAAAGTTGTCCAAGCTACTGACTCTTCATCTAACTTTATTTGCCAAAATCCGCTTTTGCAATCAAACTTAGAGAACCAATATGCTTTTTGTATACAGTTTACTAATTCGTCTTTGTTAGGGAGTTTATAGCTATTTCTTAATGTATTATCATTTAGTCTTTTATAGTTAATTACCATTCTGCTTTTGCCTCTTTTTTGTTCACTATGGTTTGATACTATAAAAGCTGGGCTTCTATGTCTACTAGTGCTTCTTCTTATTACTTTTAATTCTAATAAATCTTCTATATGCATTTTGCATTCTTTCCTATCTTCTAAGCTGTAGACTAAATCTTGAGTTATGATTGTAATATCAGGGTTTATTATTTCTATCTTATAGGTTTCTTTACTTTCTTTATTTATTGGATTTTCACCTATTATGTTTAGGGTTTCTAATTCTTCTATTTTTTGTTTTACTTCAGTTGACCAATTTTTACATTCCTCTAATCCTCTTATATTATTACATTCTTCTTTTAAATATTCTTCTAATTCGTATGTGCTTAGGATTCCGTCGGCTTCGCTTATTTCTAATTAATCTAATAGAGAGTCAAAGTATTATAAAGAAATGGGTTCTTCTATATTATTAGTTTTCTTTATATACTGTAGGTTTTGTGTTTCTAGCTTTGGTTGAACAAAAGTTAACTTTTTAAAGAAGTTTACACCATTTAGTGTGATCAACATGCTTCCATTATTTCCTAATATAAAATTCAATCCTAAAACAAACTTATGACTACTATTTTGCTTTGTGACTAAGGTTTGAGGTAAACTATGGGTTTCACCATTAATTCTTATTGGTATATTAATTATACAGTCAGTTATTTGTATTATATTTCCACTAAAAGTTCGTAGTCCTATATCTGCTCCTAATTGTGTCCTATGTTCTACTGGGGCTAAGCTTTCATGAATTATACATTTGTTGGCTCCTGTATCTATCATAGCTTTAGTTTTTATACCTTTTGTTTTATACATAATTTCTACATTTATTATTATAAGTTCACTACCAGCTCGATTTACTTCATCTTTTTCTATATATTTTTCAACACAATTTTTACAATAATAAAGTGTTTTGCTTATTCCAATGTTTTTATAACCTTTATTAAATTCTTTATGACAATCTTTGCAGCTTTTTCTTAAAAATGATACTATTTCTTCTATTGTATTTATTTCTGAGTCGTCGGTACTACTGCTTTCTATAACTTCTTTAGATGACCCATCCAAATCACTTTTTTTCTAATTCTAGATTATCGTCTAGATCTTCGTCTTCTTTATCATTAATTATACATATACTCTCACTATCTGATAGATTTTCTACATTATTAATATCTATTTCTTCTAAATTTTCTATATCTTCTATTTCTATCATATTGACTTTAGCATTTTTTGCTTCTGGATAGTTTGGCTTTATGTCCTATTTTTTCACACAAATAACACTTACAATCTTTATGACTCTTTCTTTTATAGATTTTTCTTCCTTTATTTAAGGTTTTCTTAACTTTTTCATTATTATTTTTATATTTCACAAAATTCTTCACGTAAGGTTTGCTATACTTATTTTTATATTTCTTTCTATACCTTTTGTCCTTATACCTTTTGTCTTATTTTTATAATATTTACTACTCCTTTTGTACTTATGTTTATAATTCTTTATTCTTCCACAACCTAAAGTGGGTACTTCATACAAATCTATGAACGTTTCAGTAAACTGTTGTTGTGCTTGTCTTCTAAGCTTTTCTTCATCACAAAGGTCTCTAATTTTTTGTCTAACAAATTCTACTGCAGGGATTAAAGAAACTTGCCAAAATAAACCTTCTTCTTTCCTACTTTTGAACCATTCACTTAAATCTTTATACAATCTTTCACCTATCTTTCCTGGTAATTTGGTTACAAACTTCATTAATAATTCTTCGTCGTATGGTCTTCCTATTTGACTCTAATATTTATAAAATAAATCTACATAATGATCAAAATAATGTAAATCACATATCTTTAATTTTTCTAAGCTTCTAATTGCTCTAATTTGCTTTTGGGTATCATCTACTTCTTCCATTGATGATCCTAAAATACATTTTCTAATACCATCAATAAAACTCAAAACGGTTATATTAGTTTCGAATTCATCTAATTCTAGCTTTCTAGTTTCATCATTTTTCATGTATTCTCTCCATCCTAAGTATACTTATTTTTCATTGTATCCTAACGTACTTTCAAGATATACTAATTTATATTTATAATCTACAATACTACTCAAGGCTTCCATAGAATGTCTAATTAAATTTCCTTCTCATTTATTAAATATGGTTTTCCATTCACTAGGCCTATGACCTTGTAGACTTAATATTAATATATCTTTAGCCTCTGGCTCTTTTCTCCAATTTTCTAATTTTGTTTTAGCTTTATAAATTCTTTCTTTATCTTTATAATCTTTATAACTTTTTTTGGAATCATGTATTCCACGTTTTGCTAAATAATCATCTATTCTAGATTCTGGTAAATCCTCTATATCAGGGATCCTACCACTTTGTCCGCTACCTTGTCCTTCTTCTACTTTTGTTTTATCTTCTCCTACAAATACTTCATTTTCTATATAACATATATCTTGTAGACTATTTCTAAGTTGGTCAAAATTCATATTTTCTAGAAGGATTTCATCTATGTCATTGTCATCTAACTCTAGATTATTACAAATATTTTCAAATATATTATCTTGTAAATAATCATTAGGTTCATTAAAGATTAAGTCTATTATATGGTTTCGATTCTTGGAGAGGGTTTTAAGCTTATCTATTCGTTGTTCTAAATGTAACATATTAATTTCATTATCAGAATCTTCTTATATTAATAGACTAGCTTTCTTTTTATAATCTTTGAGTTTTTGGAAAGTCTGACTTCTTTTGTCAACATATATACTACTGTTTTCAGGTACTTCTAATTCTTGGCTTTCCAAGTCAAGTAACTTCCATTCTAATCCTTGTAATTCGCTTTTCTTAAGCTTATTAGGGACTTGCATTTGTACATAATCACTATGAAAATGTTCGACTATACTTTTATTGATAAATCTAAATTTTTTATGATATTTATTGTAACATCTTCCTAAAACAAATATTTTTACTCTAAGGTTCTTATACTCTGCATTCATATTAAAACCTTTGGTTTGTATGCTCAATCTTATTTTACTACAAAATTCATTTATGTCTATATCTATATCTGGCAGGCATCCTACTACTGCAACTTTGTTCCTAAGGTCTACTTCAGATGTGGCTAGCTGAGCTTGTTCATGGCAATTAAATCTTCCATCATACAAATACAGATGTGCTTTAGTATCTAATCCTGCTCTTGTTTGACTGAGTACTCCTATGATTACTACGCCTAAATGTATTGCTGAATAGCCATTATTTTTTAATTCTTTAGCACTTTGAGGACTAATTAATGTAACTTCTTCTCTATTGTTTACTACAGCAATTGTAAATTCATCTTTGTAAACATATAAGCTACTTCTGAGACTATCTAAAATTCCTTCGCTATATAAGTTTTTCTTCTGAACTTTCTTAAATCCTATTTCTAACATCTTGTTTACATCTTCTTCTTGAATTAAATCTTCTGTTTTATGAATTATTTCTTTTCCCTTACTACTATAATTAAGTAGGTTTCACTGTTGATTGTCGTACACTAGAAGTTCTTGCTAGTTCCATTTTTAGATGCTAGGTTTATCTTTGGACCTAAAATGTCTTTAATATCTACTTTTGGTTTTGGTGGACTACTTTCTCTTCGTTTTATAATTTCAATTCTTTTGGCTAAGTAAGCTAGGTACTCTGAATTTATACTATTATTTTTTAATTGGTGTATGCTACTTTCTAGTTTTTCTATTTTTTATAAAGCTAGTAGCAGTAATTTTACAATTGTATTATTCTGTCCTTGTGTAATAGTATTACTTGGTTGGGTAAATCCTACGTCACTTAAACCTACTGGATGGTTATTAGGGGTTTCTGATACTAATTCAGATAGTATTCGTACTAAATTATTATTCATTCAACTATAACGTTCCTAACCACTTGAAGTTGTTGTTTAAGTTCTATTTGTGCTTTCCTAATTTCTTCTACTTCTAAATGAAGTTTTTCAACTAAGGTCTTGATTTCTAATTCTACCTGCTTTGGGTTTCTAAGTTCTATTAGGTGATTTAAATCTGCTATTTCTTTTTTGCTAGGAAACTTTTTTACTTGGGAACTGAAATCGGATAGAGATTCTCTTATGTAGTATAGATTCTTACGTAAAGTTGTCTAGGCAAGAGAGGCTTTAGGCGATTGCCTCATTTGCCTATGCCTTGGGCTGACTCTGGGTTCAAATAGAATCAATTTCCTCAAACCTCAAATTATATTAACTAAAAAACAGAATAAATAAATTATTATTTTTTGAATTAACTATTAAGTGGATTCTAAATTTAACTTAATTTGAAATAAAATAAAAACTTTATGAGTGGCGATATTTATACCCAAAAAAAATGTATGTACACCGCTTTTTGTATATATAGCCCATCAAAACGTTTTTAAATATACCTCGCTTATTACAAATATGCCATATCTTAAACTTAACAATGGTGAAATCTTCATCATTTTTCTTATGGACCGTGGATATCATATAGATTTCTAGAAATTATGCCTCATTCATCGCAGGGGATTTGAACCCAATGAAAATGGGTTTTGAAGTTACTATTATTAAAGGTTCACAGATATTTGAAATGGCACTCAAAGGGTATGTTTGGTACAGGGACGAGATTGGACGGGATGTGACTGGACTGGATTGGACAGTTGTTTCATATTGTGTTTGGAATGTTTAGGACAGAATTGTAGACTGTACTGTTATGCATTTGATATGGCTAGGACAGGACGAGACAAAAAGTTCAAATGACCAGTGTGCCCTCCTTGTTCTGTCTAATGTTTGTTACCACATAATAGTGACATATGGGATGTGACAATTCGGTATTTATTTAATTTTATTAATAAATATTTTTATATATCATGTTTAACAATATTAAATAAATATTGTAATTGAAATATATTATATTATTTAATAAAAATAAGAGGTTCAAATGACCTCACGTTTTCTATTACAATATTATTATATTTAATACAAATATTAATATTGTAATTGAAATATATTATAATTATTGAATATTATTATATATTAATATGTAATATTATATATATATTATATAATAATATGATATATGATATTATTATATATAATTATATATATATATAAGATATATATAGATATATATAGATATATATAATATTATATATATATATTAATAATATATATTATATATTATATATATGTATCCTATATATAATAATATAATATATCATATATAATATATATTAAATATTATATTCCAAAATGTATGGCATGCGGGCCGCGGCCATACGGTACAGAGCTTTGAAAAATAATTTAAATTTAATAAGTTATAAAATAAATAAGATACAAAAAGAAAAGACATAAGTATAGAAGAATATAACCATAACATCCCCACTCACAAACCTCCTCCATCTTTTTATTCCTTTATTTCTTTTTTAAGTTTGTTTTTTTATAATTAAATTCAATGATTTTGTCTTCTTAATTTTTTATAATTTTAAATATTCACTAAATTTTAATTGAAAAAAATAATATTATAATCAAAATATATTATAATTTTCTTTTTAGGTTAAAATGTTAAGAATATTAAATATTGTATTATTAAGATGTATAAGATACAAGTATTTTCATCATTTTAATAAGTTTATTTAAGGGTATTGTTGGAATTTAAAAAATATGTTGATTTGGGGTGCAGATACGATTTAAAAAGGGTGCAAATACCGTTACTCAAACCTTAATAGGTTATACATTTTTTGTAAAGTTAATGGGTTATCAGAGTCAGCCATAGAGGGTAGCAAACCTAATATTTTGGTGGGGGCCAACTAATCTAATCTCAATTCAATCTTTTATATAAATATATATATATATATATATATATATATAGTGTCTAAGGTGTGGTAGCAAAAAGTAGCACAAATACTAAGGCCCAAAACATTGAGTCGCCCCGGCACTGGCCCAATCTGAAAGGATTCAAACATTGATCAAGTATGTGAAAGACTAAGGGCTCGTTTGTTTTTTATACTTAAAATTTAATGGGTCTGAATCATAATTATTAAGTTGTTTTGTTTGTTTTTTTAAATGGTCAAACAACTTAAAAATATCAAAAAACAACTTAAAAATATCAAAAAACAATTTAAAATAAAAAGTAAAAAATCATGATTTTTCACTTAATTGCAAATCACTAAATTACATTAAATACAATTCAAAATCTTTTCTTCCGATACTTTCCTCCATATATAACATATTTCCAATTTCATCATAATTATATATGGTATATAAATCTTTATTTTAATATATTGCTTGTTTTAAATAGTTTTAAAAATAAAAAAGAACCTTAATCACTTCACATATTGGTGTTTAATATAAATATTTTATTATTATATTATGGTGATGTGTTTATATATTATTTTTTAGAGTGTTTTGTATGAGTTTTCTTACTGACCCTTTCATTTTTTGAATAAAAAATTTATTTTTTTAGTAAAAATTAAGTTTACTTGTAATCGAAGAAGAAGATCATGATTATATGTGTTCATATATAATTATTATTTTTGGATTGCTTTTATTCCATATTATATGTATAATTGTTTAACATGGGTATAAATGTAAAATTATTTATTTTCGAACAATTTTACTTTTAAAAAACAAACGTGTTGACAAAACATTCAGATGTGAAGAAAAAAAATAAACATGTCATTCAAATTCAGATTTCAGTCCTTATTCAGTCTTCAGAAAAATTCAGGACTATTCAGTTTTCAGACAAAAAAACAAACGACCCCTAAGTCAGTTGTGCAATCCAAGGAACTGACCAAGTCAATATAGCTGAAACAGATTGAGATCCCAAAAATCTTGGAGGATAAAAACCACAACCTCATCCCATGATCTCAGGATCCTACAACTAGATCACTTGGGGAATACTTCTCCTCCACTATAAATATCCAACGCCCCTTTCATTTTGGGGGGAGAGAGTTTTTCTCTTTGCTTTATTTTAAGTCAAGTTCAACAGTTCTAATTCTCTTCTGCTAAACGGATCGACGACGGCCTTACCTCGTCTCCTCCCAGCAATTTAATTTGCTAAATGTTTAGCCCAAGCGAACATAAAGCTCTCCGAACGACACCGCCAAGGAGTTGATCAGTTTATTTACGGTTTTCTTTAGATTTTATTTAGTTTCATTATTAATTTGAAATTATCTCTTTTATTGATAAATTGTCTAACTCGAGCATCGGAGAGTCCTCAGTGGGACACCCCCCTCTCGCTCCGTTCTACCTTCTTATTTTCTATAGGATATCGTAGCACACGACCTACTAATTTTTACTCTACCATTGTCAGTGTCCACCGACTTATGAAAATTCAACCGGAGATTTTTGGGCTCTTCAGTTTGGCGCCCACCGTGGGGCCCCGACAATTAATTTGGCACAAACATCCTCTTTGACGAACGAATTACTACATCCAATCAACCAAATAAGAAAAAAAAATTGCAAATGCATTATGACGACATACTACTGTAATTTCATTTCTTCATGTCGAGTGCCACCGTCTAGAATTGTGTTATACATCTCCATTGTCAAGTCATTGTTACTTGATCAAACATGATTGCTTTGTGTCAACCCTTCAAAGAAATTGTTGAGATGATCCTAGCACCAACTCCGACAAAAAAAAAATGCCTTTCACAATTGTGTAAAGCGCAAGGAAATACAAGGCTATTCTAAGAACTTCAAATAAAGAAAATTGAAATGCTTAATATCGAGCTATACCACTTGACTACAACTTTATTGACTTAATTCATTTTGTTGGACCACTCAACGTCAAGCTACGACAAAAAATAGATGATAAACATTGCACATCGCCGACCTACACCACTTTAAATTTATGAAAACTTGTCGTTCAAAGTCGGGTTGTACATTTTTGCAGCTCTACATCGAGCAAAAAGTATTTATAGAAAAGAAAATCGTCAACCTGCAATTATATTGGATAGTAAAAGTAGAATCAAAACGATCCAGGTCACACTACACCACGTTAAACTACGACATTGTATAACATGGTAACTCAAAAGTATTTCATATCAAGTTGCATGTCGAACTACAATGATCCATGAATCTATATCAATCCATTCACAGAATACTCTCTCAATGTCGAGCTACGACTCGATTGCTTTGTCAAGCTATGAAGTCTTGAAATTATAAATAATTTGCTCCAAGTCGAGCGACATGCAAGAATTGATGATTCTATACTCTAAGTCGAGAGACATGTAAGAATTGATGATTCTATACTCTAAGTCAAGCGACATGCAAGAATTGATGATTCTACACTCAAGTCGAGCGACAGGCAAGAATTGATGATTCTATACTCTAAGTCGAGCGACATGCAAGCCTTGAGAATTCTACACTCCAAGTCGAGCTAAATTAATTATGTAATCGCTCTCCATCGAGTTACATTTCGTGTTCCAAGTCGAGTCGAATTAACTATGTAATCACTCTCTGTCGAGCTACATTTTGTGCTCCGAGTCGAGCTGAATTGTTTATGAATAACTCTCTCCATCGAACCGAATTAATTATGAATAAAGCTCTCCGTCAAGCTACATTTCGTGCTCCAAGTCGAGCTGAATTATTTATGAATAACGCTCTCCGTTGAGCTACATTTCGTGCTTCAAGTCAAGCCGAATTAATTATGTAATCGCTATCTATCGAGCTACATTTTGTGCTCCAAGTCGAGCCAAATTAATTATGAATAACGCTCTCCGTCGAGCTACATTTCGTGTTCCAAGTCGAGCAGAATTATTTATGAATAACGCTCTTCGTCGAGCTACACTTTGCGCTCCAAGTTGAGCCGTATTAATTATGTAATCGCTCTCTGTCGAGCTACATTTTGTGCTCCAAGCCGAGCATAATTAATTATGACTAATGCTTACCATCGAGCTATATTTCGTGCTCCAAGTCAAGGCGAATTAATTATGTAATCGCTCTCCGTCGAGCTATATTTCGTGCTCCAAGTCGAGCCGAATTATTAGTGAATAACACTCTCCGTAGAGCTACATTTTTTGCTCCAAGTCGAGCCGAATTAATTATGTAATTGCTCTTTGTCGAGCTACATTTCGTGCTTTAAGTCAAGCTGAAATTTGCCATGTAATGGCTCTCCGTTGAGTCGAGTCGAGCCAAAATTCTCTATATAATGGCTCTATGTCGAGTCGAGCTCAAATTTAGCTTCATGTCGAGCCCAGATTTCGCTCCATATCGAGCTCAAATTTCGCTCCATGTCGATCTCAAACTCAGCTCTATGACGAGCTCTCCAAGTCTCGCTCCATGTTGAGTCGAGCCCAAATTTCGCTCCATGTCGAGCTCAAACTCCGCTCTATGATGAGCTCTCCAAGTCTCGCTCCATGTAGAGTCGAGCTCAAATTTAGCTTCATGTCGAGCCCAGATTTCGCTCCATGTCGAGCTGAATCTAGATTTCTCTATGATGAGCTCCAATTCTCGTTCCATGTCGAGTTGAATCTAGATTTCGCTCCATGTCGTGTCGAGCCAAGATTTCACTCCATGTCGAGCTCAAGTTTTGCTCTATGACGAGCCCTCCAAGTTTCACCCTCTATCGAGTCAAGCCGAAATTTGTCATGTAATAGCTCTCCGTCGAGTCGAGCCTAAATTCTGTATGTAATGGCTCTCCGTCGAGTCGAGCTCAAATTTGCCATGTAATGGCTCTCTGTCGAGTCGAGCCAAAATTGGCCATGTAAAGGCTCTCCGCCGAGTCGAGCAGAAATTCTCTATATAATGGCTCTATGTCGAGTCGAGCTCAAATTTAGCTTCATGTCAAGCCCATATTTCTTTCCATGTCGAACTCAAATTTTGCTCCATGTCGAGCCCAACTTTCGCTCCATGTCGAACTCAAACTTTGCTCTATGACGAGCTCTCCAAGTCTCGCTCCATGTCAAGTCGAGCCCAAATTTTGCTCCATATCTAGCCCAACTTTTGCTCCAAGTCGAGCTCAAAATCCGCTCTATGATGAGCTCTCCAAGTCTCGCTCCATGTCGAGCCCAGATTTCGTTCCATGTCAAGCTCAAGTTTTGCTCTATGACGAACTCTCTAAGTTTCGCCCTCCGTCGAGTCGAGCCAAAATTTGTCATGTAATGGCTCTCCGTCGAGTCGAGCCTAAATTTTCCACGTAAAGGTTCTCTATCGAGTCGAGCTCCAATTTTCCATGTAAAGGCTTTTCGTCGAATCAAGCCGAAATTCTCTATATATTGGCTCTATGTCGAGTTGAGCCGAAATTCGTCATGTAGTGGCTCTCCGTCGAGTCGAGCTGAAATTCATTGCTTCTTTTGAGGTGTTGTTGGAGTATGAGCTCTTCTTGACTCAAAAGCCAACAACTTGCCAATTATCTCATTTGGCTTCATCTTTTTATATTCGTTATTCTCCTCAATAGCAGTTACCTTTGCGTCAAATCTCTCCGGGAGAGATCTCATTATTTTTTGATTTATCCTCCTATCCGAGTATGGATCGCCCAATTGGTAACTTTGGTTGACAATATCCATTAGCTTCACTTGGAACTCATTGAAGCACTCATGGTCTTCCATCTTCAAGGACTGAAATTGGGTTTGAAGGACTTGTAGCTTGGAGTCTTTTACCACGTCGGTTCCTTCATGTGCCATCTCCAATATTGTCCATGCTTCATGTGCATTCCTTGTGGTTTGGATTAGCTTGTGTTGATTTTCATCCACTGCACACAAGATAGCATGCATGGCCTTGTTGTTCCATTTGGAGGCTTCAAAGTCTTTGGTATCCCACTCCAATTTTAGCTTTGGCACGACGCTTTTATCTTCGAGAGTCTTGGTAGGTGATGTGTAACCATCCTCAATCACCATACAAACTCGATCATCAATTTGGCACAGGTAAGATTCCATTTTTCCTTTCCATGATGAGTAATTAACCCCCGTTAGAAGTGGAGGACTTGTACTCGATGCTGCCTCTCGCTCATATGCATTTCCACTCATGGTGTTTAAGGGAGGATGAGATGAATGCAATCAATCAAACAAAATAAAACAAAACAAGCAAGACACACTAACAAAAAAAAAAGGAAACTAATGCAAGACACTCCTAGAGAGCAGGGGATCTCCTAATTATGTTAAGGAACCTGCTTTGATACCAATTGAAAATACTCTAAGAGTAATAAAACTAACCTAGAGAGGGGGGGGGGTGCATAGGTTTTAACCAAATTAAATGCCATCTTTTTGATTAATCAAAATTAAACAACACAACCCCTAATCTCTAACACAATCAATCATTGTCATAATAGAAAGCGGAATAAACAAAAAGACACAATGATATGATTTACGTGAGAAACCCTCCAACTGGGTAAAAACTCATGGGCCTAATCACCAATCGAACCCTCAAATCCACTATTTGCAAAAACGATTACAACCTAGGTTGACCACATCACACTTAATCGGTTACTAATCCGTCCTTGCTACCCGCAGGCCTTTAATAGTGATTTTAGGCTCTTGCTTGTATACTACCAAAGGCAAATACAAGACTTAACTCTTAAATGAAGAGATATGAAACCTAAAGTGAATATGATGATATTCTAAATGCACAAAATGCAAGGTCAACACATTTAATGGTTATCTAGTCATGTATGAATGCTTCAAACAATCCTAGATATCATGTTGCTATATGACACACATATAACTTAGCTATATGAAATCAAAACATTCCTAGATGCAATAGCTATCACAATACAACAACCCAAACATAAACAAAAATCTCTATTTATAATGAAAAATTATAATCTACATGCAAAAGAAACATAAAAGATATTTCTTGTTAAGCAAGAACATAAAGATGGATGAGAGTGGTGTTCTACTTGCCAAGTAAGCTATGTTGATAAAGACTCATGCTTAGAAACATCCTAGATGAAACTAGATGATGATAGAACCATGAATGAATGATGGGTGATTGGGTTTTGGACAATAAAAATAGTTTCTTGCTACCTTTTCTTGCAAGACACTCTTGAGCTCTAAAAAGAATGAGAGAGAATGGATTTTGAAGATCTAAAGAGGCAAGGAAGAGGAAAGGGCATATATATATATGAAGCCCTAGATGAAATGACACCGTTTTGAAAAACAATAACAAAATCCGGTCATTACCGCTGTGTGTACCGCAGCTCAGGCAAGTTGTCCAGACCGCGGTACACGCAGCACTGTGCCTACTGGACAACATCGTGGTTGAGACCGCTGTGCGTGCAAGTGCACAGGACGCGGTCTAGGCAGCAGGGGCCTACTGATGTTTACCGCTACAGGGACCGCGGGGCATACATGAGCACAGGACGCGGTACAAGAAGCATGACCCTACTGAAGTATACCGCTCTGTATACCGCGGTGCAAGCAGAGCTTGCCAAGCGGTCTAGGCCGCGGTAAGAGAAGAAACTCTCTTTTCCAGGCAAACTCAACATACTAAGTAATGTGCAAAATGTGCAAGTGTGGAGTGTGATAAATGGCATACAAAGCATCATCCAATTACATGTAATCCAGAATATAATGCAAGCAAGTGAGTGTTTGCAACAATATCTCTTCAAATAAAAGTAGAGTCAAGTAATCTACCTTTCTTGAAGCACTTGGAGTCCAATGGGAGATCTTCAATTCCTAATCTACCCTTTTACAATATTTGACCCCAATTGTGATTTTGTCAACGAAATAAGTCAATCATAAAGTGAGACCCTTACAATCTCCCATTTTGGCTATTTCGTGACAAAACCACCATTCACAAAGCAACCTCACAAAAACAAAAGATTGGTCAACAAAATTTTCTACATTACAATAAAGCCTATAGTCTAAGTCTTGAACATCTTCAAGTCAATCCAAAGCTTGTAGAACCATCCAACCTACACACAAATAACAAAGCAAACAAAGATACCTTCCAAGATCAAGTGTGTGAGAGGTGCTTTCAATAACCATAAACAACAAAAAAAACATTTGTAATAGCCTTAACAAAATAAACCAATACAATCAAATAATGTAATCATGTTATACAATGCAATACTCCCCCTACATGATAGCTCTCAACTCTCAACTCTCAACTTCCCATAAACAACATACTACTAGTCCACTAAAGCTCACGACTCTTCTCCCTCTTTTTGTCATGAATTAGGCAAAGGGAGTCCCCCTTAATGGGTAAGCTTTTGGCAAGGAGAGCTAATAGCACAAAACATATGCATGTTCATATAAGCAACTTTATGCAACTCAATTAAGTAGGAGAGAATCAAGGAGTTTTATTTGATGAAAATGTGTGACACAATGCTTTGCATTCAAGACATGTTACATTCAAGTTCAAAAACAATGGTATTTGGCAAAGCAAACAACAAAGGTTTCCAAAAGAATTCAAACCAATTTTCACCCTTTTTCATGATTTCAAGCAATGATATAGATTTGTAAAAGAAATTCAAATTAAAGAGCGACCATATCAAACTTTATAAGCGAAACAAGACATGAGCACCTTTTTGCACCCTATTTGATTTTTCCTGGTAAGATACCTGTATGATAGTAGCCTTGTTCAACTAATGAAGGGAGATAGAAGACTAAATTTGGATGAGACATCCTTATTAATTGAATAGACACATGGTCCTTATTTAGTTTAGTCTTCTCATTTGCGTATGCATACAGTTTTGCATTCATATTTAAGCAATCAAAAATAAGTCTTCATGCATATCAACTTAAAGCATGTCATTAATAAAAACATCATGTCATGGAGATCAATTATAGGTCATTCAAATTGTACTTCCAAAGTAAATCTCCTAGTCCAAAAATGCATGTTTGAACATAAATATAACATGGATTGCAAGAAAAGCAATTTGCACACTTATTAAGAAAGTAACATAAGCATATGCACAACCGATCATCTCAAGCAATTAATGAAGGGGCATAAAATATATCAATGTAGCACAATGCACTTTCATGCCAACTTACTCTCTTTGCTTGAGCTCCCCATATGGGGTCAAGACATACCATTTCAAGCCAAATGATAAATCCCAATAGACTTGCTAAGGTTGCCAAACCTAATGGTGTCTAAGGGCTTTGTAAATAAGTCCGCTAGTTGGTCATTAGTTCCCACATGCTCCAATGCAATAGTTTTGCTCTCAACTAGCTCTCTAATGAAATGATGTTTAATGTCAATGTGCTTTGTCCTAGAATGTTGGACGGGATTCTTAGAAATGTTTATGGCACTCATGTTGTCACAAAATAAAGTGAGAGTGCCTTGCTCTAAGCCATATCAGCTAGCATTTGCTTCATCCACAACAATTTAGTACAAGCACTACCAATGGCTATGTATTCCGCCTCGGTCGTGGATAGGGAAATTGAGTTTTGCTTCTTGCAAAACCAAGACACCAAGTTGTTGCCTAGAAAAAAACAACCACCTGATGTACTCTTCCTATCATCATAACTCCCTGCCCAATCGGCATCACTAAATCCAATAAGACTTGGATTAGTGTCAAAGGAGTACCAAATCCCATGATTGGAGGTACCATTCACAAATCGAATGATCCTCTTCACCGCAACAAGGTGAGATTCTTTGGGATTGGCTTGGTACCTAGCACAAACACCCACACTAAAAGAGATATCGGGCCTACTTGCGGTCAAGTATAGCAAACTACCTATCATGCCATGATACAAGATTTGATCAACACTTTTACCACTAGCATTCTTGCTTAGCTTCAAAGTGGTACTCATGGGTGTGTCACAATGTTTGGCATTGTCAAGACCAAACTTCTTCACTAGGCTTTTGGCATACTTAGCTTGGGATATGAAATTCACATCATGCATTTGCTTAATTTGCAAGCCTAGGAAGTAATTTAGTTCACCAACCATGCTCATTTCAAATTCAAGAGACATGACATCAACAAATTGTCTCACTTTTGACTCATTGGTGAACCAAATACAATATCATCAACATAAATTTGAGCTATGAAAAACTCATCTTTGTTGCACTTGATGAACACGGTCTTTTCAACACTACCTCTTGAGTAGCCATTGTCAACAAGATAAAGAGAGAGGCGCTCATACCAAGCCCTCGGTGCTTGTTTTAACCCATAAAGTGCCTTTTTGAGGCGATAGACATGATTGGGGTGGTGTGGATCCACAAACCCCTTGGGTTGTTCAACAAACACTTCCTCATGTAAGAAGCCTTTGAGGAAGGCACTCTTAACATCCATTTGGTGTAGTTTGAACTTGTACACACAAGAAATGGACAAGAGAAGCCTTATAGACTCAAGACGGGCAACAGGAGCAAAAGTCTCCTCAAAGTCAATACCCTCAATTTGAGAGTATTCTTGTGCCACAAGCCTAGCCTTGTTGCGCACAATGTTGCCATCCTCATCCGACTTGTTCCTATACACCCATTTGGTGCCTATGACATTAGTATCCGGGTCTAGGAACTAGAGTCCAAACCTCATTTTTTTCAAATTGGTTTAGCTCTTCTTGCATGGCAAGAACCCAAAACTCATCATTCAAGGCTTCATCAACCTTTTTGGGTTCAGCTTGAAAGGTGTAACAAGTATAGCTAATTTGGTTAGCTATTTGACGCCTAGTCCTAATACCCTCATTCACATCTCCAAGAATGTCATTCTTGTTGTGGAGACGTCTAACCCATGGAGCGGGTTCTTTAGAGTCCAAAGAAGGATCTCTATCAAGAGGTTGATCATCCTATTCACTATGATTTGACTTCACATCACTTAAAGTCTTACCACACTACTTCAAAGGAAAGTCACCATTCTCACAAACATCCTCCTCACGGTCAACATTTTTGAGCCTACAATCATCAATGACAACATTTGATGATTCCATGACACTTCGAGTTTTTAGATTATAAACTCTATAGGCCTTGCTATTGAGTGCATATCCAATGAAAATACCCTCATCACTCTTGGCATCAAACTTGCCAAGTTGATCACGGTCATTAAGAATATAGCACTTACTACCAAAGATATGGAAATAGCTAACTGATCGAGTCAAATATGTAGTTTATTTAGGCCCTCAAATCCTTATCTTGTGTTCTGTTTTCGTGCGTTTTGGTATCTCTAATGGGTTGTTAGGTACATAATTGTAGGAAATGGTGCAAAGATGGGTTTGGAAGCATGTTGTGGTGATTCGGGCAGAAAAGGGGCAAAAGGAAAGACAAAGGATCATAAGCAGCTCTATAGTGCGGGTCAAGTACAGGTCAAGTGCGGGTTGCAACCGCACTCCAACCGCACTCCAACCGCAGTCATTCCAATATCCGAGACTTGATGCTGAAGAAGAGTTAAAGTGCGGGTCATCCAACCGTACTCCACCCGTACCGTTGCCAAACCAGAGAAGCTGAGTTGCATCTGACGTTAAAGTACGGGTACAGTGCGGGTCATCCAACCGCACTCCACCCGCACTGTTGCTTAAGAAAAAAGAGTGGATTTGCACCTGACATTAGAGTGTGGGTACAGTACGGGTCATCCAACCGCACTCCACCCGCACTCCACCCGTACTATTGCTCAAGACAGAGGAGTGGATTTTGCAACTGACAGTAAAGTGCGAATCAAGTGCGGGTCAAGTGCGAGTCAAGTGCGGGTAATCCAACCGCACTCCACCCGCATTATTTCCCAAATCCGAGAACTGAAGATGAAGAAAACCCATATAGTACGGGTAATTCACCCGCACTCCACCCGCACTCCACGCGCGCCAGATTGATTTTTGAAGTTTAAGTGACCTATTTTTGTATGTTGTATAAATAGAAAAGGATGGAAATGTTTTAGGAAGCCTTTGAACTCATTTTTCAGAGGTTTAGATCTATCATCTCTCTCTCTCTTATACTTACATTCTCTACTCAACTTCAAGGAAGGTAGGAGATTGAAGCAATTTCAAGGAAGGAGATGTTCTCCAAGGGTTCTTTCTCTTTCCTTTCTCTTATTTTCCTAGTTGTAATAAGTAGCTAAATCCCCTCTAAGGGATTGATGGAGTAGTTAGTTGGATATTGGGCTTGTATATAAACTTGATGTTATATTGATATTCATGTCTCTATCTTTCATTACTCTATTCTTGCTATGAATGGTTATCATTGATTTCTTGTTTAGATACATCCTCTTAGCAAGATCTCTTTGGATTATGTTTGAGTATTGCATCTAGATATACATCCTATTTAGTTGTTTCTTGCTCTAATGAATGGACGGAATGTCGTGAATTCCGACTCTTAAACCGTGGTCTTAATCTAACCTCGATCGAGTTTCCGGCACTATACATCCTAGGTCGGAGCTCGTGAGAGGATTAGAAGTCATCACTATACATCTTAGGTTGACTACGTTTAATCGGTTACGTCATTGATAGGTAGACGAGCTTCATTTCCAGAATCCGATGAACAACCAACACTATACATCCTAGGTTGGTGGTTTACGACGGATTAATCCCAAATAGGTGGTCCTCACTATACATCCTAGGTGGGCCACTTTCTAAGGATAAATAACCAACTCTATACATCCTAGGTCGGTTACCTTTGAATAAGACGTGTCTATTGACAAGTTTGTTGCATTGCCCAGTATTTACTTTCGTATCCGTTAACTCCTTAGTTTCCATCATCTATATATCTTTCACCTAATTTCCCCTTCCTCTAGTTTGCATAATTAATTTAGTGTTACTCATAGGATAATTCACCATCTACATCTTCATCATTTTATGTTTCGTTTATTATATATATATACATTAACATTACTTTTGCAATAGCTAACCTTAGCTAGCTCCGCTCCCTGTGGACGACACCCACTTGCCACCATACTTATGTTTTTCAAACCAATTTAGGCTTCGTGAGGTTTTTACAAATATTATTGACGTATTGATCTTTTAAAACGACATACGAGAATAGTCCCATCAAATGGCGCCGCTGTCGGGGAGCGGCAAGTTTAGTTTGATTAGTTTTGCTTGAGTAATTTTTATAGTTATTTACACTCCTGCTATTACGTCGTTTGTATATTTTTACGTTGTGGGTAGTTTTTGTTTCTCGATATTCTAGGTACATGGATGCCCTTTGGACAAATTCAGGATCCGAGTACGAGCTTGATATTAACCCATTTAGTTAGGAATGGGGATGGCACCAGGAATTCAAAGAGGGATGCAATGTGGGTGAAGAGTTTTCAACCGAAGAGAGACCGGCAGCTTTGCTAAAGGACTACTTGCAAGGGAATGAAGAGACCCCATTAGTAGAGCAGAGAACAAGGGAAATTGTGCAAGTGGCACAGATCCCAGAGGACATTAATGCAAGTCAGCTAAGTATGGGAACATTTGATGAATGGATAGGAGAGTTCATGCAGTCAGCCAACCAGGATACACAAGAGGTTCAGCTGCTACAACAAGCACATTTAGAGAGTTGGGAGACATACATGTGGAAGAATGATAGACAATCCAATGAGATGGATGCGTCTATTCACAGGATTGAGTTCCAAATAGGTCAGTTGGCTGAATTGTTACAAGAAAGAGAGAAAGGGAATTCCCGAGTCAATCGGAACAGGCTAGTGCAAAGGCAGTCCTCAGAAGCGGAAGGGTTTTGAAAGAAAATGATAAGGAAACCATCACAGAAGAAGATGAGGTGGTTCATACAGAGGTAGAGAGTGAGAAAGAGTTAGAAAAGAAGAAAGGTGTTCAGTTAGCAGACCCAGAACCAAAACCTCGGCTCCATAAGTCATCAAACCCCTATGTGCCGCCTATACCCTTTTCAGGGAGGCTAAAAAACTCTAAGTTGGAGAAATCGCACCAGGAAATCTATGATCTTCTTTCCAAGGTAACCATCAACTTACCACTCTTAAATGCTATTCAGAAAATGCCGGCTTATGGTAAATTTTTCAAAGATTTAAGTAAGGATAAAGAGAGGTTTAGGCCGAAACAATAAGAGCGTCTAAATGAGAATGTCAGTGTAGTAATTCAACGGTCATTACCCCAGAAAATGAAAGACCCAGGAAGTTTTATAATTAACATTACAATTGGTGGTTCAAACTGCGAATGAGCAATGTTGGACTCAGGAGCAAGCATTAACCTCATGCCATTCTCGGTCTCTAAGAAGCTGGGTTTGAATGACCTAAGGAAAACCACCATGTCTCTTGTCTTAGCGGATGCCTCTGCGAGAAGCCCTAAAGGCATTGTCGAAGATGTGTTAATACAGATAGAAAAGTTAATCATACCTGCTGACTTTGTGGTGATTGACATGGATAAAGGAAGAGACGAAAGAGATATGAAGTTACTTTTGGGTAGGCCTTTCATGGCAACAGCTAGGGTAGTGATTGATATGCATGCAGGGAAGCTTACCATGAAGGTAGTAGACGAAATAGTGGAGTTCAACATCTTTGACTCATTGTCATACCAAGTGGGTTCCCACGATTGTAACACAGTGGATTTCTTAGAGGAGGAGTTAGATATCACTGTTGAGGAGGAATTCGAAAGGGAAGGAAATGAAGATGACCTGGTACCATTAGAAGAGCTTCCTCCAAGGGCTGAATTAAAAGCACTCCCATCGAACTTGAAATATGTGTTTCTAGACGAAGAAAAGTTGAACCTAGTTATCATTGCCACAAATTTGGAGGAAAGTCAAGAAGATGATTTACTTGGAGTGTTGAAAGAATACAGAGCAACCATTGGTTGGTTCATAGATGATATAAAGGGAATAAGTCCCACCATGTGTATGCATAAGATTTTGCTAGAAGAAAACGCCAAACCAACACAGGAGGCACAAAGGAGACTGAATCTGATTATGCAAGAAGTGGTAAAAAAGAAGATATTGAAGCTTCTCGATGCAGGGATTATCTACCCCATATGAGATAGTAGATGGGTTAGTCCCATTCATGTGGTCCTAAATGAAATCCGGAGTTACAGTAGTGAAGAATGAGATGAGTGAGTTAGTAGCACAACGACTCCAGACAGGGTGGCGCATTTGCGTAGACTACCGCAAGTTGAATGCGGTTACCAAGAAGGACCATTTTCCCTTACCTTTCATTAATCAAGTCCTAGAACGGTTGGTAGGGCATCAGTTCTACTACTTACTGGATGGATATTCTGGGTATAATCAGATAGTTATTGCTCCAGAGGACCAGGAGAAAACCACTTTTACATGTCCCTATGGAACCTATGCTTTCCTAAGAATGCCCTTTGGCCTTTGCAATGCCCCAGGTACGTTTCAAAGGTGTATGGTTTCGTTGTTTTCAGATATGGTGGGAGAGATTATCGAAGTCTTCATGGACGATTTCTCGGTATTCGGGGATTCTCTTAGGTTGTGTCTTGACAACTTATCATTAGTGCTACAAAGATGTATAAAAAACAATTTGGTGTTGAACTGGGAGAAGTACCAGTTCATGGTGCAACACGGGATTGTCTTGGGTCACATAATATCTAAAAAAGGGATTGAGGTAGACAAGGCAAAGGTTGAAGTAATCAAGAGTTTGCCACCTCCTCGCAATGTGAAGGACATCCGGTCGTTCCTTAGTCGTACGGGTTTCTACAAGAGATTCATCAAGGATTTTTCAAAGATCTCCATACCACTATGCTTGTTGCTACAAAAGGACAAGGATTTTGTGTTTAGTGCAGAATGTGTGGTGGCGTTTGAATCTTTAAAAGAGGCTTTGACCTCATTTCCAGTAATTGCGCCACCAGTTTGGGATTTACCATTCGAAATAATGTGCGATGCATCTGACTTTGCTGTAGGTGCAGTTTTGGATCAAAGGGTTAGAAAAGACCCGCATGTTATATATTACTCATCCCGAATTTTGAATGATTCACAGTTGAACTATTCAACAACAGAGAAGGCATTACTGGTTGTCATTTTTGCTCTTGAGAAATCCAGACAGTACTTGGTAGGTGCCAAGGTTGTGGTATACTCAGACCACGCGGCTTTGCGATACTTACTCCAAAAGAAAGATGCAAAGCCCAGGCTAATTAGGTGGGTATTGCTGTTGCAGGAGTTTGATTTAGAAATCTGGGACAAGAAGGGCTGTAAAAATGTGGTAGAAGACCATCTTAGTAGGACAGTTCATGATAGCCGAATAGATGGGGATGAGATTCCTTTGAGAGAAAGTTTCCTTGACGAACATATGTGGGCTGTACAGGATAAGGAACCCTGGTATGCAGATCTGACAAACTATCTGACACATGGGGTATTTCCCCCTGATCTAGATTGGCAGGGTAAGAAAAGGTTTGCTAGGAGATCAAGGGAATACTTTTGGGATGAGCCTTATCTTTTCAAACACGGGGCATATCAAGTAACTAGGAGGTGTGTGCCAGAAAATGAGCAATATGATGTGTTGCAATTCTATCATGATTTGCAATGTGGAGGCCATTTCAGCGCACGTAAGACAGCACTTAAGGTGCTGCAATCAGGTTTCTTCTGGGTATCACTTTTTAAAGATGCTTATCAGTTTTGTGTAGCATGTGATAGGTGCCAGCGCACAGGGAACATTGGTAAACAGAATGAGATGCCACAAACTGGAATTTTGGTGGTTGAAATATTTGACACTTGGGGTCTTGATTTTATGGGACCGTTCCCACCTTCTTGTGGAAATAGCTATATTTTAGTGGGGGTTGACTATGTTTCCAAATGGGTTGAGGCTATTGCCACAAAGACCAATGACAGTAATGTGGTGGTAAAATTCGTAAAGGAACATATTCTGACCCGATTTAGGATTCCAAGAGTGATCATTAGTGATGGAGGGAAGCCATTTCTGTAACAAAGTCTTAGGAAATCTATTGAAGAAGTATGGGGTGCGTCACAAGGTGGCCACACCATACCACCCATAGACGTTGGGACAGGTTGAAGTAAGTAACAGGCACATCAAGCAGATTCTGGAGAAGACGGTCTCCTCAACTAGGAAGGATTGGGCATTGAAACTATCTGACGCCTTATGGGCGTACCGAACGGCTTTCAAAACTCATATTGGGATGAGCCCGTATAGGTTGGTTTTTGGTAAGGCTTTCCACCTTCCAGTAGAACTAGAACATAAAGCTTGGTGGGCAATTAAGAAGTTGAATTGGGAGTATGACAAGGCAGGTGAAGAAAGATGCAATCAGTTGAACTAGTTGGATGAATTCAGGTTGGAAGCCTATGAGAGTTCACGGCTTTACAAAGAAAAAACAAAAGTTATTCATGACAAGCGATTAGTAAGGAAGGAGTTCCAACCGGGCATGCTGGTGTTATTTTATGAGTCCCGTTTGAAGTTTTTCCCAGGGAAGTTGAAATCGAGATGGTCAGGCCCACACCGTGTTGTTAATGTCTCACCTAACGGAGCTGTAGACATTCAGAATTTGAGGAACGATGGAATATTCAAAGTTAATGGGCATAGGCTAAAACCGTATTTTGGACCAGAAACCTGCTACAAGGGTGTTAGTGCCATGGAACTTACTGAGCCATAAAACATCTATCATGTCAGAGAACTGGTGGGAGGCAGCCCGCTCAGGTCATATTTAAACTTTTAGCTTTCTTAGTTTATTTCAGTTGGTATTTTGGTTTTTCTTTCCTTTTCGCATTTGATTTTCATTTGGTAGAGTTGTTGTGTGGTTTTAAGCTAGGTTGTGCATCTTTTGGGAAGCACACGACAACACGCATGGACAACGAACTAGCTTCCTCCTAAAGGGAGTTTCTACCTTCGATTTTGTACTTCATTGCATTAAGTTTTCGATGAATGCAAATTTAGACTTTGTTAATATGAATGAGCATGGTTGAGTGCATATTGATCATATATTTGTGCAAGTTTTGAGCTTATGTCTAGATCCGGTTTGGGGGTGTTGAACCCTCATTCTGCAAATTATTGTGATTATGCGTGTTATTGGTTGCGCTTTATGCATGTTCATAATTTTCGAGTCGTCTATGGTGTTTCTCCTCCGTTAGGACATACCTTATGGATTCCAACAATGGGGACATTGTTGACTTTTGGTTTGGGGGTGTGTTACGCCTTGTACAGTCGTCCTTGTAGTCTTATAGTGCCAATTTTTCAATTTTGTCGCTTGTCCAATTTTTAAACTGTAAGCAGTATGGGTATGATGCCTCTAGCGTGTACTTTTGGCGAGTTCTTTTTATGTGCTTTGACCTTGTGACATAGTTTGGTGCTACTTGAGGGTTCGCTTGCACCTGCCACGGGATCGTCCCACCCGTTGGTGTTAAGTATTGGGGACTCAATGTTCCCATGTCTTGTTCTAATAGTGGAGATGCCCGTGAGATCACAAACACAAACGTTAAAGTGCGTATTATTGATTATTCTTAAACAGGCCTCTCGTCATTTATGTCATGTGCCTTAGGACTCGCATATCATTTTGTGAAGTGCGTGATGGATGCTTTCATTCCCTTTTTAGATGGTTGTGGGAGTGATATTAGAGAATGTGTGTGCACTGAATTACCTTTACAGCCTAAACACGTTCATACCATATTGTGTGCTCCAAAGCCAAGTTTGAGGCCAAACACTTACTCTTTTATTTGCTACCACATTCAACCATATACCTAATAGCCTAAACACATGCCTACCCTTGTACTAATCATGCTAGGATGTGAAATGGTGGTAATGAAAGGAATTGAGCTCTAAATGGTCAAATAGCTAGTAAAATGAAATAATTGTTGAAAATATGCAATGGAAGGGCTAAGAATTGTACTTGTGTGCCATAAGTGCCCAAGAAAGGGAAATTGTAACAACTCAAAACGGAGTACAACATAGGGATTGTGAAATTGTAAAAATTAAAAGGGAAATAGTACTTGTGTGCCATAATTGTGATTGTGTTATGCTAAATACGCTCAAACGGAGTGCAACATTGAAGGCACGAATGTGGGTTAAACGACTGCTTAAAAGTTTGCATATGAGTGATAAAAGAGCATTGTATGGGTGTAGGGATATATTCTAGCATGATTGGTGAGTTGAACTCCAAATGTCCATATTCTTTGTGTAACCTCATTAAACCCCATAGCCACACTAGAACCGGTAGAAAAGCCCTATTTGATCCATATAAAGTCTAGTTTGGGAATGTCGGTTGAAGCACGATCTTTCATGTCCATGGCATAGTGACTCTTTCCTAGCATAGTTCATTGCTTAAATTTTGTGCAGAATTCATCTTTGCATACTCGTTTGTGTGGAACTTAGGACTCTGTGAGGAAAGAAAAGAGAGAATCCATACGAGCTTTAGAATTGAAGCGAATTATGCTCGAGGTATGGGAGTAAGTTGTCCCTAATTCATGAATACCTTTAGGTGTGGGATTCATGTTCGTACGAGCCTCCCTTGGGTGTCCCCAAATTGCTCTTGATCTGGTGCATATGTTTTTCTCCTCTCTATCACACCTATGTGTATCATATCACACATTGGACTTGCGGCATTGTTGAATTATTGTTTAGGTGTCTAGGATTTACAATCAGTTGACGTCTGATTGTTTTAGATTATGTTTGCTCGAGGACGAGCAAAGGTTTGGTTTGGGGGTGTTTGATCGCGTCAAATATGTAGTTTATTTAGGCCCTCAAATCCTTATCATGTGTTCTGTTTTCGTACGTTTTGGTATCTCTAATGGGTTGTTATATATGTAATTGTAGGAAATGGTGCAAAGATGGGTTTGGAAGCATGTTGCGGTGATTCCGGCAGAAAATAGGCAAAAGGAAAGACAAAGGATCATAAGCAGCTCTACAGTGCGGGTCAAGTGCAGGTCAAGTGCGGGTTGCGACCGCACTCCAACCGCACTCATTCCAATATCCGGGACTTGATGCTGAAGAAGAGTTAAAGTGCGGGTATAGTACAGGTCATCCAACCGCACTCCACCCGTACCGTTGCCAAACCAGAGAAGCTGAGTTGCATCTGACGTTAAAGTGTGGGTACAGTGCGGGTCATCAAACCGCACTCCACCCGCACTGTTGTTCAAGACAGAAGAGTGGATTTGCACCTGACATTAGAGTGCTGGTACAGTGCGGGTCATCCAACCGCACTCCACCCGTACTATTGTTCAAGACAGAGGAGTGGATTTTGCAACTAACAGTCAAGTGCGAATCAAGTGCGGGTCAAGTGCGAGTCAAGTGCGGGTAATCCAACCGCACTCCACCCGTACTATTTCCCAAATCCGAGAACTGAAGATGAAGACAACCCATACAGTACGGGTAATTCACCTGTACTCCACCCGCACTCCACGCGCGCCAGATTGATTTTTGAAGTTTAAGTGACCTATTTTTGTATGTTGTATAAATAGAAAAGGATGGAAATGTTTTAGGAAGCCTTTGAACTCATTTTTCAAAGGTTTAGATCTAGAATCTCTCTCTCATACTTACATTCTCTACTCAACTTCAAGGAAGGTAGGAGATTGAAGCAATTTCAAGGAAGGAGATGTTCTCCAAGGGTTCTTTCTCTTTCCTTTCTCTTATTTTCCTAGTTGTAATGAGTAGCTAAATCCCCTCTAAGGGATTGATGGAGTAGTTAGTTGGATATTGGGCTTGTATATAAACTTGATGTTATATTGATATTCATGTCTATCTTTCATTGTTCTATTCTTGCTATGAATGGTTATCATTGATTTCTTGTTTAGATACATCCTCTTAGCAAGATCTCTTTGGATTATGTTTGAGTATTGCATCTAGATATACATCCTATTTAGTTGTTTCTTGCTCTAATGAATGGACAGGAACGTCATGAATTCCGACTCTTAAACCGCAATCTTAATCTAACCTCGATCGAGTTTCCGGCACTATACATCCTAGGTCGGAGCTCGTGAGAGGATTAGAAGTCATCACTATACATCCTAGGTTGACTACGTTTAATCGGTTGAGTCATTGATAGGTAGACAAGCTTCATTTCCAGAATCCGATGAACAACCAACACTATACATCCTAGGTTGGTGGTTTACGACGGATTAATCCCAAATAGGTGGTCCTCACTATACATCCTAGGTGGGCCACTTTCTAGGGATAAATAACCGACTCTATACATCCTAGGTCGGTTACCTTTGAATAAGACGTGCCTATTTACAAGTTTGTTGCATTGCCCAGTATTTACTTTCGTATCCGTTAACTCCTTAGTTTCCATCATCTATATATCTTTTACCCAATTTCCCCTTCCTCTAGTTTGCATAATTAGTTTAGTGTTACTCATAGGATAATTCATCATCTACATCTTTATCATTTTATGTTTCGTTTATTATATATATACATTAACATTACTTTTGCAATAGCTAACCTTAGCTAGCTCCGCTTCCTGTGGACGACACCCACTTGCCACCATACTTATGTTTTTCAAACCAATTTAGGCTTCATGAGGTTTTTACAAATATTATTGACGGATTGATCTTTTAAAATGACATACGAGAATTGTCCCGTCACTAACATTGAGTTTTCTTCCCTTCCATAACTCATAGGATATTTGTTTGGTCCCGGGTCTAAGGAAAACTCTATTACATATATAACAGCCCGTATTAACGGCTTCGGCCCATAAATTACTAGAAACTTTGTTGCTAAGCAACATCACCCGAGCCATCTCTTGTAAGGCCCTATTCTTCCTTTCTACAACTCCATTTTGTTGGGGAGTTCTAGGAGCCGAAAATTCATGGGAAATACCTAGACCATTACAAAAGCTCTCAAAGCTACTATTCTCGAATTCTTTCCCATGATCACTCATAATTCTTTAATGCTCCTAGTGTGAGAATTTTTCTCATTTTGAATTTTGACACATAGCATTTTAAATTTATCAAAGGCTTCGGACTTCTCTCTAAGAAAGTAGGTCCAAGTGAACCTAGAGAAGTCGTCAACCACCACAAGAATATACATGTTACCACCTAGACTCTCGGTTTGCATGGGACCCATGAGGTCCATATGAAAGAGTTCCAATGGCTCCTTGCTGGAAAGGTATTTTCCCTTCTTGTGTACACTTTTGGTTTGCTTCCCTTTTTGACAAGGTCCACAAACTCCTTCAAACCTCTTCCCAAGCTTGGGAAGGCCTCTCACAACATTCAACCTCTCAAGGACTTTCAAGTCACTATAATTCATGTGGCCAAATCTTTGATGTCACAACTCAACTTGCTCACAACTAGACAAGTTACAAGAGATGTTGCTAGATTCAAGGCAGTAACAATTGTCACTTGATCTCTTGCCTTTTCAAAGAACTTGCCCATTTTCCTTAAGAATAGAGCAATCAACTTTGCCAACATAACCGAAAGCCCTTCATCACTTAAATGTGATATACTTATGAGATTGACTTGCAAGCCATCTACATAGAGAGCATTGAGCAAGGAGGGCAAACCGGGAATAGATATATTACCTTTCTCTATTACCTTTTTCTGTGAACCATCACCAAAGTTGACAAATCCACCATCCTCCATCACAAGAGTCTCAAAGAAACTCTTGTTTCCGGTCATGTGCCTAGAACACCCACTATCAAGATACCAAGTGTTGGAGGCCATGGCTTTCAAAGCCACTTGAGCCACATAGCAAAAATATTCATTTTTTCTAGTCCACCTAGGAGCAACATTTTCAATCCTATGAGCCTTTGGTTCATTTGCTCTAAGTTCCGTAGGTGTATGCTTTTTGGCTCTTCTAAGCATATTTTTCTCAATCATGTTCTCAAATCTACACATTTGATATACTTAAAGCAATTAGGCCTTATATGGCCTTCAATACCACAATAATGTCAAGTAGAAGTGAAGTAAGAGTTCATACCATAGCCTTGTGCAACCATTTGAGGTTTCCTTCTCCTTTGAGTAGTCCTTTAATGTTGAACAAACTCTCTTCTTTGTGATTGAGCCAAAGTAGCATGTCTTCCTTGTTGAGCATACATGATCCTTGATTGTGGAGGAGGGATCCTTTCATGTGGAGGTCTTGATTGAAATGCTCTAACTTGTTGTGGTTGAGCCCTTGTTGGAATCTTGGCTTGAGCATGTTTTGAGGATTATCCAATTTCAATCCTTCTTGTAGTTTGTTGTGGGACTTTGACTTCTTCAACTTCTTGACTCTTGACAAAAGTAGTCTTTTTCAAAGAGGTAGTACTCACATCTTCCTCATATCCCAAACCCCTCTTATCACTAGGGTTCTTTCCAATTGATAGCATCTTGTCAAGCTTCTCGGTTCCGGAGGTCATCTTGACAATTACTCTTTTTGCCTCTTCAAGCTCCTTCCTTAAGCATTCTTCACTTTTCTTGACCACAACAAGTTCCAACTTCAAGCTTTCTTCCCTTCTTACTTTTTTCACTTCCTCAATCAAGTAAGTCATCTTGGAGATCAATTCAAGATTCTTCCTTTTCAACTCTTGAATCTCTTTTTTCTTCTTAGCTCTAGAACTCTTGAAGTATTCCATGAAGTCTTCATAGTTCGTCTCCTTATCAAATTCATGCTTGGACTCGGATGAAGTACTCTCATTACTTGAGTCATCTTCTTCTTCTTCTAGTTTGTCATTCTCCTCTTCTTGGTCACTCATAACTTCATTGCTATTGTGAGATGATGAGAAGGCAATGAAGTTTGCAACTTGGTCATCATCCGAAGACTTTTCTTCCTCCTTTAAGTCTTCACTATCACTCCAAGTAGCCGCCATAGCCTTTCCTTTCTTCTTCTTCTTTAAGTTGGCACATTCGGGGGCAATGTGACCATACCCAGTACACTCATAGCATTGAATACTCTTCTTGGAGTCATTCTCTTCACTTTTCTCCACTCTCTTAAACGAAGTCTTCTTTTTCACAAATTTTCCCTTGGAGCCCATCCCCTTCTTCTCAAGCTTCATGAATTGCTTGAACCTCTTCACCATAAGAGCCATTTCTTCATCCGAATCTTCTTCCTCCCTTTCTTATTTGGAGATCTTAAATGCAATGCTCTTTTGCTTCTTTTGAGGTGTTGTTGGAGCAGGGGCTCTTCTTGACTCAAAAGCCAACAACTTGCCAATTATCTCACTTGGCTTCATCTTCTTATATTCGCTATTCTCCTCAATAGCGGTCACATTTGCGTCAAATCTCTTCGGGAGAGATCTCATGATTTTTTCATTTATCCTCCTATCCGAGTACGGATCGCCCAATTGGTGACTTTGGTTGACAATATTCGTTAGCTTCACTTGGAACACATTGAAGCACTTATGGTCTTCCATCTTTAAGGACTCAAATTGGGTTTGAAGGACTTGTAGCTTGGAGTCTTTTACCACGTCGGTTCCTTCATGTGCCATCTCCAATATTGTACATGCTTCATGTGCATTCCTTGTGGTTTGGATTAGCTTGTGTTGATTTTCATCCACTGCACACAAGATAGCATGCATGGCCTTGTTGTTCCATTTGGAGGCTTCAAAGTCTTTGGTATCCCACTCCAATTTTAGCTTTGGCACGACGCTTTTATCTTCGAGAGTCTTGGTAGGTGATGTTTAACCATCCTCAATCACCATCCAAACTCGATCATCAATTTGGCACAGGTAGGATTCCATTTTTCCTTTCCATGATGAGTAATTAACCCCCATTAGAAGTGGAGGTCTTGTACTCGATGCTCCCTCTCGCTCATATGCATTTCCACTCATGGTGTTTAAGGGAGAATGAGATGAATGCAATCAATCAAACAAAATAAAACAAAACAAGCAAGACACACTAACAAAAAAAAGGAAACTAATGCAAGACACTCCTAGAGAGCAGGGGATCTCCTAATTATGTTAAGGAACCTGCTTTGATACCAATTGAAAATACTCTAAGAGTAATAAAACTAACATAGAGGGGGGGTGCATAGGTTTTAACCAAATTAAATACCATCTTTTTGATTAATCAAAATTAAACAATACAACCCCTAATCTCTAACACAATCAATCATTGTCATAATAAAAAGCGGAATAAACAAAAAGACACAATGATATGATTTACGTGTGAAACCCTCCAACTGGGTAAAAACTCACGGGCCTAATCGCCAATCGAACCCTCAAATCCACTATTTGCAAAAACGATTACAACATAGGTTGACCACATCACACATAATCGGTTACTAATCCGTCATTGCTACCCGCAGGCCTTTAATAGTGATTTTAGGCTCTTGCTTGTATACTACCAAAGGCAAATAGAAGACTTAACTCTTAAATGAAGAGATATGAAACCTAGAGTGAATATGATGATATTCTAAATGCATAAAATGCAAGGTCAACACATTTAATGCTTATCTAGTCATGTATGAATGCTTTAAACAATCATAGATATCATGTTGCTATATGACACACATATAACCTAGTTATATGAAATCAAAACATTCCTAGATGCAATAGCTATCACAATACAACAACCCAAACATCAACAAAAATCTCTATTTATAATGAAAAATTATAATCTAGATGTAAAAGAAACATAAAAGAGATTTCTTGTTAAGCAAGAACCCAAAGATGGATGAGAGTGGTGTTCTACTTGCCAAGTAAGCTATGTTGATGAAGACCCATGCTTAGAAACATCCTAGATGAAACTAGATGATGATAAAACCATGAATGAATGATGGGTGATTGGGTTTTGGACAATAAAAATGGTTTATTGCTACCTTTTCTTGCAAGACACTCTTAAGCTCTAAAAAGAATGAGAGAGAATGGATTCTGAAGCTCTAAAGAGGCAAGGAAGAGGAATGGGCATATATATATGAAGCCCTAAACGAAATCTCCTCCCAGCAATTGAATTTGTTAAACGCTCAGCCCAAGCGAACATAAGGCTCTCCGAACGACACCGCCCATGACTCAATCAGTTTATTTACAGTACTTTAGATTTTATTCAGTTTCATTATTAATTTGAAATTATCTCTTTTATTGATAAATTGTCTAACTTGAGCATCGGAGAGTCCCCATCGGCACACCCCCCCCCCCCCCCCCCCCCCCCCTCCTCGCTCTGTTCTACCTTCTTATTTTCTACATGATATCGTAGCACACAACCTACTAATTTTTGCTCTACTATTATCAGTACCCATCGACTTACGAAAATTCAACTGGAGATTTTTGGGCTCTTCATAAGGTGTGTATTAGTTAATGGCTATTTTAGAAACATATTGAGACCCAATTGACTAATTCTTTACTTAAAAAAGAAAACTTTGGACACAATTCCTTAAAAATAAAACCCAAAACTCTGATTCTATTGATTGTAATCATATTAATATTTCAATATTATAACCCTTAAAGTAGTCATTTTACTTAACTCTTATCTCATATCATTCACAACAAAAATTCTCTACCGTCTGTCTTATTTTTGCACAGTTTTCGATTTGTTGTCACCCTCCACCCGATTATTCTGCAATATACTTGGTAAATTTACACTTTAGAAATCAAGAAGAATGGGAATTTAAAAAATGTTTTGTTTTATGTTTTTCCATACGATAAATATTTTTTTGTTTTAATTCATGTGAATTGGATTACATTTTAATTTGTAAATGAAGAATTATTTATTTAAATTTTTTATGTTAATAATAATAATTTTTTTATCTAGGGACTTGATTTATGTTAATATCATAAAATAGATTGGGCTCAAAAATATATGAAAACAGCCGGTGGGTTATACTTAGAAAGGGGTGTAAATATTGCTACCCCTCAAAAATTTTGTGTTGCCTGCTCATCAAAGTTTTCGTTCAATCAGGAATTCATATAACTTGAAGTTAGTTCTACATGAATTGGTTAAAACTTAAAAGTAGCGGAGCCAGGATTAGGAATATAGTGAGCGGGGGATTAGGGTTTTTTTTTTTTTGACAGGGGGCTTAGTTCAAATAATGATAACTTTGATCTTCATTAGTATTTTATTAGTTGTCAATACAATAAATTAATTCTTAACGTGATTTCATATTTTCAAAATATTGTAAGAAATATCCAATCTTGAGTTTGGGAGCATGAAGTCTTGAACCAAATATTTTACCTGGGTTCAGGGATTTAAATAGGACTTTAACCAAATCAATTTTTTTTAATTTATTTCGGAGCTATGGACTAGGGGTGGGCATGGGTTGGTTTGGGTTGGGTTTGACGATACCCAAACCAAATCAAACCATTATTTAATCGGGTTATTTTTTTACAACCCAAACCAATCATAATGTTAAACCAAACCAACCCAATAAAAATCGGTTTGGTTTGGTCATAGGGGTGGGTATCCAAACCGTCGAACTGATTAACTCGTCCAAACCAAACCAATTTAAGTGGGTTGTTTTCTGTTTTTTTAAATATATTTTTTATTTATTGAATACCTTGAGGGTTAAATGGTAATTATAAGGAGCAAACTGAAGGATAAAATGGTCATTTGACCATAAAGATTGACGGTCAACTCAGAAATGGATAGAAAAGGTAACAGAAGGGGTATATAATACATTCTTTCCATTTAAGGGGGGAGATCGGCCAATATGGTGAAAACATGTCATCATCTTAACAATAGGACAAATGTCAAGGGGGAAATTGATACTTTCCTATTTTTTTATATTGTTTCTTACGAAAACGCATTAAACAATATGGTTTAGTTTTTTTTAGTAAGTTTTATGTGTTCTACATTTTATGTTTTTTTTTTAAACTATTATTGTTACACATATGGGTTAAATTTAGTATTATTGTTTACTTTATTGAAAATAAGTTTAACTACTTATACTGATATTATTATATTTGTTCAAATAAAAAAATTATACAATTATTTTCTTAAACTATGGACTTTCCCAAATTTAAGTAGGGTTTTAAACAAATTTATTTTATTTTGGTGTGAATTTAAAAATAACCCTAAAATTAGTTAATTTTTAAAAGAGTCACTCCCAATTTTTCCCTTCTTTAGTAAAAAAAAAATAGTTTTTGCACAAAAATGCCCTCAAGTTTTACTATCGCAAAAACTGCTGCAAGAGAGACACGCCGGTAGAGAAACAAAAAATTAATGTACAATTTTTGATTTTATAGAATATTAATACATATCAAAACACTTTTACCATATGCATACGGTAAAAATGTAATAATGTATATCAGTATGCTATAAATATATCTAAATTTTATGTCTATAAATGAAAAATTGGTTGGATATATGGGTTGAGTCGATTTATTTGCTCAATTTGGTTTATTTCAAGTTTCCAGCAAAATTACTTGCAAAATTTTAAAATTAAATGTAATACTTCTTTAATTTCAACGTGTAATTCTTGTTTATTCTTATTGTGTAATCTTTAATTTGTTTTCAACAGATAATCTTTCTTTAATTTTAGGGGTGTAATCTTTATCTAATGGGTAAATTGTATAAACATCCCTGAGCATTTGTTGTAATTATACACATGTGCAACCTTTGCCATAATTACACGGACATGCATCCCCTACTATTTCTCTATTAGTGGGATGCCGTTATAACTTACGGCAAGAACATCTTTTGGCTGTTAATTAGACTGGAGATTAATTTGAAAGAGATTGAATCAATTTCACCAAAAGACAAATCAATGATCTGTTGGTTAACATATTGTATTGTTAAAATTTAATAAATAGATAGATTTGAAACATAAATTAAATCAAATATTTGTGAAAGCATATAACTTCGTCCATGTCAATTAGAAAAGAAAAAAAAGCATTCTTTTTATTTTTTTGAATTAAAAAATAAAAAGCATTCTTATATGCCTTTGTCGTGATATAATATCTCTTCAAAAAAAAAAAAATTCGTAATATATATTTTTTCCAACTCTTTTTCATTTTTGTAAGCCAATTTAAATCTTGACAGTATTCTGTTTTTTATTTTATTTAAATAATGCTTTAATAACTAGTCTGGTACTGCCATCTGAATCAATTAATCAGAGATATGAAGATATGATTCCATCTAATATGTATAGCCTGGGGTAGCTAGGTTGAAAGCTGAAACCGACAAAAGTCAACTATAATCCTCACAAATTTGAAACTACAGAATATTTTACATGATATTCATTAAAAACAAAACAGAGAGAGAATATTTTATAGGATATTCATTCTATCATCTTTCTTGAAAACTTCCTTAAAAAAGATGGAAAATCATTAATCATGTATAAAAATAATGCTGAACATTCAAATATCATAGCTTGAAATGCAAAAAATAAATAAATAAACCGAACTGAAAGAAAGACAATATATTGACAGTTCTCTTAATATAGCATTTCTGATTCAGTATTACAAAAGAAAATACAAAAAAGATGTGCACGAAGACAAAACACAATTTTTGCTAGGAAAAAGCTCGAGAGGGATAGACAGGGAGGCAGAATATGGGAGGGTTGACTGAGGTGAAAAAGAAATTTTTACAAGAGAACGAGGTAGAGAGCGGCAAGAAAAGAATAGTTAAACCTAAAAAGTCTTGCAAGGTCAAGAAAAACTTATGGAAAAAACTGATAAAAAAAGCATATAATAAGCTCAGTTAGGATAGCACCATGATCATCAAGACCTTAGTGTCTGCTTGATTGATCTCCATTTGTGACGAAAGCTTTTAGTGCATGAACACAAGTGATTCCAACGAGAAGTGCTTCTGGAGCAGCAAGGCCTAGCATCATGAGAAGAGGAGGGTGAAGAAGGCATTTGTGTTGTGACATTAGGGTTTCTGTGTGATGTGAAGTGATTGATATAAGTAGGCCATAAAGAATAAAGACATTTGTTGAACAAATTGAAGAGAGATATAAGCGGTTAAAGTTTATTTAGTTAACATGTATATATATATATATATATATTATATTATATTTATAGTGATATAAAAGAGATGGAAGTAAATGAAACACAGAAGCTCCTGACATTCCAAAAGTATGTCTATATAGTTCAAGCAAACTGCAAGAAGAGTTAAAAGAAAGCATCACATTTGTGTACGAGATGAGTATGTTGTTAAAACCTCTTACCCCAGCCCTATGAGATCGTGAGATCGTGGTTTGAGTCCCCACTCTTCTAAAAGTATCCGAATTTGCGTAATATTAAAAATAAAAATAAAAATAAAAAACATCACATTTGTAGACCCAAAACCCTTCAAAATAATAATATGCCTCAAAATGATCACAAACTCATTCAGCGGTGGATCTAAAAATTTTAACCAGATAGGACAATTGAAAAAGAATAAAAAACAAGAAAAAATATTAAAAAATAAATAATAACAAGAAAAACAACATATTTAATGAAAAAAAAACAAAAGAATAAATTACAATCTAATTTTATAATAAGATTTTTTTTTTACATTTATAATGAATTCAATTTAAATTTATATAAAAATAATTTATTAACAAATATCACTATACATGTTTTTAAATTTTTTATTTCTAAAATTACCGGTAAATTATTGATTTATTGATTCTAAATAAATTAAAACTATAAAATAAAGAAAAATAATAAAGAAAAAAGAAAATGAATCATAATAATAGATTGACTATTTTAATACAATAGAGTAAAATTTGAGATTTTATGGTTTATTGATTGAACGTGTTAGGTATGTCAAACTTAAACTATTAGAAATAATAAAAATCAAAAATAATAATAGATAATTTAATATAAAATAAGAAAATGAATTGTTTTGTGATAATGCTCATTTCTACACTTGGTGTAGCCTTCATATCCTATCAGTTGCATCTGTTTTCGGGTAAAAACCGGTTATTTGATGGTTAAATTGAGTTTGTGCAGGTTTTTAAGTAATCTAGGGGTAACATTTCAACGTGAAGGGAATTTGAGGGCCAAATTGAAGAATCTAAAAGAAGAGAAGAGCATGCGCCCCTCAACGGGCGCACCAGAAGCGCTTGAGTACCAGCGCACAAAGGCAAGTAGGGTGGCGCTATTGGAGCGCCTGACGACCAGCACCCAAGCATTCCACATCAACTCTTTTCCAGGGTTTCGTGCCTTGATTTCCAAACATATAAATACCCCATCTCAGCTCTTCTTGAGCACCTTTACCACGACCTTTGAGCTTTAAAAGACTCCATTTACAATCCAAAGCCCCCAAGAATCAATCTTTAACCCAATTCATTCACTGAATCACCTAAAACCTTCATCATATCACCATCTAAACTCAAATCCCACTTCACCACCCACTCAATACCTCATTCCCTCACCTAAATCAACCATCAAGACCACATTTTGGAGAAAAAGAAGTCAAGAAGAGAAGAAGCCTAGCACAACCAAGCAAGAGAGGAGGATGCCTTCAACTTAGTTTACTCTTTTACTTTCTCTCTTTACTTTTACTTATATTTATTTATGGCTTGTACTTATTTCATATCTCGTATGGTTATTTCTCACACTGTGAACTAAACTCTACTTGGCTAAGGCCAAAATGAAGCCTTTACCATGAATTATCAATGAAGACCAGCATTTTATCCATATTGCTTGTATTTATGTATGTGTATTTCATATTATAATCAATATTGAGTGTTTAGCTAGCATTTAATATTTAATTGGTTGTTTGTGTGATGTACCAAGAGGAGAAGCACACAACGTGCTCGATGAAATGCATGATAGAGGTCTAGTAAGGTAGAAATACTTCGAAGCTAGTCTCTAGGACTCAATTAGTGTACCACTATGCTTAATGAACTTGTGTGTATTTTGGATGACCATCGAGAGATAGGTTATTGGTGCATATAAGTGTTGTCTCTATAACTCGAGAGAGAGTAGAGATTAATTGAGGGTTGTCACGAGTCTACATTCATATTTGCATAATCTATCTTTAACGGTGGGTCTATAAGTTGGTGAGAATTGGTTAGGTGGATTCACGGTCTTAGCCTCGTTTCTTATAAGTAATACAGTTACTTGCTTGTGTGTGATTTGCTTTGTTATTTGTTTGTTAGTCTCAATTATTGCATTTTTAGTTGTAGTTTAATTTAAGTGGTTTTGAGTAGGAAAATTCAATCATCAAATATTTGCTTGTCTAAATAGTAGTCAATCAATCAATTGTGGTACTCAATTCATCAATCTTTGTGGAACGAATTTTTTTATCATTGTACTACTCTCACGGCTCCGTACTATTGCGGGTGCTCATTTTGGAGTGATCAATTTTTGGTGCCGCTGCCGGGGATTGAGCGGTATATTGATATCACTACTAGTTGATTTATTACTAATTTAGACTTCTTACTTTGTGTTCATTTTCGTGTGATTTCTTGAGGTTGCTCTTGTATGCATCATAGTACAAGGAGCAACAACTTACAGGATCTAAGCTTTGATCCAAACATCGAAGCTACAACCCGGTTAAACAGAAGGAATCGAAGAATAGCCATGGAAAGAGATGCTTTGCCTCCGGATCAGATTCCCACTGTAGCCCCACATGGGCAAAATGGGAAAAATGAGCAAGATGAGCATGATGAGAGAGTCATGAAGGACTATGTCATGCCAAGGGTGTACCAGAATATGTCACCAGTCCAGATCCTGACAATCTAGCAATAGCAGCAAACAATTTTGAGATCAAGAGACATGTATTTCAGATGTTGACAATGATAGGGACGTTTGGTAGGTGTCTCATCGAAGATTCAAATGCGCACTTGCAGAACTTTGATCATATTTGCTCAACATTCAAAATCAATGGAGCTACGAATAATGCAATTAGATTGAGGTTCTTCCCATTTTCAATGAAGGATCGAGCCAAAGCTTGGTATGAGTCGTTACCACAAGGGTCGATTGCCTTATGGGATGTTTTGGCCCAAGCTTTTCTAAGCAAATACTTCCCACCCGGACGGGCAGCTCAACTGATGAATGAGATTCATGAGTTCACTCAATTTGAGTAGGAAGACTTGTATGAAGCTTGGGGAGAGATATAAAGAGCTATTGAGAAAATGCCCTTATCATGGAATGCCGAAATGGTCAATTGTGGAGAAATTCTATCGAGGCATGAACTTGTCCACATGCCAAATTGTGGATGCTTCAGCGGGTGGATCTTTGATGAATAAGTCGATGGATGCAGCCTATGACTTGATTGAAGAAATGGCCGTTGCAAATAGTCATTGGGGGAGCAACCGGAAGTCCCCAAAGAAAGCACCCGGTGTGTTAGATGTTGATCAAGTCACTGCACTACAACCTCAAGTAGAAGCACTAACAAAGAAAGTCAATAGGATGGGAGCAAGCTCAATGCTGCCAAAGTGAACACGTTGAGTTGTGACTTGTGACTTGTGTTTGGGGCCTCATGAGAGTGTGGATTGCCAAGCAAGGAACCCATTTGCTACCAGAACCTTAGAACCAGTCTCATTTGTGAACTACAATAGGAACTTCAACAACCAAAATCCAAATCCTCGTAATGACCCATACTCAAATACATATAACCCCGGGTGGAGAAATCACTCAAATTTTTCTTGAAAAGACAACCAACAACCCTAACAACATCAAACAACTTTTAAACCACCAGGATTCATCTAACCACCACAAGGCCTTCCTAACCACCAACCTCACTTCCAAAATCAACCATACCAAAACCAAGCCAAGAGAAAGCCCACACTTGAAGACTTGTTTTCGAAATACATGGTCAAGTTTGATAATCGGATGGACACCCAAGACTTGGCATTGAAGAAACTTGACACCAAGTGATGAGAAGGTTTTTGCCGTCAGAAAACCGTCCGTCAAAACAATTTATAAAACCTATGCGATGCGTTCACAAGTATAAATACAAGCAAAGCGGCAAGCACGGGTGTCGTCCACTGAGATCGGGGTAGCGGTGATAAGATTAAGATTAATATAACTAGTATGCATAAAAGTAAATAATGGTGAATGGAAATACAATATAAACTAAACTATGAAAACAAATAAATGGATGACAATGGAGGGATGAATGAATGATGATGGAACTATGAAGTTGATGGACTCGTAAGTGAATATTGGGGCAATTGCAACAAACTCTCAAGTAAGTACGTTTTGACAAATGTAACCAACCTAGGGTGTATAGTGTTGGCATATATCTCTAGCAAGAGGTCAACCTAGGATGTATAGTGAAAACCTCCTACTAGCGATTAATCCCTCTTAAGCAACCAACAGTGGCTAGTTACTCAATTGGGACTTGTTCCATAAATGCTCATCTATCTAGCTATGGCTCAACCTATTACTAATGTAGCCATCATGTGATGTATAGTGATGGCTTCCAATTCCCTCACAAGTGGCCGATCTAGGATGTATAGTGAAGGCCACCCATTTGGGATTAGATGAGGCTCGAGGTTATCAACCGAATTTTACTTGAAGGTTAGTTCTCGTAAAATCACTAAAGTAGCCAACCTATGGTGTATAGTGGAGGCTTCTAATTCTCTCACAAGTGGCTAACCTAGGATGTATAGTGAAAGCCACTAATTCGAGATTAGATTAAGGGCATGGTTATAGAGCCGGATTTCCGGAAATCCTTCCATTCAATGGAGCATTAGACAACCTAATTGTCTACTCAAATAATCCAAATCAATCATGCAAAGAGGGTGTATCCAAGCAAATCAATAATGGAAATCAATTAAAGAAATGGAATAAAACATAGAGATAGAATAAATATAACACATAGAGTTTATTTACAAGCCCAAATATCCATCATACAAATAACATCAACCCCATAGTGGGGTATTTTAGCTACTCATGTTCTATTACAAACAAATAAACTAAGAGAGAGAGAGAGTAGTGATAACCCTTGCAGATTGATCTCCTTCCTTGAAGCTTGAATCCAAGTCTCCTAGTTGCCTTTGATTGAGTAGAGATGGTTTGGATGAGAGAGAGATGTGTTTCTAGCTAAGAGTATAAGTGTTGGGAGGTATGGTGCTCTTTTGGTTCGTTCCCATCCTTTTCTATTTATAAAGGATGGAAAAATAGGTCACTTAAGCTCGAAACCAAAAACTGTCGCGCGCAGAGTGCGGGTGGAGTGCGGGTGAATTACCCGCACTGTACCCGCACTGTAAGGGTTTTCTTCATCTTCAGGTCTCTGATCTGGCAATAGTGCAGGTGGAGTGCGGTTGGATTACCCGCACTTGACTCGCACTTGACCCGCACTGTAGTCGTACTCTGGTGTCAGGTGTAAATCCACTCCTCTGTTTTGAGCAATAGTGTGGGTGGAGTGCGGTTGGATTACCCGCACTTTACCCGCACTTTATCTGTCAGGTACGAATCAGCTCCTCTGTCTTGAGCAATAGTGCGGGTGGAGTGCCGTTGGATGACCCGCACTGTACCCGCACTTTAATGTCAGGTGCAACTCAGCTTTTCTGGCTTTGGCAACAATGCGGGTGGAGTACGGTTGGATGACCCGCACTTTACCCGCACTTTATCTTTCCTTCATGATTCAGGTCCCGGCTGTGGGAAGGAGTGCGGCTGGAGTGCGGTTGCGACCCGCACTTGACCCGCACTGTTGTGCTGCTTATGATCTTTTGCCTCTCCTTTTGCCCCTTTTCTGCCAGAACCACCGCAACCCGCTTATAACACCCGAATTACATCTATTGCCTGCAATTAGCACAAACGAGCCTATTAGTCATGAAAGACATAAAATATATAGAAAATACACATGAGAACGAGACAAAAGAATAGGAATGAGGGCCGAAATATACAACAATTTAGGCACGATCAAACACCCCCAAACCAAACCTTTGCTCGTCCTCGAGCAAACATAATCTAAAACAAAATAAGACACAAACTAAAAATGTCTCGAACTAAAAACTTTCCTAGACACAAAGAAAAACCTGATGCAGAACCAACTAGCAGAGAGATACGCAAAAGCAAATGGAAGTGAGGAATGAGCATATGCGAAATGTTCTAAACAACTCGAAGACACCCCAAGGGAAACTGGCATAACACGAATCCCACACTTAAAATGCCCTCGCCTCAGAAACTACTCAGTCTCACACCTCGAGCATAATTCGCTTCGAAACTAGGTTCTCGCATGGATTCTCTCTTATCTTTCCTCTCAGAACCTAGGTTCACACTCATGCAACATGTATGCCAATGAATTTATGTAACTGAATCAACTTAGTTGCATACATTTAGTGTAGAATAAATGCTGTTTTCAGTGAGTGAGTCTTATGAAAGAATCATGTGTCATGAACGTGGAAAGAGCATTCATTAACTAATATTCCCAATATAGACGTCCCCTAAGATCAATTAGGTCTTTCCATTTGGTTGTAACGTGGCCACAGTGAATGGTGATTAGAAGAATGAGAATTTAGGCACAAGCACTAATCAACCAAGTTAAGGCAATACATTCTACACTTAAGCATTTAATTTCTCATGCAACTCCACTTCCAAATACAATATGGCGTCCAGGCATACAATTAGACTCTACGTGCAATCTTTAACTACTCATGTTACCCATTTGAGTTGTTGGGGTTTTTGCCCTAAAGGTTGTAATATGTAAATGTAATTTGAACATAAATAAAAGAAGTAGTATATTCATTCATTTTGTGTCATACTTTATATAACATGTGCACTTAACATCCAAAATTGCCGGATATAATTTCGAACTGAGTATATGAGTGTCATATATAGATGGATTCAGTTTGAAATGAGCAATTTAAAGAGTCCGTAGATAGCAAATAAAGCTGGGTACTTTTTTTGTGGTTAATCTACAGCTGCGGTCCATTTCGTAGTGTACGGTGATCCTATCCTGGATCATTCATATGTAGATATGAGAATGGAGGCACCTTGTATGATGTGATCATATAGGACTGGGCCATGATCTATATGAATCTCTCACTAAGATCCGTTTAACGATGAGATTCATATATATCAACTTATGATGGCTATATGTGGGTGATCTTAATCCTGAGTGTCTTATCGACTCCTTCAGGTTAGATCGTGGTCTTTGATATACCATGGGTGAGGTCCGAGTTGCATTCCCGATCAATATACTCCGTATGTTGGGATCGCGGTTTGGCTTGTGGCTGGGAAGGTTTGTACACAATAGTGGAATCCACTCCTTCTTGTGAGAAGTAGATGGTAGTTCCCTTAAGGGTTGATTCGGGGCTTGAACAATATGAGCGCTCTCCTAATTCCGTAAGGAATGTAGGATTTATTGTTCATTAGAGAATCAATGGTACTTAATGGAAAGATATGATTAGAGGGGTATAACGGACATTATGACCCAGCTTTAATTATGAACTACTTGTGAAGGATTATACCATATGTAATAACTATATCGATGGACACCGAGAGTTATTGGTTTGTGTAAACACGTCTACAGTTGAGAGAGTGCAGCTTCGGGTTTTTAGTGGAATAACACCGAAGTTAATAATCATGAAATATTAATTAAAGAGTTTAATTAATAATTTCTAAGGATTATTGGAGCTCAAAATACTGTGGGTCCATTAGGTCCTCTTGCTAGCCCGATCGATTTAGGTAACAAGGGTCACGGTTAATTAATTGGATTGTCCAATTAATTGTGTTACGAAAGTGACACGTATTTATTCGGGAATTAATTGAATAATGAGATTATTTAATTAATGAATAATGGTGATTAAATAAATTAAATAATAAGATTATTTAATTATGTTGTTAATCACTAAATGGAGGGTGTTAGTTGATATTTGATTTTGAATAAAATAAGATAATATGATTATTTTATTTTATTAAATTAAATATTTGAAATTGAATTTGAAATGTTTGAATTCAAAAATAAATATTTAATTTAAAAAGATATGAGATATTTAAAAAAAAAATCAAATAAGATTTTGGTTTGATTTTATTTGATATATATGAGATATATATTTAATTAAAATAATGATAACCGAATCAGTGAAATTAACACAATAAAATAAAAGAAAGAAGAAGAGAAGTGATCGTGGATCACAAAACACACAGCAAAGAAAAAACAAACAAAAAGAAGAAAAAAATTAAGGTGTGGTGAGACCACATATGCTGCACTTCTAGTTTTGGTTTATGTGTGTGTTCTTCTCTTCTTCCTCCATACAGGTCCTGAATATAGTGACGCGCCCACACGCTGTTACCAGTTCCGGGAGATAGTGAGGAAGATCACGTGGTTCAAATCAGGAGCAGTTCGTATCAAAGTGAAGGAGCCTCCTACGTAGGTATGAAAAATCTTCACTTTAATATTGCATTTGATTATTACTGTACAAATGGGTTAATTTAATGATTGCATTAAAAATTTTAAAACCTTCCGCTGCGCAATCTGTAACCCTAGGTTCCAACATGAGTAGCATTTACAATTTACACAAGGCATTTGAAGCATATTTTTTCTTTTGTTACTTTTTGCTTCTTTTCTTTTCTTTTCATGCCTTTTTACTATGCACATTTTAACAACTCATTATTCTTGCCTAGGTACACGCCATTTATCAAGCTCAATTTCATCGTTCCTGGTGCTTCGAAGAAGGATCCTGCATAGAAAGAAGAATGGATCCTGGCGGGGGATGACTGGGGGAGCTCGATTTTCATCGGAGGGCATGAATTCGAGGTTCCTACGGCTTTCAGTGACAAGCCCTCCTGGGACCGAGACTCTCTGCCTGCCGAGTCCAAAGCCGTCTTAAAGGCTATTCTAGCCCGGAATTACCTGAATCCGATATTCCCTACCGCTGAAGCTTTTGACCCTCGTAGGGTGAACAAATATCTACGGATTTCAGACGCTATTCCTCGTAGGTATCCTTGTGTCGCTTTTTCTTATTACTTAGCTTGATTCTAACATTTTTTTATCTGTTTATTCACAATCTTTGTCGTGGAGCCAGCCACCCGACACGTCTCGCGCTCTCCTCAAGGTGGAGCTTATCTTCCCTCTTCTGGGGTCGAGCCTGCCCTGGCTTCTTCTGTCTCTCCAGCTGGGTCTAAGATGGCCACTCTGGCCTCGCGGGCTTTCCGGGCTTTGGGTAAAGCTCCCCAGGTAGTTGGCCCGACTGTTTCTGCCCCCTCAGCCATGGCTGCTAAAGTCGCTACGCCTTCGACTCAAACATCTGATTCAGCTGCGCTTCCAACAACCAAAGCCTCGGAGGTTTCTGGGAAAGATGTCGTTCCTGGGAAAGGTGTCGCGAAGGCTCCTTCCGACCGTTTCCGGCCTCAGTCGAGCTCGATACGGCAGGATGAGGTCTTGGAGCAGTTCATAGCATCCAGTCCGGGTGGCAGGATCTCTAAGATGGCTTCTATGCCTGTGGACGTCCTTATAACCAAGGGGTCTGCTATCTTGGCTGAGGTAATTGTATGTCCTTCACGCCCCTTTTTTTTTGTTAACTCGTTCAGTTTCTAACTCGGGTTTTATATTTGTAGGCCTTTAAGGTCAATGTCGCGATGGGCCAGCAGGTAGCCCTTCTCCGTGATCGAGCTGTAAAAGCCGAAGCTGAAGCCGAGAAGGCCGGGGAACTGCTCAAGCAGGCTCGGTCTCTAGTGGAAGAGGTGACTTCCAGCCAGGGCAAAATTGAGCTCGAGATGGCCGAGCTTCGCTGCGATCATGAGAGGATGAAGCAATCTTTCGATCAGGAGCGTCTTCAATCTCTCCCGCGGGCTAGGCAGCGAGACTTCTGGAGATCTGAGGCTAGGAAGCTGGACCTTGAGAACCGGTCTCTGATTACTCAGGTGGCCAAGCTGCAAGCTGATGCGGAGACCTCCTTCAGCGATGGGTATTTTTATGCTTCCTTTCAGGCCGCGGAAGCTCTTCCTCCTCCTTTTGATTTGTCGTCTATTGCGGGCTGGGACAGACAGGAAATAATGCTCAAAGCTGCTGAGTTATCTCGTCTTGAAGGTGACAAGGTGGTCCCTTCTAGCCCGGCGGGAATAGGGATGCAGCCCACTCAGTCAGATCCCTCATTCCATCTTCCTTCCATTATCCCCTCAGGTCCTGGGGAATCGTCCAGCAAAGTGATGTCCTCTCGATCCGAGGAGGACCAATCGGGAGCTGGTGAAGAGGTTAGGAGCCCATCTGATGATCCAGCTTTAATAGAGATGGAGGTCGATAGGAGCCAGATGGGGCCCTTGGCAGCTCTTCTCGACGCGGCTATTCCTCCTAAAGTTATGGATGTGATCAATGAAGTTTTGGAGGAAGAGCCAGCTGATCATCCGATAGAGCCTCTAAACGGAGGAGCGGTCGGCGAGGATAACCCAGATGGACAGCTACCTGTTGAGAGGGTTGATGCTGAGGATCAGCAGGGAGGAGGAGGGCCAGCAGAGGGGAGCCATGATAGCCCCACAGCTTGAAGCAGCCGACTTGTTTTTGATTGCCCAGAAAAAGGGGTGGGCACCCTGCTTTGCCATTGTCAGTTTTTCTTATTTTTCCTTCTTCTTTTTGTAGCCCGAATTCGGGGGTTGGGCTCCCCATTTGGATGTAGCCTTATCGAGGGATAGGCTCCCTTTGTCCTTAATGATAAATTGACTCGCCTCTTTGAGAACTTTATTCTGCTTCTGGTCTTGAATGGTATCCAGAGTAGCATCGGTAGCATCAATTAAGATTCGTGTAGGCAATTATGATGATTTTGATCCTGAACACGAAAGCAAACATTATATAAATGGGGTGATAACCCAACCAAGACATCAGGAATGCTATTTAGCTATTTCCTAGTCTTTGAGATCCGACGGGCAACTATGCCTTTACACTCAGATCCTTCTTGGGGGTAGTAGCCCGACCAAGGCATCAGGAGTGCTATCGAGCTATTTCCTGGTCTCGAGATCTGGAAAGCAACTATGCTCTTACACTCAGATCCTTCTTGGGGGTGGTAGCCCGACCAAGGCATCAGGAGGGCTATCGAGCTATTTCTTGGTCTCGAGATCTGGAAGGCATATATGCTCTTACACTCAGATTCTTCTTAGGGGTGGTAGCCCGACCAAGGCATCAGGAGGGCTATCGAGCTATTTCCTGGTCTCGAGATCTGGAAGGCAACTATGCTCTTACACTCAGATCCTTCTTGGGGGTGGTAGCCCGACCAAGGCATCGGGAGGGCTATTGAGCTATTTCCTGGTCTCGAGATCTGGAAGGCAACTATGATCTTACACTCAGATTCTTCTTGGGGGTGGTAGCCCGACCAAGGCATCAGGAGGGCTATCGAGCTATTTCCTGGTCTCGAGATCCAGAAGGAAACTATGCTCTTATACTCAGATCCTTCTTGGGGATGGTAGCCCGACCAAGGCATCAGGAGGGCTATCGAGCTATTTCCTGGTCTCGAGATCTGGAAGGTAACTATGCTCTTACACTCAGATCCTTCTTGGGGGTGGTAGCCCGACCAAGGCATCAGGAGGGCTATCGAGCTATTTCCTGGTCTTGAGAGGTTTATGTCGAATTCCCATTCAAGTGTATAGTCACTAACGTTGAACATAGTTGGAGACAAAGATGAAAGAGAAAAGGAAAAGGGCTTTATTGATGATTGGGATGTAGTACATCTTTATTAGGACATGTAATGAAAACTAAGTGGGGGTAGTCTGCTTGAGAACTCCTTTCAAGGGTAGAATTTCTTCAAATGGTCTGCATTCCAAGTGTGATTGATGGGTCGTCCGTCCATGTCTTCGAGTTTGTAAGCTCCATTGCGAACAATTAGCTTTATCAAATATGGTCCTTCCCAATTTGGACTTAAGACTCCATCCGACCTTTTCCGAGTATTCAGTGTTACTTTCCTAAGTACCAGATCCCCTTCCTTGAATTTTCAGGCTTTAACCTTTTGGTTGAAGTATCTACTGATACTACTCTGGTAGATCGCCACTTTCTCTGCTACCCGGTCTTGCTTTTCTTCTAAGAGGTCTAGACTAGCCCGGAGCTTGACTTCGTTACTTTCGGGCTCAAAGTGCTGTACCCTGAACGAGGTCAGTTTATGCTCGATGGGGAGGACTGCTTCAACCCCGAAGGCCAGGGAGTAAGGCGTTTCTCCAGTAGCTGTCTTTTTGGTAGTCCGGTATGCCCAAAGGACTTCTGGTAGCTCTTCGGCCCATTTACCTTTCCTCTGCTGAAGCTTCTTCTTCAGAAGTTTCTTGATTGTCTTGTTGGTGGATTCCACCAGCCCGTTAGTTTGGGGATGAGCCACTGAAGCGAACATGAGGTCGATCCCCAACCCCTGGCAGAAGTCTTTGAATCGGGCATTGTCGAATTGCTTCCCTAGGTCGGCTACAATGATGAGAGGGGTCCCGAACCTACATACCACGTTAGTCTTGATGAACTTGGTTGTATTCTTTTCTGATATTCGAGCTAGAGGCCCTGCCTCGACCCATCTTGTGAAGTAGTCAATAGCCATCATAGCATGTTTCATCTGTCCTGGAGCGATAGGAAGTGGCCCAATTAGGTCGATTCCCCACATGGCAAAGGGGTAAGGTGAGCTGAGGGACGACAGTCGCTCGGGTGGCTGGTGGCTCAAGTTTGAGGTTATTTGACAAGGTTCGCAGGATTGCACAAAACTCTTTGCATCTTGATGGATGGTCGGCAAATAGTACCCCATACGAAGCACTTGATAGGCTAGAGCTTCCCCACCTATGTGGTTCCCACAATCCCCCGAATGGACCTCTCTTAATGCCCACTTAGCATCATCGGGATGCAAGCACCTAAGTAAGGGGAGGGATCTGCCCCTCCTGTAGAGGTATCCGTCTACCATACAGTATTGAACTGAGAGTCTCTTAACTCTTCGGGCTTGGTTGGGCTCTTCAGGAAGCTCTCCTTCAAGGAGATATATGACAATTGGGTCCATCCAGCAAGGTAGGCGATCCAGGGAACAAATTTCTCCATTTGGGGCTATGCTTGGCTGGGTGATTACTTGGAGGGGAATTCCCCTTGGTAGGGATTGGCCTCTGTTGGCCGCTATCTTAGCCAGAACATCTGCGCGATGGTTTTGGTGTCGAGGCACCTGATCGATCTTAAGTCCCTTAAATTTGCTTTTCAGCAACCGAGCTAGATTTAAGTAGGCCACCATATTATCTCCCTTTGCCTGGTAGACCCCAGTCACCTAGTTTACAACAAGCAACGAATCGCTTTTGACCTGCAGGTAGTCGGCCTTTAGCTCGATGGCTACCTTCATCCCGGCTAGGAGGGCTTCATATTCCGCTTCGTTGTTGGTAGCTTTAAACTCGAATCTGAAACAGTGACAGAATTCAGGTCCCTCCGGATCTATCAAAACTATGCCAGCTCCTCCCCCAGCTCGTCCGGATGCTCCGTCTGAAAAGAGGATCCATGGCTTGCAGCCCTCCGGCCAATTTTCGACCTCGGATATCTTCTCAGGGTCCTCGTTTGATACTGAGGGATCAACTGGATCTGGGATCGCTGAGAATTCTGCCACGAAGTCGGCTAAAGCCTGTGCCTTAATCATAGTCCGGGGCTTATACTTTAAGTCGAACTGAGTGAGCTCTAGTGCCTATAAAACTAACCTTCTTAACACATCTGGTCTTTGCAAGAATTGACGGAGGGGTTGGTCTGTTACCACTGCTATTGTGTGAGCTTGAAAATAGGGAAGGAGTTTTCTCGCTGAGATCACTAGAGCATAAGCGAGCTTCTCCAGGAGAGCGTAGTTCCTTTCTGATTTGGTCAAGGCATGACTCACATAGTATATGGGTCTTTGAAAACCGTCGCTACAATCCTTGGCCAAAGCCCCGCTTACTGCAGTTTCTGATACAGCCAGGTAAATCTGCAGCTCATCTCTGAGAACTGGTTTGACTAACAAAGAGGGGCTTGTTAGGTATTCCTTCAAAGCTTGAAACGCATGCTCGCTCTCCTGGCTACATTTCATGTTCTTCCTTTGTTTAATGGCCTTGAAGAAAGGAAGGCATTTATCGGTGGAGCGAGAGATAAACCTGTTGAGTGCTGCCACCCGTCTAGTCAGGATCTGTACTTGCTTGAGCGAGGTCGGGGATTCCAAGTCCAGGATAGCTTTGATTTTTTCTGGGTTGGCTTCGATACCTCTCTCATGAACCATGAAGCCCAGGAACTTTCCTGCCGTTACCCCAAAAGCACATTTGGAGGGGTTCAAACGCATCTGGTTTTCCCTCAGTATGAGGAAGGTTTTGCGAAGGTCTTCCTGATGTCCCTTTGTGGTTAGGGATTTCGTGATCATGTCGTCGATATATACTTCCATCGTCCTCCCTATCTTGGGCTTGAACAATTTGTTAACCAGCCGCTGGTATGTGGCCCCTACATTCTTCAAACCAAACGGCATCACCTTGTAGCAGTATAAGCCCTGCCCAGTAATGAAACTGGTCTTATCTTGGTCAGCCGGGTGCATTTTAATTTGGTTGTATCCTGAGAATGCATCCATAAAACTCAAAAGTATATTTCCGGATGTGGAGTCAACCAGCTGGTCGATCTTTGGCAAAGGAAAACTGTCTTTCGGACAAGCCCGGTTGAGGTCAGTGTAGTCGACACACATACGCCAATTTCCATTCACCTTCGTGACCATGACTACGTTGGCGATCAATTCGGGGTAACGTACCTCTCTGACGAACCCCACTTTGATCAATTTATCAACCTCTTCCTGTACCGCAGTGTTCCTATCAGTGTTGAAATGACGCCTTCTGCTTGACGGGCTTGACCGTTGGATCTACTGCTAGCCGGTGGGTGGCCAACGATGTCGGGATTCCAGGCATTTCATTATGGTTCCAGGCGAAGATGTCACTGAATTCCCTGAGAAGATCAATCAGTCTTCTTTTTACTTCTGGATCAAGGGCGGCTCCGACCTTGACGGTCTTGGAGGGATCGTCAGTCCTGACGGATATCTCTTCTAGTTTATCCACGGGCTGCCCGCTGGCCCATTCCTTACCCCTTTCATCCTCGTAGGGCATGATAGGTTCATCCTCCGGATGCCCAATATGTTCTGCGGGCTCCTTCTCCTCCTAGATTATCTGGGATGTGTCCATGTCTTCTTGGATTACTGTCACCTATACACACTGCTTTGCTAGGGCTGTAGGATTGGCAGATACTGCGTAGCATTTCCTGGCTGCCTGCTGGTCTCCGCGTACCTCTCCTACCTTGGTTCCAACCGGGAATTTCAAAACGTTGTGGTATATGGACAAGACTCCCTTGAGAGATGACAGGAAAGGTCTCCCTAAGATGGCGTTGTAGGCCGATGGGGTGTCCACCACAACAAAGTCGGTCATTACGTTCTGTTGGAGCGGGGTGACCCCGATGATTACTGGGAGGATCATTGACCCCACTGGTATGATCGAGTCCCCAGTGAAACCGTAAAGTGGAGTGGTACAGCTGTTGTAGCAATGTTGCTTCAGGTTCAGTTTTTCCAGGGTATCTTTGAAGAGGATATCGACACTGCTTCCTGTATCCACGAGCACGCGAAGGACCAGACAGTTGGCGATATGTATCATGATGACCATAGGATCATCATGAGGTTGCACAGTGTTGAAGACATCTGCTTCGGTGAACACGATCTGAGCTGACTGGGCGGGCTCTGTCGGGCTCTGGCTGACTTTGAAGATCCCCCGGCTCTCTCCAAGGCGGGGAACCTTTCTTGCGTGGTTTTTCCGGGAGTTATTGGAAACGCCGGCTAAGGTAGGACCCCTGCTGATAGTGTGTATCACCTGGATCTGTTGCATTAAGTCAGCCTGCTCCCCTTTCCTCTTTTCTGTGTCCTCGCGGATTTCAGCTTGTACTTCCCTTCCAGTTCTGATATTATCTCTGACCTGTTGTAAAAATTCAATCAGGCATCCTCCCCTTATCAGGGCCTCAATCTGGTTGCGCAAGTTATAGCACTCCGAAGTGTTGTGGCCCACGTCTTCGTGAAAGCCGCAGTACTTGTACCGGTTTCTCCTGTCGACTGGGGCCTTCATGGGAGCGGGCTTTTGGAGCAACCCTTTTATCCCGTATGGCAAGGTAGACCGTTTCCCTAGATGCATTCAATGGGGTATAGTGGTCAAACCCTTTTTCCCCTTGTATTACTGGAGCCACGGTCCTGGGAGGCGGCGAAGCCCGGGGAGGGGTTTGTTTTGCTGGATATCTTTCTTGCCTATGCGGAAGGAGTAGGGGGGCGATAGGTCAACCTGTTGGGAGGCTTATTCTGAGCTCTCTGCACCGGCTCAAATTTGGGGGCTTCTTTCTTCAAACGTTTTGCCGTTCTCATGTCGTCATGCTCTATCTTGACCTTGAGTTGTTCGTCGATCTCGACCTGCTCAAGAGCCCGATCATAGGCCTCCTAGTAAGTCTCGGGAGGTCTTTTGGTGAAAGAACGGAAAAGCTTTCCTGCCCAGAGGTTTCGCCTGAAGTTGGCGAGGGTTTCTTTTTCGGTGAAAACTCCCATTTGTATGACCTCCTTGTGAAACCGCTCCATGTATGATCGAAGAGTTTCACTCCGTTCCTGGATCACATATTGGAGGTGTATGGGATCTTTCGGGCGAGGTTTAACTCCCTGGAATTGTGAGCAAAAATCGGTTGACAATTTTGTGAAAGAATCCACGCTACCAACGGGCAGTTTCCTGAACCAGGTTTTCGCATAGTCGGTCAAGGTTGTTGGAAACATCCTGCACATGACTGCTCTGGTAGTGTTCTGGACCTCCATCTGTTGAACGAAGCTCTCTAAATGGCTTAGAGGATCTTCCGTTCCAGTGAACTTATCTGCTGGCATTTTGAATTTTGGAGGGAGCTCTGCTTCCCGGATCCTCCTAGTGAAGGGAGCGTTCATCTCGCTTAGGGGATTCTTTTTGCCTTCCTTACTCTTTCCCTTCCTTATCTGCTGGACCTTCTTTTGTAGCTTTGCCAGTTGATCCCTCAGTCACTTATTTCCAGGTCTCTTCGAGCTAGCCTCAGATTCCTCACTGTCGAACCTTTCTGATGAACTGGCAATTTCTATCCGGTCCTCCTCCTGGACATGATCCATTCGGGGAGTTTTTTGGCTTTCCTCCTCTAGGGCCCGGGTAGTTCTCCTAGATGTAGTTGGATGAGATAGCCCTCGCGGCTTCCGGGTAAAAACATCCGCGGCAGACTTGACTAGCCGGGGTTGATATTGTGAAAGTCTTTTAGGAACTGGGGGGATGGATCCCAGCCTATCCCGGATCGAATGTTGGGGCCCTGATCTATCTCGAGCCGGCTCGGGAGGAGGAGGACCTAGGCGATCGAAAGCAGGTGGTCTAGCTCCGAGCCTACTCGGCTCTCCCTGATCATTCAGGTTGGTAGACTGGACTGTGATGCCTTCAACGAGGAGGCGGACGAGGATGGATTCTATGAAGGCCGCCGCTTGTTGGTCGAGCGCTGCCTGGCTTACTATAGGGTGGTCCAGCAGTCCGTGTATTGGTTGTCTGGATCGGAGCTTGACTACTATATCCAGACTTTCTCCCCCTTCCTGGAGCCTTTCGGGTTGGCCTCTCTGGGGATTGCTCCGGGACTCTGTGCTGGCCTTGGGAGGAGCGGAACCTCATAGTTCCTATAAAACAATGAAAATATAAATACAAACGATTGGTTAGTTGAGTGTAGGATTTCGTTTCCCACAGACGGCGCTAGAAAGTGTTAACGGGAATTTTACTCGGGATGAGAAATCTCTGTTAACGCCCTCGAGACCACTACCACGTAGGTGGTGGCCGAAATTATTTATATATGTGAGAATGGTTTATCTAGTGATAAATAAACAAGAACATTTTTATTTAACATTCATGGTACACGAGTACAAAGATTTTTCTCTCGTTTTTCTCAACTTTCTTTGGTAAATGGTCGATTGCTAGTCGTATGCCTGTCGAATAGTAGTCTCCTTTTTCGTTTCTTTTCTTTTCTATTTATACATGGTTTATAGGTCAACAGACTGATTCTCCTTTGATTGTCTCAGTGATTGTCTCAGTCTCTTCCTTATCGGGCGGGATTTCTTGCGTTAAATCATTTGACTTTTAGATTGACGTCCGAATTGAGAGTATCGTGGTAGAGATCAGCTTGTTTCCTTTTGGATTTCATTACTTATGTAGATAACGCTTCCAGGTACGATTTAATTCATTCCTTGTATCCTTCCAGTACGATCCTTATAGGAGTCGTGGGACATGACGAATATGGTATGATGCATCAACCAGGGAGGTTGTTTAGTATTTCGACCTTGATGTCTGAGAAGTTTCATCCAGCTTGGAGCCAGATCTGGCTTCTCTTGACTTTTCCGAAGCTAGACGTGGCCTTAACTGACCTTTTTGAAGCTGGGTGTGGCTTCGACTCACCTCGCGGCCTTCTAGAGACATTCTTCTGTGTCAATCGAGGTACAGACGGGTTTCTTGAGCATTTGCAAGATGACCTTGACTTCGGGGAGCTTCTAGTTTTGATGATGCGGGCTAAGCCCGATCATTCCGGGTTCTATCTTGGATGTTTTCGGAGCTCGCCCTTGTTCTTGGGGTGGTATCGCAGTTCGGCTCTGGATAGAGAGGTCTCCTGGTGGAAGTTCTCGGGTCCGGGCTTTATCCCAGATGTTTCTGGAGCCCGCCCTTGTGCCTGGGGCGGCATCGTAGCTTAGCTCTGGATATAGAGGTCTTTAGGTGAAACTTTCGGGTATGGAACCAGGTCTAGTAAGTGGAAAATTTCTCTTTGGTCATTAGCCAATTTTGGCTATTAACAACAACTTACCTCCAAAGTTACAAGATCCCGGGAGGTTTACTATCCCTTGCACAATTAGTAGTTTGGAGTTTGCCAAAGCTTTGATTGATTCGGGAGCAAGCATCAATTTGATGTCCTATTCGGTGTCTAAGAAGTTAGGACTTGGAGAAGTGAAGCCGACCCACATGACACTACATTGGTGGATCATTTAATCAAGTATCTGAGGGGTGTGTTAGAAGATGTTCTTGTAAAGGTGGAGAATTTATACTTTCCCGTAGATTTTGACATCCTTGAAATGGAGGAAGATGTAAAAATATCATTGCTTTTGGGAAGACCATTCTTGAAAACGGTGGGGGATTTGATTGACTTGAAGGATGACAAGATGATTTTGAGAGTGGGTGAAGATAAAGTGGAGTTTAACTTGAGAAAAGCTATCAAGAATCCAAGAGAGACCGAGAGTTGCTCAAGAATTGAAGTGGTGGATCCTATGATACAAGAGTACTTTCGAAGAGAGAGTCCAAAAGAGCCACTAGAGGCTTGCATTGGGCATGGCGCAAGTGAAGATGATGAGAATGTGAACATAGCGGAGTGTGCATTACAATTGAGTTCCCTACCCTTGAAGAGTTGGAGGAATATGACCCATTTTGAAGAACTCGGAGTTGGAAAGCCTAAGCTACCTTCATCCATTGAAGAACCCCCTCAACTTGAATTGAAGCAACTACCCTCTCACTTGAGGTATGCCTTTTTAGGGGAATCATCATCACTTCGGTCATTATCTCGAATTCCTTGACAAGACTTGAAGAAGAGAAGTTGCTAAGAGTGTTGAGAGATCACAAGAAAGCGATTGGTTGGTCCATCTCGGATATAAAAAGGTATTAGTCCTACGCTGTGCATGCATAAGATCTTAATGAAAGATCATCACAAACCTTCAGTGGAGCATCAAAGAAGGCTAAACCCCAATATGCCAGAAGTGGTAAGAGCAGAGGTTTTGAAACTTCTAGATGCGGGAATTATCTACCTTAGTTGGGATAGCCCTTGGGTGAGTCCCGTACAAGTAATGCCGAAGAAAGGGGGAATGATGGTGGTGCCAAACAAAAACAATGAGTTAATCCCTATCACCGGTGGAGAGTGTGCATAGACTATCGGAAGTTGAACAATGTCACAAGAAAAGACAATTTTCCACTTCCTTTCATCGACCAAATGCTTGAGAGGTTAGCCGGACATGAGTATTATTGCTTTTTTGATGAGTATTCGTGATACAACCAAATCCCTATAAAACCGGAGGACCAAGAGAAAACAACCTTCACATGTCCTTACGGAATATTTGCCTATAGAAGAATGCCTTTTGGTCTATGTAATACACTGGAAACCTTTCAAAGGTGTATGATGGCCATCTTTTCGGACATGGTGGAGAAGTTCATTGAAGTTTTCATGGATGATTTTTCCGTCTTCAACCCTTCTTTTGACGCTTGTTTGAGAAATTTGGGGTTGGTTCTACAAAGATGTGAAAAAACCAACTTAGTGCTAAATTGAGAGAAGTGTCACTTCATGGTGAATGAAGGGATTGTGCTCGGGCACCGAATTTCAAGCCAAGGGATTAAAGTGGATAGGGCCAAAATAGAGGTCATTGAGAAGCTACCACCGCCAATTTCGGTTAAAGGAGTCCGAAGCTTTCTAGGCCATGCCGGTTTCTACCGGCGTTTCATCAAGGATTTTTTAAAAATTACCAAACCATTGTGTTCTCTCTTAATGAAAGATGCCCTGTTCATTTTTTGTGAGGAATGCATGTTGGCATTTGAGAGGTTGAAGAAGGAGCTCACATCCGCTCCCATCATGTCGGCACCCGATTCGAACCTTCCATTTAAGCTCATTTGTGATACGAGCGATCATGCAGTGGGAGCCATGTTGGGACAAAGGAAAGATAAGAAGCTCCATGTGATTTACTATGCAAGCTAAACCCTCAATGATGCTCAAGTGAACTATGCCACCATAGAAAATGAGCTTTTAGCCATTGTATTTGCTTTTGACAAATTTTGATCTTATCTAGTGGGCTTAAAAGTAATTGTGTACACTGACCATGCAGCTATCAAATACTTGATCGCGAAGAAAGACTCCAAGCCACGGTTGCTTAGATGGGTGCTCTTGCTTCAAAAGTTTGACTTGGAGATCCGTGATAAGAAAGGATCGGAGAATTTGGTGGGGGATCACCTTTCGAGGTTGGAAAGAGGAGAAGAAGTAGAAACTACAAACCCCATCAATGAACACTTCCCGGAGGAGCAATTATTAATGGTCCAAGAATTAATGACCCCTTGATTTGCCGATTTTGTGAATTATCTAGCAAGTGACATCATGCCGGTGGAGATGAATTTCTATCAAAGGAAGAAGTTCCTTTCGGACGCAAAGTCATACTTGTGGGATAAGCCACTCCTATTTTGGGTGTGTAATGATGGACTCATTAGAAGATGTGTACCCTAGGAGGAGATGAGGGATATCCTCATGCATTACAACTCTAAGGAATACGGAGGCCACTTTGGAGCTATTAGAACAGCAAGGAAAGTGCTCTCATCAGGGTTCTATTGGCCAACATTTTTTCTAGATGGAATGAGCTTTATGGAAGCATGTGATCGGTGCCAACTGACCTGTAATATTAGCAAGAGGGATGAGATGCCGCTCAATGTAATACTTGAAGTGGAATTGTTTGATGTATGAGGCATTGTTTTCATGGGACCATTCCCAAGCTCTTACGGAAACCAATATATCTTGGTGGTAGTGGACTACGTGTCTAAGTGGGTGGAAGCTATAGCCACACCAAAGAATGACGCAAATGTGGTCACAAAATTCCTAAAAACGAACATCTTCACAAGATTCGGTACTCCAAAAGCAATCATTAGTGATGAAGGCTCTCACTTTTGCAACAAAGTATTTGAAGCTCTATTGAAGAAGTATGGTGTGAAGCACCGCTTTACTACCCCTTACCACCCTCAAGCGAATGGTTAAGAGGATGTGCCGAATCAAGAAATCAAAAGTATCATAGAAAAGATGGTGGGAAACTGGAGGAACTATTGGGCTAAGAAACTAGATATGCTTTTGGGCTGGTCCACTGTAGTCTTTTGGTATGCCACATTGTTTTTGAGCTATTTTTTTCAAAGCTACACCATATTGCTTACACACATCCTACCTAACTCATTGTGTTTTAGTGAATAAGGTAGCGCGCTTGAGATGTCTAGATTATTAGTGGAGACTACCCATGTGAGCTTCATTGCTCAAATAGTGCGTCCACAAGAGTAAATTTTATTTCTCTTCTCTAAACTCTCATCATGTAGATATTAGGCATAATAAATAAAGACCTCATTCTATGCATTAGCATTAAAGATCAAAGTTGGTAAAATTGTGCCTATTTTGTTTCCCTTGTTTGCTTGCTAGACTAGCACATTTAGAGATGACGTAGGCAATGGGTGTTAGCCACTCATAACTACCCAAACACAGTCCTAAACCTTGTATGTGTGCTTTAATGTTCAAATAATGCAGACCTACACACTAAACCCTATCACCATATCCACCCCATGCTACATCTACACCACATTAGACCTAAACACTTAACTATCCCTTAGCAATGATCATGGCTAGAAAACATGAAGATTGAAGCCCAAAAAGAAATGCACAAAAATGTATTCAAGGAGCGTGTACTTAGGCTCATTTTATAAATTGTACTAAGATCTAGGCTTGCAAAATTGTATATTAAAAAAAAAACAAAAACAAAAAAAAGCCTTCAAAAATTCGGTGTAAAGAGTTACCAATTGTACAAAGTGTTCATAGCCGATCAAATGCCTAGATGCTCAAGAAAAATGCATAAGTGCAACAAGTAAAATTGTTACTTTAGCATGATCATTAGCTCGCCAAGAAAACCGTACCCACCCGACCTCTCCATCACCATCAAATCATCAACCCCTCTTGAACTTAAAAAGAAGTCCTAATTGATCTTTAGGAGGAGTCAAGTTGGAAACAAGAGTGTTCTTAATGTTTGATTACATTCTCGAGGTCCGTTTGCATGAAAACATGAGCGTTCTTGAAAACTTTCATTTGCAAGTATTTGAAAAAGCTTGTTTGTGCATAATCTTCGACTTGCATATGCTTGATGAATGAGCCTAGGTTCGGAGTGGAAAAATAAGTGAAGTCCTGAAAGGCTTAGAGTCAAGGCGAAATGCTATCTAATGACTCTTGTGTTCGATGCTTTTGATACTAACTCCACTAAGAAGTCTGGAATTGTAATCTCTAGTGTTGTAGCATTTTGGTTTACATGTCTTGGCATCCCCTTTTTTTTACTGCAGTGTGGTTCACCCAACGTTGCATCTCATCTCTAGTTGAATCAGTAGAAATTACTTTTGTGGGTGTCGTAGTTGTATACCCTCACAAGATGTTGACTTCATTTTAGTTTCGGTTTTTGCTCGGGGACGAGCAAAAGATAGGTTTGGGGGTATTTGATAATGCCCATTTCTACACTTGGCGTAGCCTCCATACTCTATTAGTTGCATCCGTTTCCGGGTAAAAACCAGTTATTTGATGGTTAAATTGAGTTTGTGCAAGTTTCTAAGTAATCTAGGAGTAACATTTCAAAGTCAAGGGAATTTGATGGCCAAATTGAAAAATCTAAAAGAAGAGAAGAGCATGCACCCCTCAACAGGGGCATCAGAATCGCTTGAGCACCAATGCACAAAGGCCAGTATGGTGGTGCTGGTGGAGTGCCTGACGACCAGCGCACCCCCACCAGCACATCCTGTCCAGTAGGGTGGGGCTGGTAGAGCACCTGACAACCAACGCAACACCAGTGCCTAAGCATTCCATATCAGATCTTTTCTAGGGTTTAGTGCCTTGATTTCCAAACGTATAAATACCCTATCTCAGCTCTTCTTGAGCACCTTTACCACAACCCTTGAGCTTCAAAAGACTCCTTTTACAATCCAAAGCCCCAAAAAACCAATCTTTAACCTAATTCCATCACCAAATCACCTAAAACCTTCATCAAATCACCATCTAAACTCAAATCCCACTTCACCACCCACTAAATACCTCATTCCCTCACCTAGATCAACTATTAAGACCACATTTTGGAGCAAAAGAAGTCAAGGAGAGAAGAAGCCTAGCACAACCAAGCAAGAGAGGAGGAGGCATTCAACTTAATTTACTCTTTTCTTTTCTCTCTTTACTTTTACTTGTACCTATTTATTTCTTGTACTTATTTCATATCTTGTATGGCCTTTTCTCACACTATGAACTAAACTCTACTTAATTGGCTAAGGCCAAGATGAAGCCTTTACCATGAATTATCAATGAAGACCACCATTTTATCCATATTGCTTGTGTTTATGTATGTGTATTTTATATTATAATCAATATTGAGTGTTTAGCTAGCATTTAATATTTAATGGGTCGTTTGTGTGATGTACCGAGAGGAGAAGCACACAACATGCTCGATGAAATGAATGATAGAGGTCTAGTAAGGTAGAAATACTCGAGGCTAGTCTCTAGGACTCAATTAGTGTACCACTATGCTTAATGAACTTGTGTGTATTTCGGATGACCGTTGAGAGATATGTTATTGGTGCATATAAGTGTTGTCTCTATAACTCGAGAGAGAATAGAGACTAATTGAGGGTTGTCACGAGTCTACATTCATATTTGCATAATTTATCTTTAACTGTGGGTCTATAAATTGGTGAGAATTGGTTAGGTGAATTCACAGTCTTAGCCTCATTTTTTATAAGTAATACAATCACTTGCTTGTGTGTGACTTGCTTTGTTACTTGTTTGTTAGTCTCAATTATTGCATTTTTAGTTGTAGTTTAATTTAAATGGTTTTGAGTAGGAAAATTCAATCATCAAATATTTGCTTGTCTAAATAGTAGTCAATCAATCAATTGTGGTACTTAATTCATTAATCCTTGTGGAACGAATTTTATTATTATTGTACTACTCCCACGGCTCCGTACTATTGTGGGTGCTCATTTTGTTTTAGAAGAAATGAAAATTTGATAAAGGAATTGGAAAAGATTGTAAAATAAATAAGATATAAAAAATTACAACATAACTGAATTTGTTAAAAAAATGCATTTGCTTGAGATGAGATTTAAACTAAGTTCACAAAAGTTAAAAACGGAACCACTGCCAGCTATGTTAAAGGAAATTTTAAATAAATATTTATATATAAAGTATATACAAAATCAACTTTTTAATAAAAAATTGAGATAGGACATAAGTTCCACCTTGTCTCCATATGGATCCGCCCGTGCCCACTCTTTTATGATTTGTATAATTTACATGACCAAATAACAAGTTTTTAAAGTTTTAAAATAATCGTGCGTAAACTTAATTGTTCATTTACTTTCCATCTTTAGTCTCTTTTTTCCAATGTGATTAATTTCGAACTAGTTAAAATATTAAAAATTGTAATATATTATCTGAGTGTTATTTACTTTAGGGAAGTGTGTTATCAAGAGATGAGTTAAAACGGTGACTGATTTGAGCGAAGAAGGAAGAGAGGGTAAAGTACAGGAATAGCAGTGCAAGTAATTTGACATAACAATCGCTAATGCATCTGTCATATCTCTCTCTATATATACATATACATATATACATATATATATATATATATATATCTTTTACCCTCTCATATACGTAAATTTGGAAGAATAAGAAGAGCATGGGGACTCGGATTTTGAAGTTTGTCTAGAGAAAGAGTAAAGTTGATGTTGAATATGAGATTCAAGAACAGTAATAGTAGTGTATATATGTGGTCGCAATGAATTACTTATTGAGAAGAAATGGTGACATGCAGTGTTCCTCTCTCTTTTTCTCTCACTTTCCTCTTTTATATCAGAACCACCTTCCTTCTCTTTGACTATTTAGTATTTACTAGTCTTTGTTTAAAAAGCATGTGTGTCTTGTAACCCTCATGCGCTGTCCACATCCATCACTATTAATTTCTCCACCAAATTAAATGACCTAATGGAAAAATATGATGTCTAACTTCAAACTTGAATTTGAATTGATTTTACTTTTAAGTCTTTGAATTCTCTTAGCTAACAAGAAAACATGATTTGTTAGAACCAAAACCATGAGTGATTTCATTAGGCAGTACTTTTGACATGGATGAGATGGAGATTTTACAAAAAATGGTGATGACAATTAAGCATCAATGATCATATACGTTATAGATATATTCATTTTGATTTGTATTAATTACACCATGATCCAATGTCTATATGTTATTCATAAGTTACAACACAAGTATATATGCTCTTTATATATATATATATTCATGTATTATGTATAGAAAAGTTGTTGAGTGAGTGAGAGGTGATGTATCTAGAATATTTGCATGAGCTTTAATTTTCTCTAAAATCATGATGAATGACTCAGAGAGAGAGAGAGAGAGAGCGCACAAACCCCAAAGTTAGATACAGACTGTGAAACAAGATCTTTTGATGCTTTTTTTAGTTAGTGACAAAAAACACAAAACAGCTTTGCAAGGAAGAACTGCCCCCCCATAACCACAGAGATCGTTTGAATCCTCCCGAACTCCTTGCTCCTCTTTCCTCCTTCCTCTTTCCTCTTTTCTCTTTGAACTCCTTGCTCCTCTTTCTTCTTTTTGTGTTTTTGTGTAGGAGCTAGCTAGCTAGCTAAGGTTCTTCACCTATATTTTTAAATTATATGTATTTGGAGCAATAGAGATACAAAATAGCAAATATATTCCAATGTGACCGACCATACTGCATGTACAAGAGAGAAGGGAAATAAAGAAATTGGTTTATCTTCACTCACACACTTCATGAATCCCTAAACTTAACAATCACATCAAGAATCAATAATGCTACATACTGCAATCCAAGAGATTAAGGTGATAAGCAAAGTATTATTCTCTATGCTCGTTGAGAGCTGATAAAGAATAATACTTTCTACACTTTTGGTTTATATATATATATATATATATATTTATATTCATAATTGAATTATATAAACTTTATATTCAACTACATAAAAGTAAAAACAAAATATTAAAATTAATCTTGTTTCTATGCTTGTCAACCTAATTACAATAAGATTCTCATCCGTCATCATATAAGATATACTAGAGGAAGAGGATGCAGTATATATCTGAGTACAATGATATATATAAATAAATATATATATATATATATATATATAATATGCTAGAGCTACTCTCTTTAAAATGGGGGTACTGATGTTTCACTGGCACAGCTTTTAATCTTGGTAATCATCACAAGCTTTATGATGTGACAATACATGGTCATGTGACTCATGCAGCTCTCTGTCTTAAGGAGAAAATCTTGTATACATCCAGTACAATATATCTGTCCAATAAATGGATGTCATGTGGTAAAGAAAATCAATCAAATGAATTCTCTATACCGCATATCATACATCCATTGGTTATGATGCATTGCACCGGGTGCATGTAAGTTTTTCTCCTCTCTAGAAGATGATGATGATGATGATTCTGTGAAATTTGCCTACGTAATACTAATACATGAACATGCTGCTATTCCTTCTTTACATACTGACCTACGTTTCTTCATCAGCTTCTGCAGCCATGTGTGTGTGTCTAGTACTCTAGTCTTTGCCTATCCCAACTTGCAATTTAATGCTCTCTCTCTTTCTCTCGTATGGATCAATTTAATCCATTTCTAATTCTTACACTGTTGTGGTTCTTTTTAATTAAAGAATAACTATCTACTTTGGTGTTACTACTGTGGGGGACTTGAATGGCTTTTCAGTTGGGAAGTTGGATGCTGAGCTACTGTTTTCTAACTCCGTTAATATTGTACTGCAGCCTTTGTCATGATTATACAAACTTCCCCTAACCACATTGACTAACCCATTGACTATAACTTTATGATATGAAAAGTTTAAATTATCCGGATTAAACCCTTTGACAAACTCTTTTGTTATTATAATCATATTATTATTTACTATTTTTAAAAGAAGAATTATAATTTATTCCGACCTGAAATGTTAAATCAAACTTTCTAATTTGAAAGATCAGTAAAAAAAATATCAATATTATTAATCGACTATTAATTAACTTTAATTAAATATGATTATTTAAGTTATTAAAAAATACTTTTAATAAAATATTAAAACTATATTTCAAATTATACTATAACTAAACAATAAAATTATTAGATAAAAATAAAATATTTTCAAATATAAAAAATATTTGGATAAAATGATTGATATTCATTTTGATAATGTGCATGTCTTCTCAATAGTTTTTGTTTATATATAAAATATTATATGGTTTTTATTTTTATTTTTTATTCAAAATAAATTTTATTTTTTAAAAATATTAATTTTATTACTAGTAGTATAATTCTTTTTATTATATTTTAATTTTTAAACTGTTAATAATAAATTATTTAAATAGTCATATTTAGTATATTTAAATAAAGTCAACTGACTGTAAAAAGTTTTTTTTGCTAATTACTCAAAGTAGAAGGTTTAATTTGACATTACAACAATATGTAAAGGGTTATTTATAATTCTATCTTTTGAAAAAAATAACAATAACCGTGGATATTGTGGTCTTTTTATCAGTTAAATTTTAAGACATTGAGATTTCTCTATCGGTTAAAAATGGGGTTTAAATTACAATTTAATCCCTATATAATTAGAAAAACATCAGTTTTTTTTATTTATCTTTACATTTTTCGTCAAACTAGTCCTTATATAATTAAAAATAGTTCATTTCAATACTACTGTTAGTCAAGGTTAGTCAAAACTAACTATGATAAGGGTATTTTTGTCTTATCACATGTTCATTATTGATAAAAAATATTGTTTTTTTTAAACCTAGCATCCAAACATGAAGTTAGCAAGAAACTCTAGTGCACGACAGTCTACAGCTAATAAAGTACGAAGTTTACTTAATTATAGTAGTAAAGGAAAGGAAATAATCTAGATAGAAGATTTAATTGAAGAAGAAGATGTGAACAAAATGTTAAATACATTTTCGAATACCATCTATGAAACTTAATACTGTTATATTTGTTTCGAATTCATCTAACTCTAGCTTCCTTTTTTCATCCTTTTTCATATGTTCTCTCCATCCTAAGTATATCTGCTTTTCATTGTATCCTAAAGTACTTTCAAGTTATTATAGTTTTCTATTAAAAAACTCTTTGGTGATCCTGTGTATAAGCCATGTTGATAGGCATTTATGGATTTTAGGAGAATTTGAAAACTCGTTTTGAATCTGTAAAAACCATGGGATCTTGAAAGGCCCGTGTAGATCGCAACCCCTCATTTATCTTTTGTATCAGAGCCTTGTTACTTTTAAATTTAAGATTTAGCTTATATGAGTAGTTACAGAAAGGCAAACTTCTAATTACAACATCTGATATTTAAAAACTATCATCATCCATAATATACAATTTCTCATTTTGATAATCATGATCATTATTACCTTAAGATATTTACTTCTTATTTTACGTCTCTTTAATATATGAGTATTATTAATCATTTTGATGCTATAGATAGAGCTTTAATAGAACTCGCTGTAAATGATCCGCAAAGCTTAGAATCCCTGAAAAAACATCACTTAGAGTGTATAAAAAATATAGATAAAAAGCTACAGTAGCACTATGATATTTTTGATAATATTTATGTCCTTAGCAGAAGCAGTCTTCTTGGGTTGTCTTCTTAGATTTGAAAAAGAATTACTAGATTTAGAAACTACTAGATAAATAGTGAAAATAAGGTTAAAGAATTAAAGCGACTTTTAAAAATAGGACATGGAGCGACAAAAGCGTCATCATCAACATCAGCCCTAAATCAGCCTAATTAGATGAATATTGAAATAGAACGCATAAAAGAATATTTAGAATACTGTCACAATATTATAAATCAGTTGGCTAGCGAATTAGAAAAAAAGCTTACCCTTTAGAAAGTACAACTGCACATAGTTTAAAAGCCAGATTATGTGGTATTAAATTAGCAGAAAAACGTTGAAATGAAATTTTGAAAGCTTTGAGTAAGAAACGAAAAAAAGAATGAGTAGTCATAGTCTTTACAACTGTTTAGTTAACATTTGTTTTGTAGGACCTACAGAAGAGTTTAATATATTTTTAACCAATTAGATTTCTATGAAACCGAAAGAATCTTTAATTTATTGATAATCAGAAATAGACAAATAGTCAAAGAATATTTAGTGCCCGAAAAGCTACGTTTAGCAAAAGCAAGATTCTTTAGATTAATAGATATATGCATAGCAGATGTCAGAAGAATTATGCCTTACGTACGAACTATAAGAGAATAGATTATTTAGACTTAGAAATATCAAGTTTTAGAAAGACAAAACTTAGTTTACAAAATAGTACAAAAATTAGTTGCAATATAGAACATTTAGAAAACCAGTATAATCATATACCTCTTACAAGAAATAGTGATCAAAACTTTATAGTAGATATATTAATAAACTTAGGACAAAGCTTAGAAGAAAATATAGATAATACCAATACAAATATTACAGACATGATTAGTTTCTTTGAAAAAAGCAAAGTCGAAACTTTAAGGAAAAATCTAGATTACATAAAAGAATCTTTGTCAGACTTTAACGACCAAATTAAAAAATTGCCTAATAAAAAGGAAATAGCAGAGTTAAGTAATTAAATAGAACTTAGAAACCCAAAACCAGTAGAATTAGAAATTAAAGACCTAGTTAAAAAACTTTATTTAGAAGTGGAAGATATTAAGCAAACACAAAAAGAACTCAAGCAACAACTACAAGCAATTAAGAAAATTGTAGTTGAATGAATAATAACTTGCTACAAATATATACTAATTGAATTAGCTTCAGAAACCCCGAAACACCAACCAGTAGGACTAAGTGATTTAGAGTTCACCCAACAAAGTAATATTATTACCCAAGGACAGAATAACACAATTATAAAATTACTGCTATTAGCTTTGGAAAAAAAATAGAAAAGTTAGAAAGTAGTTTAGAAAAATTACAACATAGTAGCATAGATGCAGAATACCTAGCTTGGTTAGTGAAGCGAATCGAAGTTGTCGAGAGTAAGGAAAGTACATCAAAAGTGAAAGTAGACATAAAAGATATCTTAGGTCCAAAAGTAAACCTAGCATCCAAACATGGAGTTAGCAAGAAACTCTAGTGTACGACAGTCTACAGCTGATAAAGTACGAAGTTTACTTAATTATAGCAGTAAAGGAAATGAAATAATCCAAAAGACAAAAGATTTAATTCAAGAATAAGATGTGAACAAAATGTTAAAAATAGGATTTAAGAGAGTTCAGAAGAAAAGTTTATATAGTGAAGGAATCTTAGATAGTTTCAGAAGTAGTTTATATGTTTACAAGGACGGATTTACAGTTGCAGTAGTAAATAATAGAGAAGAGGTTACATTAATTAGTCCCCAAAGCACAAAAGAAATAAGGAAAAATGGCTATTCAGCAATACACTTAGGAGTAGTAATTATAGGAGTACTAAGTTAGACGAGCATGATTAGATACTAAAGCGAATTTGTATTTATATGATGGAGGATTTAATGACCACGAACAAGCTCAACTAGCCACAGCTAAAGTAGATATGAGAAACAAGGTAGCAGTAGTAGGATGCCTACCAGACATAGACATAGACATAAATGAATTTTGTAGCAAGATAAGATTAAGTATACAAACCAAAGGTTTTAATATGAAAGCAAAATACAAAAAACCTTAGAGTAAAAATATTTGTTTTGGGAAGATGCTATAATAAATATCATAAAAAATTTAGATTCTTAAATAAAAGCATAGTAGAACATTTTCATAGCGATTATGTACAAATGCAAGTCCCTAAGAAACTTAAGAAAAGTGACTTACAAGGGTTATAATGGAAATTACCAGAATTAGAAAGACAAGTAATAGAATTACTTGAAAATAGTAACACATATGTTGATTAAAAAAATCAGACATTTCAAAAATTTAAAGATTATAAAACGAAAGCTAGTATCCTAATAACAAAAGAAGACGAAGATTTAGAGAACGAAATCAATATGTTACATTTTGTAAGTTCCTCATATTTTTGATTGGCTCATTTCGTTGACAAACCACATTAGGGGATTAATTTTGTAAGGGTAGATTAGGCCTCATTGTGTGTGATCAAGCTTCAAGGGCATCATCATTCTCAAGAGCACTTCAAAGGTATGTCACTTGCATAATTCTCCTTGAAGAGGTTTTAGTTGCACACACTCACATCTTATGCATTTGTATTGACATGCATGTATTATTGCACACTCACACTTCTTGCATTTGAGTTGATTAAATCTGGAGTTGATGGGTTGCACAGTGGGTTAGGCGATATGCAAGGCCACTTGTGCATGTCGCTTGACAAGTTGCCTTAGATTTGAATTTTTCCCACAGTGTGTTAGGCGACTTCCAAGGCGATTTGTGCATGTCGCCTTAGGCAACGTGTTTTTCCTCCAGTGTGTTAGGCGACTTACAAGGCGACTTGGTCATGTCGCCTTGGTCATGTCGCCTTGCATGTCACCTTTGTCACCCGAACTGGGCAACTCAGGTATTTCACACCAGCTCATTTTTTGGTCCCTATAAATACATCATCTTCTCCACCATTTAAACCTAGAGCTCTGAAAATTAAACCTTTAAGTGAGAGAAAGTAAATCCAAGAGAGAGAGAGAGCTCTAAGAACCAATTTCTATTCAACCAAACTCATACCCATGTACATCTAGCTCCATTCTTGCATCTATTCTTCATGAGTCTTCATGGTTCTCTTGACTAGGTAATTAACTATGAACCAAAACTTCTTGTTTCATCTCTATGTTCTTAGTTTACCTAGGGTTAGCAATTATTAGTTGATTAATTACATATTTAATTTGTTTAGCATGATTTGAGTATGTTTGTGACTTTGCTTGTTGGTTGAGATTGCATGTTCATTGATAGCTATCTTTTAGGACCATTTTGCCCTTTAGCTAAATCTTCATGCATTTGCATTTAGATATTGATATCTAGGATTTGCACTAATTGATCTCTTTAAATCCCTAGATAAGCATTTAGTGTAGCCTAGCATTAATTGCATGATAGAATATTTTTTACATATTCGCATAGGTTGCTTAATCTCTTCATTGATTGTTAAACATTGTGACTAAGTGGATTAGTGCACAAGCTTGTTGGTCTAGGATCACTATTAAAGGCCCGTTGGGTAGAGTGAAAGGGTTAATGACAAAGTATGGTGTGACTTGAGGTCAACCTAGGTTGTAAACTTTCATTCAAATAGTGGATTTGAGGACCGTGTGTGGCTAGAAGGATATCCTGTGAGTTTTGCCCAGTTGGAGGGTTTCTCACGTAAATCAATCCTTGTGTTTTTATTGTTTTCCGTATGTTTATTTTGGATTGGTTGATTGCTAATATGGAGTAGCATTATTAAAATCGATTAAGTCAAAAAGTTGGTAATAAATCAACTAAAACCTATTCACCCCCCCCCCTCTAGGTTAGTAGACACATGCTTTATAGTATTTTCAATTGGTATCAGAGCGGGTTCCTAGATATACTTAGGTGATCCTTGCTCTTTGTGTGTCTTGCATCTTGCATTTTGTTTGTTGCGTGTTGCATTCATTAGCATTCATATCATTCATACCCAAACACTATGAGTGGGAACTGAGGTGGAAATGAGGGAGCATCTAGCACAAGACCCCTCTTGCTCACCGGAGTAAACTATGCTTCTCGGAAAGGCAAGATGGAATCTTATATTTGCCAAATAAATGACCGAGCATGGATGGCAATTGAAGATGGCTACACTTCTCTGGAAAAGACTCTTGCAGACGAAAGTGCAGTTCCGAAGCCAAAGTCAGAATGGTCAACTCAAGAGTTCGAAGCATCCAAGTGGAACAACAAGGCCATGCATGCCATTCTTTGTGCAATGGATGACAATCAATACAAATTGATCCAAACAACAAGAATTGCAAAAGAGGCATGAGAGATTCTAGAGATGGCCCATGAGGGAACCGAAGTGGTCAAGGACTCCAAACTTCAAGTCCTCCAAACACAATTCAAGCAAATTAGAATGGAGGATCATGAGTGCTTCAAAGATTTTCAAGTGAAGTTGATGGACATTGTCAATCAAAGTCATCGACTAGGCGATCCTTGTATAGGAGGTTCAAGTAAAAAATCATGAGATCGCTTCCCGAAAGATTTGAATCTAAGGTGACGTCACTAGAAGAAAATAGTGACTTCAAGAACATGAGGCCAAGTGAAGTAATTGGAAGGTTTCTAGCCTATGAGTCAAGAAAGGGTCCTACACCCACACCACCTAAGAAGCATAAGAGCATAGCCTTGAAGACCTCCAAAGTAGAGAAAGAGGAAAATGAATCGGATCAGGAGATGGCTCTCATGGTGAAAAGATTCAAGAAGTTCATCAAGTTTGAGAAGAAGGGATTGGATCCAAAGGAAAGGAAATGAAAAAGAAGACTTCTTTTAAGAAGTTTGAGTCAAGTGAAGATAAGCCCACAAGAAAAGGAATTCAATGCTTCGAATGTGGAGGCTTCAGACACATCTCCACGAATTATGGCAATTTAAAGAACAAGAAGAAAGGAAAGGCTATGGCCGCCACGTGGAGCGATTGTGATGACTTGGAAGAAGAAGAAGAATCCTAGGATGAAGAGGACCATGTGGCAAACTTTATTGCCTTTGCATCTTCTCTCAAGAGTAAGGAAGCAATAGATGATGAAGAGGGAGAGAAACAAAGTGAAGATGACTCTAGTGATGGTGACTCTTCATCCCATTCAACAAATATGGATGTATGAGGAATGGATCTTGAAGGGTTCATTGAGCATTTTCAAAGTTCAAGATTGAAGATGAAGAAAGAGATTCTAAGACTAAAAGAAGAGAATCTCAAGCTATCTACCGAAGTTACTCACCTAAATATAGAAGTGAAGATAGCAAAAAGGAATGAGGCATTGATGGAAAATGAGCTTGAAGAAGCCAGAGAGATCATTACTAAGATGACTTCAAGCATGAAGAAACTTGACCACATGTTGGGAATTGGCAAGAGGCCAAGTGATAAGAAAGGTCTTAGCTATGAAGATGACAAGGAGACCTCATCCTCAAGCAAGACCGTGTTTGTCAAGAGCTTGGACATCAAAGAGTCTCTACCTCCACAACATCCTAGGAAGAAGATTGAACTAGGAGAGTGCTCTAAGGACTCCCAAGTCAAGGTGGCACAAGGGAAACAAGCTTAATCTCAACCAACAAAGGTTCATCAAGCAAGTTTTCCTCAACCCAAATATCACCAAGTCAAGAAGCAATTCATGCTAGCTCAACTAAGGAAGCAATCTACTCCAACTCAACAACAAAGAAGGAGAGAACCAATCCAACACCAAAGACAAGCTCAAATGCATGGGAAAGCCCCTTTGTATTCACAAGGGCATGGTATGTCTTCTTATTTCATTCCCACTTGTCATTTCTATAGTGTTGATGGTCACATTAGACCTAATTGCTTCAAATACATTGAAATGTGTATAATCAATAGCATGATTGAAAGAAATAGAGCTAGAGCCAAAATGCATGTTTCTAGGAAATCTAGAGCTAATTTGCATGATCCTAAGAAATCTAGAGCCAATATGACTATGACCACTAGGAAAGAGAATATTTCACTTAGGTGGATTAGAAAAGATGACTATTTTTGCTATGTGGCTCAAATTTCCTTGAAGACAAATGCCTCTAACACTTGGTATTTAGATAATGGGTGTTCTAGGCATATGACGGAGAACAAGAGTTTTTTTAAATCCCTTGTCTTGGAGGATGGAGGATTTGCCACCTTTGGTGATGGATCTAGAAAGAAAGTCATAGGGAAAGGAACCATTTCCATTCCCGATTTACCCTCCTTGTCCAATGCTTTACTTGTTGATGGCTTGCAAGCCAATCTTATAAGCATTTCTTATCTTAATGATGATGGACTCTCCGTCTTGTTTAACAAAAATGATTGCTCTATTTTAATGCCAAATGGACAAACCTTGCTAAAAGGAAAGAGATCTAGTGACAATTGCTATTGTCTTGAAGCTAGTGCTATCTTTTGCAATATGTCCAAGTGTGAGAAAGTTGAGTTATGGTATCAAAGACTTGGCCACATGAACTATCTAGATTTGAGGATCTTAGATAAGTTCAAGGTTGTACGTGGCCTCCCTAAGCTTGGGAAGAAAGTCGATGGCGTTTGTGGACCTTTTCAACAAGGGAAACAAACCAAAAGTATGCACAAGAAAGGCAAGTATCTCGCCACTAAGGAGCCATTAGAGTTTCTACATATAGACCTAATGGGTCCCATGCAAACCGAGAGTTTCTGTGGCAAGAGATACATTTTTGTTTGTGTAGATGATTTCTCTAGGTTCACATGGACTTATTTTCTTAGAGAAAAATCTGAAACTTTTGAAAAATTTAAAATGCTTTGCACTAAAATTCAAAATGAAAAGAACTCACACATTAAAAGCATTAAAAGGATTAGGAATGACCATGGGAGGGAATTTGAGAATGCTTGTTTTGAAAGCTATTGCAATAGCTTAGGCATTTCCCATGAGTTTTCGGCTCCTAGAACACCTCAACAAAATGGGGTGGTTGAGAGGAAGAATAGGGTCCTTCAAGAGATGGCCTGTGTGATGTTGCTTAGCAATAATGTCCCTAGAAACCTTTGGGCCGAAGCTGTCAATACGGCTTCCTACATAGGAAATAGAGTCTTCCTAAGGTCCGGTACTAGGCACACCGCCTATGAATTATGGAAGGGTAGGAAGCCAAATGTTAGCTACTTCCACTCATTTGGGAACAAATGTTATATTCTAAATGACCGAGATCAACTTGGCAAGTTTGATGCCAAGAGTGATGAGGGAATTTTCATTGGTTATGCCCTTAATAGTAAGGCCTATAGAGTTTTCAATTTAAAAACTTAAAGTTTCATGGAATCATCTAATGTTGTCATAGATGATTGTAGGCCTAAGATTAGAGATCATGATGAGGAGGTTATTGTGATTGATGATTCTTCCTTGGAGAAGAATGGTGAGACTTCAATTGATGTGAAGTCAAGTCTTGATGAAGAGGTCATTCAACCTCTTGATAGAGATCCATCTTTGGATTCTAAAGATCCTGCTCCATGGGTTAGACATCTCCACAACAATGACATTCTTGGAGATGTGAATGAGGGTGTTAGGACTAGGCGTCAAATAGCTAATCAAATTAGCTATACTTGTTACACCTCTCAAATTGAACCCAACAAGGTTGATGAAGCCTTGAATGATGAGTTTTGGGTTCTTGCCATGCAAGAAGAGCTAAACCAATTTGAAAGAAATGAGGTTTGGACTCTAGTTCCTAGACCTAAGGACACTAATGTCATAGGCACCAAATGAGTGTATAGGAACAAGTCAGATGAGGATGGCAATATTGTGCGCAATAGGGCTAGACTTGTAGCACAAAGATACTCTCAAATTGAGGGTATTGACTTTGAGGAGACTTTTGCTCCGGTTGCCCGTCTTATGTCCATAAGGCTTCTCTTATCCTTATCATATGTGCACAAGTTCAAATTGCATCAAATGGATGTTAAGAGTGCCTTCCTTAATGGTTTCTGGCATGAGGAAGTGTTTGTTGAGCAACCCAAGGGGTTTGTGGATCCACACTACCCCAACCATGTCTATCGCCTCAAGAAGGATTTATATGGGTTCAAACAAGCACCGAGGGCTTGGTATGAGCGCCTCACTCTCTATCTTGTTGAAAATGGCTACTCAAGAGGTTGTGTTGACAAGACTTTGTTCATCAATGGCAATAAAGATGAGCTTTTTATAGCTCAAATATATGTTGATGATATTGTGTTTGGCTCCACCAACAAGTCCAAAGTCCAACAATTTGTTGATGTCATGTCTCATGAATTTGAGTTGAGTTTGGTTGGTGAGCTCAATACTTCCTAGGTTTGCAAATCAAGCAATTTCATGATGGGATTTTCATATCCCAAACTAAGTATGCTAAGAACCTAGTGAAGAATTTTGGCCTTGAGAATGCCAGACATTGTGACACACCCATGAGTACCACCTTGAAACTAAGCAAGAATTCTAGTGGCAAGAGTGTGGAACAAAGTCTATATCTTGGCATGATTGGTAGTTTGCTTTACTTGACCACAAGTAGGCCCGATACAGCCTTCAGTGTAGGTATGTATGCTAGGTACCAAGCGGATCCCAAGGAATGCCATCTCTCCTCCGTGAAGAGATTCATTCGATATGTGAATGGGACAATCCAACTATGGGATATGGTACTCCTTTGACACTAATGCTAGCTTAGTTGGCTTTAGTGATGCAGATTGGGCAAGAAATTGTGATGATAGAAAGATTACATCGGGCGGTTGCTTCTTCCTAGGCAACAACTTGATCTCATGGTTTTGCAAGAAGCAAAATTCCATCTTTCTATCCATAGCTGAAGCTGAATACATAGCCGCCAGGAGTGCTTGCACACAAATCATTTGGATGAAACAAATGCTTGTGGACTATGGCTTTGATCAAGGTACTCTAACCCTTTATTGTGATAATATGAGTGCAATTAACATTTCAAAAAATCTGGTTCAGCACTCTAGGACAAAGCATATAGACATTAGGCATTATTTCGTTAGAGAACCAGTTGAAAACAAATGCATTGTATTTGAGCATGTTGGCACTAATGATCAACTAGAGATTTATTTACAAAACCCTTAGACTCAACTAGGTTTAAGTCACTTAGTAGGTCTATTGGTATTTGTCATATGCCTTGATGTGTTTTGGTGATTGACCATATATGGGGAGCTCAAGCAAAGAGAGCAACCTTGCATAGTTGAAATAAGCAAAAAATTGATCAACTTTACGCTTCTTCATTAATTTCTTGAGTATTTTGGTTGTGCTTATATATTATTATATAGCTTTTTATTCAATAAGTGTGCCTTGTTTTGTTTGTAATCCATGTCACCTCTATGTTCAATCATGCATTTTTGGATTAGGAGAATTGACTGGGAAGTACATTCGAATGACCTATAATTTATCTCCATGACATGTGAACTTGATTTTGACATGCTTAAATATTATGCATGAATTATATGTGTGTAAATGTGTGTGGAAGCAATTGACAAGGCTAAACTCAATAAGGACCTTGTGTCCATTCAATAAATAAAGATGTCTCATCCAATTTAGCCTTGTCTCTCTTTTTAATGGTTGAGCAAGACACCAATCAATAAGGATTTTATATCCATTCAATTAATAAGGATTTTATATCCAAGTCTTGATCGACCATTAAGAATTGACATAATTGCTTGTGTGTGTTACAAAATTTTAAAGTTATATCTTGTTTATTTATGACAAAAGGGTACAAATTGGTTTGAATTCCTTTGGAAACCTTTTGATGTTCACTTTGCCAAATACCATTTGCTTGAACTTTGATGTTACATATCTTGCATCCAAAGCAACTATATCACACATTTTTCTTCAAAATAAATCCTCCATGATTCTCTCTCAATTAATTAAGTTGCATAAAGTTGTTGTATATGATTATGCACTTATCTTGTAAATAGCTCTCTTTGCTAAAGTGACCCGTTTGGGGATTACTCCTTTGCCTATCTCATGACAAAAAGGGGGAGTAATGTGAAGATTAGAGGGAGTTGCATATTAGGGGAGATTATCTTGTTGAGGGGGAGTGACCCATTTAGGGGGAGCATTAGCATAGCACTTCATTGCATTTTTTGTGTGTGTTCGTTAATGCAAACGCTTGTTTTTATGTTTTCACTTGATCACCTCACATACACTTGTCTTGGAAAGTGTAGTCTCATTGTTTTGTAGGGATGACTATTCTACAAGAGCTTGAAGATTTGAAGACCTAGTATCTAGGTATCTATTTGTAATGTAGAATATCTTTTTGTTGACCTCTTGTTTTCATTTTTTTGTGAGAATGATTTATGAGTGGTGGTTTTGTCACGAAATAGCCAAAGGGGAGAGATTGTAAGTTCCTCATATTTTTTATTAGCTCATTTCGTTGACAAACCACATTAGGGATTAATTTTGTAAGAGTAGATTAGGCCTCATTGTGTGTGATCAAGCTTCAAGGGCATCATCATTCTCAAGAGCACTTCAAAGGTATATCACTTGCTTAATTATCCTTGAAGAGGTTTTAGTTGCACACACTCACATCTTATGCATTTGTATTGGCATGCATGTGTTATTGCACACTCACACTTCTTGCATTTGAGTTGATTAAATCTGGAGTTGATGGGTTGCACAGTGGGTTAGGCGACATGCAAGGCCACTTATGCATGTCGCCTGACAAGTCGCCTTAGACTTGAATTTTTACCACAGTGTGCTAGGCGACATGCAAGGCCACTTGTGCATGTCGCCTCTGATGTCGCCTTAGTCTTGAAATTTTCTCACAGTGTGTTAAAGGACTTCCAAGGCGACTTGTGCATGTCGCCTTACATGTCGCCTCAGGCAACGTATTTTTCCTCAAGTGTGTTAGGCGACTTGGTCATGTCGCCTTGCATGTCGCATTTGTCACCCGAACTGGGCAATTCGGGTATTTCACATTTTTTGGTCCCTATAAATACATCATCTTCTCCACCATTTAAACCTAGAGCTCTGAAAATTAAACCTTTAAGTGAGAGAAAGTAAATCCAAGAGAGAGAGAGAGAGAGCTCCAAGAACCAATTTTTACTCAACCAAACTCATACCCATGTGCATCTAGCTCCATTCTTGCATCTATTCTTCATGAGTCTTCATGCTTCTCTTGACTAGGTAATTAACTAGGAATTAAAACTTCTTGTTTCATCTCTATGTTCTTAGTTTACCTAGGGTTAGCAATTATTAGTTGATTAATTTGTTTAGCATGATTTGAGTATGTTTGTGACTTTGCTTGTTGGTTTAGATTGCATGTTCATTGATAGCTATCTTTTAGGACCATTTTGCCCTTTAGCTAAATCTTCATGCATTTGCATTTAGATATTGGTATCTAGGATTTGCACTTATTGACATCTTTAAATCCCTAGATAAGCATTTAGTGTAGCCTAGCATTAATTGCATGATAGAATATTTTTTACATATTCACATAGACTGCTTAATCTCTTCATTGATTGTTAAGCTTTGTGACTAAGTGGATTAGTGCACAAGCTTGTTGGTCTAGGATCACTATTAAAGGTCCGTTGGGTAGAGTGAAAGGGTTAGTGACCAAGTATGGTGTGACTTGAGGTCAACCTAGGTTGTAAACTTTCATTCAAATAGTGGATTTGAGGACCGTGTGTGGCTAGAAGGATAGTTTGTGAGTTTTGCTTAGTTGGAGGGTTTCTCACGTAAATCAATCCTTGTGTTTTTATTGTTTTCCGCATGTTTATTTTGGATTAGTTGATTGCTAATATGAGGTAGCATTATTAAAATTGATTAAGTCGAAATGTTGGTAATAAATCAACTCCCCCCCCCCCCCCCCCCCTCCTAGGTTAGTAAACACACGCTTTATAGTATTTTTCACATTTAGAACAAAAAATAGATAAGCAAAATACTCTCTCCAAAAATAGGGATCAAATAATATAACTAATCTTTAGCGAACCTAGCGATTATTTATAGAACGATATATTTGAAAATCTTTGTAATAATCTAGATTTAGAAGATAACGAAGTAGATAAAATCCTTCTAGAAAATATGAACTTTGAAATTCTAAGTGACAGTTTACAGAATGTATGTTACATAGAAAATGAAATATTTTTAGGAGAAGATAAGGGAAAGATAGAAGAAGGACATGGTAGTGGACAAGGTAGTCAGATCTATGATACAGAAGATCTCCCAGAATCAAGGATAGACGAATATTTAGAAAAAAGAGGAATACATGATTCTAAGGAAAGAATTTACAAAGCCAAAACAAAGTTAGAAAATTGGAGAAAAGAGTCAGAAGCCAAAGATATATTAATCCTAAGCCTACAAGGCCATCTGCCTAGTGAGTGGAAAACCATATTTAATTGATGGGATGAAAATTTAATCAGACACTCCATGGAAGCCTTAAATAGTATAGTGGAATACAAATATAAGTTAGTATACCTTAAAAGTACTTTAGGATACAATGAAAAACATATATACTTAGGATGGAGAGAACATATGAAAAAGGATGAAAAAAGGAAGTTATAGTTAGATGAATTCGAAACAAATATAACAGTACTAAGTTTCTTAGATGGAATTTGAAAGTGTATTTTAGGATCGTCAATGGAAGAAGTAGAAGATACCCAAAAATAGATCAGAGCAATAAGAAGCTTAGAACAATTAAAAATATGTGATTTGTACTATTTTGATCATTATGTCGATTTATTCTATAAATACTAGAGTCAAATAGGACGACCATATGACAAAGAATTATTAATGAAATTTGTGACAAAATTACCTAGAAAGATAGGAGAAAGATTATATAAAGATTTAGAAGAATGGTTCAAGAGTAGAAAAGAAGAAGGTTTATTTTGGCAAGTCTCTTTAATACAAGCATTAAATTTGTTAGACAAAAAATTAGAGATCTTTGTGATGAAGAGAAGCTTAGAAGATAGGCACAACAACAATTTAGTAGAATGTGTGTAAACCTATACAAAGTACCTACTTTAGGTTGTGGATGAATAAAAAACTACAAACATAAGTACAAGAAAAGTAGTAGAAATTATAAGAATAAAGATAAAGGGTATAAGAAGAGTTATAAAAGAAACTATAATAAGTATAACAAGCCATATACAAAGAACTTCTTCAAGTATGGATATAACAAAGGAAAGGTTAAAAAAGCTATAGGAAGAGGGAATAAAATCTACAAAAGGAAAAGTCATAAGACTTGTAAGTGTTATCTGTGTGGAAAGATAAGACATATAAAGTCAAATTGCTTAGAAGCTAAAAATGTCAAAGCTAATATGATAGAACAAGTAGTAGAAATAGAAGATATGGAGAATTTAGAAGAAATTGAAGTTCGTAATATAGACAATCTATTGGACAATGAAAGTATATGCTTAATCAATGATAATAATTCAGGAAGTGATTTAGAAGAATTAGAAGAAGAAAACATAGAAGTTGGAACCCCGTTCACTGGTAACGCAGCGGAAATAGGTTTTAAAATTTTTTATATAGATCATAAACGATCTGGGACCAGTGAACTTAGGATCGCAATTCTTTTTCCTGAACTAATACATACAATATGTAAACACATGAAATTGTAATCAATATATTAAAAAGAAATTTAGAACCTTACCAACGTTTGGAGGCTCCTTCACTTTACGATATGCTCCTGATCTGTACCACTGATCTTCCTAGCTATTCCCGGAACTGGTAACTACGTGTGGGCGCGTCACGTACTCAGGAACTTTGGAGGATATAGAGAAAAGAAGAAGAAACAATTTCTTCCAAGAGAAAACACAAACTGGAACAATTCTAGTATTTCAAAAGAAAAATATAATAAATATCAAATATATTTCCTTTTTCTTTTTCACGCACCCCTGTGGTTTTTTCTCTTCTTGTTTTTAATAGTGCACATCACTTTTCTTGTTTTTGTTTCTCACGCACACCTTGCACACACTAATTGCACTGTTTCTTTTTTCTTGTTGTTTGACTTGTGCGCACACTTTTATGCGTATTCTTTTCTCTTTTTGTTTCGTTTGTTTTGTAATTGATTCACTGCACAAACATAGTACTTGTATCATATACCAACACTAATACATGTGCATGCATAACAAGTTAAGGTTTTCAAAATTATAAAACTCTTTTATATCTTTTTCAAATAACCATACCTTATCTTTTAAAATAAAAACTATATTTTATTTATCAAAAAAGATAATATGTATATTTAAATTTAAACAATTTAAATTCAAATATATTTCAATTTATTTTATTTAATAAATGAGATAATCTCATCATCTCACTATTCAAAAATAAATAACAAATGAAACCCTTCATTTAGTGATTAATAACATAATTAAATAATCTTATTATTTAATTTATTTAATCACCATGATTTATTAATTAAATAATCTCATTATTCAATTAATTTTCGAATAAATACGTTTCACTTTCGTAACACAATTAATTGGACAATCCAATTAATTAACCATGACCCTTGTTACCTAAATCGATCGGGCTAGCAAGGGGACCTAATGGACCCACAGTATTTTGAGCTCCAATAATCCTTGGAATCATTAATTAAACTCTTTAATTAATATTCCTTGATTATTAACTCTGGTGTTATTCCACTAAAAATCTGAAGCTGCACTCTCTCAGCTGCAGACGTTTTTACACAGACCGATACAACTCGTGTGTCCATCGATATAGCTATTACACATGGTGTGATCCTCCACAGTAGTTCAAAATTAGCACTGGGCCATAATGTCCGTTATACCTCTCTAATTACATATATCCTTTAAGTACCGTTGATTCTCTAATGGACAATAAATCCTATTTCCTCACGGAATTAGGAGAGCGCTCATATTATCCAAGCCCCGAATCAACCCTTAAGGGAACTACCATCTACTTCTCATAAGAAGGAGTGGATTCCACTATTGTGTACATACCTTCCCAGCCACAAGCCAAACCGTAATTCTAACATACAGAGTATTTTGATCAGGAACTGCATCTTACCTCACCCATGGTATATCAAAGACCACGATCTAACCTGAAGGAGTCGATAAGACACTCAGGATTAAGATCACCCACATATAGCCATCATTAGTTGATATTATGAATCTCATCAGTAAACGGATCTTGATGAGAGATTCATATAGATCATGGCTCAGTCCTATACGATCACATCATACAAGGTGCCTCCATTCCCATATCTCATATGAATAATTCAGGATAGAATCACCTTACATTACGGAATGGACCGCAGCTATAGATTAACCACAGATAAAGTACCCAGCTTTATTTGCTATCTATGGACTCTTTAGATTGCACGTCTCTTACTGTATCCATCCGTATATGACACTCATATACATAGTTCGAGATTACATCCGGCAATCTAGGATGTTAATATATGCACAAGTTATAAAATAAACAACACAACAACAATGAATTGAACTTTTCTTTTATTTATTTTATAAATCCATTTACAAATTACATCTTTTAGGGCATAAACCCCAACAATCTCCCACTTGCACTAAAGCATGTGAGGCATGTCTTGTAACCCTAGACTATCTAGGTGACCCGAAAACACTTTAGCCGGTAAGGTCTTCGTAAATGAATCAGCATGATTGTCTTGTGAGGCTATCTTGGTGACGATCATATCTCCTCTCTACACTATCTCTCTAATGAGATGATACTTTCTCTCTATATATGCTTCCCTCTCTTCTGGCTTCTTGGTTTTTTAGAATTAGACACAGCACCACCGTTATCACAATAAAGTGTGATGGGCTTATCCAGATCTGAAACAACTTCCAGATCACTCAAGAACTTACGGAGCCAAACAGCTTCTTTAGCAGCTTCACAAGCGGCTACATATTCGGCTTCCATGGTGGAGTCAGCAATGCAAGATTGCATAATAATTCTCCACACAATGGCTCCACCACCTAGGGTGAAAACTGATCCAGACGTGGATTTCCTAAAATCCCTGTCTGACTGAAAATCAGAATCTGTGTATCCTAACAGGATCAAATCCTGTCCAGAATACACTAGTATATAGTTTCTCATTCTCCTAAGATACTTGAGAATAGTCTTGACAGCAACCCAATGATCCAATCCTGGGTTGAACTGGTACCTGCTGACTACTCCCACTGCATAGCAGATGTCCGGTCTCATGCATAACATAGTATACATGAGACTACCTACTGCTGATGCATAGGGTACACGTCTCATATCCTTAACTTCTTGAGGTGTCTTAGGACACTGTTCCTAAGATAAGTGAACTCCATGCCTAAAAGGTAAATTACCTTTCTTAGAGTTCTGCATCGAAAATCGCACAAGAATCTTATCGATATATGATGCCTGAGACAATGTTATGAGTTTGTTCTTACGATCCCTTATAAGTTAGATCCCTAGAACATAACTTGCCTCTCCCAAATCTTTCATTTGGAATTGGCTAGGCAGCCAGCCCTTTACAATAGATA